>SJYV01040038.1:188931-309146 GCA_006410875.1 Neotragus pygmaeus
TCGATGGACGTGAGTCTGAGTGAAGTCCGGGAGATGGTGATGGACAGGGAGGCCTGTCGTGCTGCGATTCATGGGGTCACAAAGAGTCGGACACGACTAAGCAACTGAACCGAACTGAATCCAGAGTAAGCTAATGTAAAGTAATGTAAATATGAGCATGAGCATGTTTTCAGTCTGCGAGGAAGAAATTTCTCTAGAATTCTACTAAATTAACTGGGTAAAGTTCACTTCTCCATTTCTTGTGGGCACAAAAAGTATGTCAAGAACAATCACATCAACCAATAAGTACTATACAAATCATTGCTCTTCAGTTTTTCCTACCACACTCCCAACACTCTCAAATCACAATCCAGTCAAAACTCCATTAATTTGACTTTGTAAAATTCAGTAGAGTTTGTAAAGCCCTGTTAGTCCATAGTTTCATTTAACTTCACAACTACTTGGGAAGTAATTAGAACAAGCCCATGTTCCTGTCAACCCAGAGATTTACACACTCATCAGCTCAAGGTTTTGAACCTCAGGGAAAAAAAAGTCACCTCAGGGTGAATAGGAGTTGGACACTTCAATAGGCTACCACATTCAGAAATCTCAACAATGAAAGAGTCAACTCCAATTATCTTGTCTGCCTACATCTTATATGAAAAAGAAAACTTTTCTCTAAAGGTTAAATAATAACTCAAAGAGCCAGTGAGCACTAGGGCAGTGATTGGAGCTCAAATTGCCTGCTTTTGTTCAACTCATTTGGTTGAATGGTCTGCTAGAACTGTTAATACAGTAACAAAATTGCTGACTTTAGCGTCTTTGAAGTCATCTGTATAAGTATTGTGCCCTTATTTTCTGCCTCTTTTTCACTTTAGGAAAGTCCTCTTCAGTTCCACGCCCTCAGCTTTTTTCTACCTTCCATAACTTGAAAAGCAATCTAATAAATGCATTCACTGGCCCTCCAGCAATAAAAGCCCTGTTTTGTAGATTTTGCCAGTTTCTATGATTTAAATGCTCCCATCATTGCCAACTTCACAGATGACTGTCTTCCACAATGGGATTATGAAATTCCTGAAAAATTAAGTCAGTGGGAAAGATTACTTGTCACCATTCATTCTGAAAGGCATTTGTATTTACTAAGGCAGTGCTACTTCCCAAAGTATGGTCTCCTAGGAGCATCACATCACCTAGAAGATAGTTGGAAATGTAAATTCTTGGGCCCCACTCAAAACCTGAATCCAAAACTCTGATAGTGGGGCTCAGGAATTTCTATTTTAATGAATATTTAGGTTATCCTTATGCATACTTATGTTTGAGAAGCATGCTATTAGTTTGCAAAGGTTGCCATACAAAAGTACCATGGACTTTTAACAACTTTAATAACAACTTCTTCATAGTTCTGGTGCCTTCAAGTCCATGATCAAGGTATCAGCAAGTGTGGTTTCATTCCGACATCTCCTTCTTTGGCTCATAGATGATTAGCTTCTCCCTTTGTCTTCACATGGTCTTTTCTCTGTCTGTATTCTAATCTCCTCTTCTTATGAAGACAAAAGTCATATTGGGTAGAGGTTCACATCAGTGAACTCATTGAAATTTTAATTACTTCTCACATTCTGAGGTACTGGGGCATAGGAATTTAACATAGGAATCTGGGTATACAATTCAGACCATAAGAGTGTTCAATAAATCTCTCTTACATAAATGGATAGAAATAAGACGGGAAATAGAAAAGAACCAGTCGTTTAAAGGCAAGGACTCACATGCTAATTGAACTACTGCTAAACATGGGTTTCATCTACTGAGTTAGTGGGAAGAGAATGGTAGCAATCATCACCTGTGGTGGATTCATGTCAATGTATGGCAAACCCAATAGAGAATTGTAAAGTCAAATTAAAAAATAAATTAATTAATTAATTTTAAAAAATAATTAAAAAAAAAAAAACACTCAGCAGTTACACGAAAAAACTTGCACCATCATGTGATTTTAGTTTTATTTTATTGGTTTGCTGGTCTTATAAATCAGAGTTAGATAGACCACTTGGAAATACTTCACTGAGCAGGCTTAATTGATACCTGGCATCATTATTGGGGTGCTCAAATTCAGCAGACCAGGTAAGCTCTGTTGCACAGCGAGAGCTGCAGAGGGCCTCTTTCTGTTTGTTGTCATTCCTCCGACAATCAGGCATTAAGAGCTGTTTCGCAAGACCCGTGTATGCCCAGACACACAAATACATAACATAAAAGTGGAAAATAATACATTCTCTGTTTTTGTTACCATTAAGTCTGCAATTTAGGATCATTTATTTATTAAACCCTTATTCTGGATTACTTAATAATTCTACTTTGTCAAATTCATTGAAATGTGTCCAGGAGGGGGCATTTGGGATACTTTATCCTAAGAGAAGTAATGCTTTAAATTTATATATAGCATTGCATTAGCAACCTCACATGATGAAATTGTTCATGATAAAATCATATTCTTGGAGTTTTCCAGCATATACTTCAAGACTTTTGTTATGAACATACCTTTAATCCTTGCACACACAGAATCATTCTTAGTGCCATTCATATGTTAAGTGTTTTCTTATTTTGTATAGGGAACAGGGCATGTATGAAAATAATGAGTTATCTTTTTAAAAATTAAGGTAAAATTAAAAAATATCACTCTATGATCCCCAAATTTGTCAGGTAGCCTCAAAGAGAAAAAATAAAAATGACACATCAGCATTAGCAAATTCCCCAGGCAGAAACTCTGACATATTGCCCTTGAGTAAATCTAATGCATCACATGTTTTTTGTAACTAGATCTGACAGATAGTTCCCATGGCATATCAACCCAAAACTATTCAAATACCACAGTGTAACTCGCCTTTCTGAATTTAGGGCACAAATTTTCTCAGACAAGAAGGATGAAAGGTTTTCTTATTCTCCCTAGGAATTCCTGAAAAAAGAACCCTGGCATCCCAGAGGATACTGGTGTTCATGTAGTTCAATTTCCCATTTAATTGGGAATTCCCATTTCACTACCACTAACAAGCTGTCACCTGTCTTTGCTTGCACACTTTTTATGACAGTTGCTGCCTTTGCAGCATCCCATTGGCACTGTCTGCATTAAAGGCAGCACTAAGTTGCTGACTCACATAAAAATTACAAATTGGTATTTGAATCCCACTTTCAGAACCTTTTGTCTTCTCTTCTGAGTTAAAAAAAAACTAAATATGCCTTAAAGTTTCAATGCTTCTGTAACCTCAATACAGAAACATTTTATGATACAGCAATAAAAAATAAATCCTTGCCATGAACCTATGCTACCTCAGCTACTGCCTTGGCTCTCTTTTTCCATAATATTCTGGAAAAGATTATCATATGCTTGATTTTACGTCCTCACTTCCTGGTAACTTTGAGGACAATTGAGTCTCTATCCCACAACATCCCTGAAACCATGATTCTCAGTCTTATCCCTCTACATTTCTTTTTTTTTTAATTATTTTTTTAAATTTGACTTTACAATACTCTATTGGCTTTGCCATACATCGACATGAATCCATCACAGGTGTACACAAGCTCCCAATCCTGAATCCCCCTCCCACCTCCCACCCCACAACATCTCTCTGGATCATCCCCGTACACCAGCCCCAAGCATCCTGCATCCTGCATCGAACATAGACAAATACTCCTGATTCTGCACTTCTTTCTAAAATGTCCCTCTCTTATTTCCTCTGATATAGTTCTTTATTTATTCCCACCTATGTCTCCAGCCAATCCATTGCAGTATCCTTCTTGTAGTTATCTTTCTTGTTCACTCCGTTATACTTACCCAGGTTTATCTCTTCCATTTTTCTCATTTTTTCAGTGAAAAAAAAAGAAAAATGGCTTTCAGAATGTCATGAACCCAAAAAATTATATCCAGAATTTTGTATCTGTATGTTATTTCTAGAACTAAAAATATTTACTGAGCACTCTAAAGTTTTCATGAAATGAAATTCTACATTGCTCCTTACATAAATGCATCCACTTATGATATTAGCTGTTTCCTGTATGCATCATTAGGCAACTCCACTGATAGCTCTCAGGTGCCTCATACACAACAATATAGATGCAAATCACTATCTTTACCACCGCCACTAAATTTGCCTCTCATATATTATTTTCTGTCTTCATAAATTCCAACATTATCCATCTAGTTGTCCAAAATATAAACCAAGAACCAATCCATGGCTCACCCTCCTTATTCTCCATATCCAACTGGGGATGAAGTCCTCTCAATTAGGCCTCTTCAGCATCTTCAGAATTCATCCCCTCTCCATCCCTCAAAAAGTTAAAAATAAAACTGCCATTTAATCTAGCAGTCCCACTTCTGGGTAGATATACAAAAGAATTGAAATTAGAATCTTCAAGAGGCATGTATACTCCATGTTCACCGCAGCATTTTTCACGTTTGAGATATGGCAATAGTCTAATAGCCATTGATGATATTATCATACAGTAGATCTTTAGAATTTATTAATCTTGCAAGACTGAAACTTTTTGAACAGCAGCTCTCCATCCCCTCTTCCTTTGCTATACTGTTCTATTTTCTGTTTCTGTGAGTTTGACTACTTTATATTCCTCATGTAATGGAATCATGGTTTCTTTGTCCTTCTGTGACTGTTTTATTTCACTTAGCATAGTATCCTCCAGGTTCATCAGGTTGTTGCAAATGGCAAAATCTCCTTTTCTAAGTCTGAATGATATTCCACTGTATAACCTGGTACTTTTTCATTATCTATTCATCCATCGTTACAGCATATAAAAGGCACAAAAGAAGTATTTTCTGGTTGGCTGAATGAAGTATTATTCCTTACAAAGCCTTCACCATCCTGGTTTACATACCCTAACAATTCTGTAGTAGTTTCTATTTATTGCATTTGTGATCAAATTAAGCCTGCATTTGTGATAAAATTAAAACATCTTTTTCATACAAATTATTGCCAAACAAGGTTTCACACTCCTGTACCTATCTAATTATAGATTTCACCTCTGAGAACAACAGTCAAATGATTACAACTGTTAGGTAACTGTTATGATTACAACAACTAATTTCCATGGCATTGCTTTTACCCTGCTGCCAAATTATCAAGTTCACTTTGAATCCTCATGACCATTGGTGTTAAAGAGGACCCAATACATGCACCCTTATTTACTCTTCCTAAAGGAATTATATCAAAAATTAGTGCACATGGTAAATGGAAATAGTGATGAAAAGCATGGCGAGTGTGGCTTAAGCATAAAGCAACAGTGGCATTCTAATACTGAACCTCATAATAACAGAGTTTACCACCCAAACCTAGGCAGCTGCAGACAACCAGGAGCCTTCCTGCATCTACTCTTAAAGCTTCCAGTCAGGAGAACAGAATTGAATGTGTCCATCATAAAGCATCTGAGTTATTAGACGAAGAGGAAGGAAGAGCTGTGACCCCTCCTCCCAATCTCAGCTTCCCAAACTCAGCTCTCATCACAGAAAGAAACAAGGACCAAACAAATAGAAAGCACAGAATTTATAAAATTTGATGTCCCTCAGAGAAGACATGTAATAAGATTTGTCCACAAATGGATGTGCTGTGCTGTCTTGTCCTACACTAAGTTGCTTCAGTTGTGTCCGACTCTTTGTGACCCTATGGACTGTAGCCCACCAGGCTCCTCTGTCTGTGGGATCCTCCAGGCAAGAATACTGGAGTGGGTGGCCATGCCCTCCTCCAGGGGATCTTCCTGATCCAAGGATTGAACCCATGTCTCTTAATATCTCTTGCACTGGCAGGCAGGTTCTTTACCATGAGCGCCACCTGGGAAGCCCCCATAAATGGATAAATGATAATATTTGCTTAGTTTATCTTACAGGATTGCTGTGAGAACTAAAAGTTCTTTCAAAAAGATAGAGCACTACTAACGTGTTGAGGTAAATTGATCTTATTTACACTCAGGCAACCCTGAGTCTTGCCTCTATAAGCAAATAACTGCGAACTTGGGCCAGTTGCATATCTTCTCAAATTATTTATCTATAAAATAATACTCATCTCTCGGTATTTGTGAGAGTTGTAAAAATAGCATGTGTAATATCTGACACACAATGCTCACGATATGGGAAAACCAGAGGATTAACAATAGTATTACTACTGCTAGTAATTAATATTACTATTAAGAAAAGGCATTCAGTGTATCAGAGGAAAACTTTCAAAGACCACAGAAGCACTAGCAAGGTATCATGCTTTTCCACAACCTGCTATTTTTACTCAATACATAAAGATAAAAGTCTATATTATCCTTTTTAACTGCTGTCTATTATTCCAGTTGAATGATACTATCATAATTTAATTATTATAAATCCTCTATGGATCCTCGTTTAAGTGGATATCAACAAAAGGTCATGAGCTAACATGGACACACATCTTTGTTCACCTTTCCAACTATTTCTTTTGACTAAATGTCTAGAAAAAAATTTTAAAGAGGTATTTGAATCAGTCTTTTCAGTCTGATGTTTTTGATACCTCCCATCATTATTTCACATAATACTAAAAACATCTTGTATTTTTTAAGGCCCACCTTGAGTCTCTCTCTTTTCATGAAGCCTTCTTTGACTGTGAGATCCACAGTCAAAGCCCTTCCCTGAATCAAGTAGTACAATTTTAGTTATAAACTCTCTTTTATTGTTATGTTTCTCATATATTAGCAGGTTCAACTTTCCAACTACTTTAAAATTCATAAAATTAAATATATAAATAATTTCCTTGATGTGACCCAAAGACATTAAGGATATTAGACCAACATTAGCTTAATTAGGAAGTAAAGTAAATCTAGAGCCATTTTCCCAAACTGGTACCATTTGCTCTGCTGCTCTTTTACCTTGCTTAGTTAGCATTTTCTATCAAAGAAAAGGTAAAGAATTTTAAAACCTCTAAGACAAGAGGTTATTTTAAAGGTTGATCAATCAATAATAGGCTGAAGTGCACTTTCTGCAAGTTTATTCACAGCTCTTTAGAAGAAATCTGTATACACACTCACAGTGAATTTAGAGAACCAGATCACCTACACATCCCTATTGCGGAGCTGCTGGCAGTCAATGACCAGATGTGCTGCTAGGGGAATGTGCTTACTGCAGAACTGTGGACTCTGACAATAGTGTTCCTGCACTCTCAGAGGAGTACATTTAATTCAGTTAGTGCTTCTCTAATACACTCCATTTTCTTCCACATGGGCAGTTTTAAACATTATATGGGAACACATGTTCTCAGAGTTTACTAAAATTCAAAATTCTAGGAAACAGGATCAAATTTACAGTGTGCTCCTAAGGTCAACATAGAGTTGTAATTAATTTACATGTGGGATGAGCTCTACAGGCTAAAATACTATGCCATAAAGTTTCAGACATAAACTTTTAAAACAATCTTGCTTAAAGTAATGTCATCATGAAAAGAACTTTAAAAATCCAAATGTTGTGCCTAACCTACAGGATTCAATATTTTAAGAGATTTATACACATTTATGAAAATGTGGGAATGTAAATTATATATTATTTCCTTGGACCGATCTTTCAATTAAGAAGACTGAAAGGCTTTTATTTTCATCTACAATATAGTTTAAATAATGTTTGTGGGCTTTTCAGTAGCTCAAGTACCCCAGCTGATTGCTTCTGCATCCAGGAAATAGTGTATTTAAAGTCGGTTTTTCTGTGAGGACAACTGCTGATAAGCAAAGCTGTTTCCTTGGAAACGTCTAAGCAGCATCTGACAGCTTGCTGAACATCTGCAATTCACAACAATTGATCTTGGTAGCCTGTACCTAGACAAGCTGACTTAAGAGGGGAGAGTGGTAAACTAGGCTGAGGAGTCAAATCTGAGTCAATTCTTCAGACAGCAGATTTCTCATTGTCAGCCTTCTTCAACGACTCTATGCTCTCTCATTTTATTATCTTGGAATTCATTCAGTGACTAAAATGTCATATTTAAAACTCAATATATAACAGCATTTTAATTGGGGAAATGGTATTTTCAGCTTATACTTTTAAAATATGAATTGATGGAAGGCCTATGGAGGACCTCATCTNGAGCTGCTGGCAGTCAATGACCAGATGTGCTGCTAGGGGAATGTGCTTACTGCAGAACTGTGGACTCTGACAATAGTGTTCCTGCACTCTCAGAGGAGTACATTTAATTCAGTTAGTGCTTCTCTAATACACTCCATTTTCTTCCACATGGGCAGTTTTAAACATTATATGGGAACACAGGTTCTCAGAGTTTACTAAAATTCAAAATTCTAGGAAACAGGATCAAATTTACAGTGTGCTCCTAAGGTCAACATAGAGTTGTAATTAATTTACATGTGGGATGAGCTCTACAGGCTAAAATACTATGCCATAAAGTTTCAGACATAAACTTTTAAAACAATCTTGCTTAAAGTAATGTCATCATGAAAAGAACTTTAAAAATCCAAATGTTGTGCCTAACCTACAGGATTCAATATTTTAAGAGATTTATACACATTTATGAAAATGTGGGAATGTAAATTATATATTATTTCCTTGGACCGATCTTTCAATTAAGAAGACTGAAAGGCTTTTATTTTCATCTACAATATAGTTTAAATAATGTTTGTGGGCTTTTCAGTAGCTCAAGTACCCCAGCTGATTGCTTCTGCATCCAGGAAATAGTGTATTTAAAGTCGGTTTTTCTGTGAGGACAACTGCTGATAAGCAAAGCTGTTTCCTTGGAAACGTCTAAGCAGCATCTGACAGCTTGCTGAACATCTGCAATTCACAACAATTGATCTTGGTAGCCTGTACCTAGACAAGCTGACTTAAGAGGGGAGAGTGGTAAACTAGGCTGAGGAGTCAAATCTGAGTCAATTCTTCAGACAGCAGATTTCTCATTGTCAGCCTTCTTCAACGACTCTATGCTCTCTCATTTTATTATCTTGGAATTCATTCAGTGACTAAAATGTCATATTTAAAACTCAATATATAACAGCATTTTAATTGGGGAAATGGTATTTTCAGCTTATACTTTTAAAATATGAATTGATGGAAGGCCTATGGAGGACCTCATCTCTGTTATGTAGAAACCAGTCAAAATCCAATCATGACAGACCTTGGGCATCAAGGAAATGGACAGTCTTTACAACTGTCAGTCATCTATGCTGTCTGAGAATAAAAACTGAGGAGTCATTGGAGCAGCAAAAAGAATCACAACTAACCCCAAAGCAAATGTTACACTATTCATCACCATCGTGCTGCTGTAAGTAAACAAACAAAAAATATAAACTAAAACACGTCTATCAGATTTTCTCATTTGACACTGATCATCTATGTCACCAAAATGGCAAATGTGAAGTTTAAGTAGATGGGTCTGGGCAAGAGAGACTACAGAATTGAGTGGTGACTTTACCCTATGTGTTAACTGAATGGTCCTAGACCAGCTGCATCAGCACCACCTGAGCGCCTCTTAGAGATGAGAATTTTCAGCCTGTAACCAAAACCTGCTAAAATCAGAAACTCTAGGATAGTATCCAGCCATTTGTGTTCTACAAGCCCTCCTGGAAATCAGGATATAGACTCAATTTTGAGAACCACTGCTTTTAGCATATACAGTATGGGATGGTTACACTAGAAAATAGTCCTCACTTGTGGCTGGGATGACTACCTACAGATTGTTGAACATACTGATGACAATAAATTATATAAAGGTGCCATACCTGCCTTAGTGGAGTATTGAAAAGGGGATCAGTAGGCTCAGAGCAGTGGGCAAAGAGGAAAGTACTATTATTTGAGACCAGAGAATCTACAAGCTGTATGATCCCATTGAAGGAAAAAAAAAAAAAGTTCCTTCACTGAATCAATAGGGAATACATTAATGAGGGGAACACTGGCATTGCTGAGACTCAGTAATGTCTGTTTTCTGGAGCCAGAGTTGGATGGTACAATATATTGCTATGGAACTGAGCTTCTTACTGTCAATGGAGCAGTGTAGATGATGGTATTCTGAAACATGAAAGGCCAGATATTGTACTTACTCATCAGAGGCAAGATGGATATAATTACTATAACAGGAAGAAGCTGGGCTGACAACAAGGTGCTAAGAGAGCGCTAGATTCTTCAGGGCAAGATAAGTTGAGCAGTCAATGAGGACATGACTTGTATAAACAAAAATGATCAACAGCTGATGAGCAGCTGCTGCGTTGGAAAATAATGATCCTTCTTCTACTTCTCAGACATGAGCTAGTCTTCTGTTCAAGAGCCCATCAATTGAAGGGAAACCTGTAACCCCTTAGAGAAAGGCCCTGAAGTACCACAGAAGATATATGTGTTGACAATCCCAAAAGCTATCCCCAGAGCACTACACAGCCTTTTAGATGAACCAAACTGGGGAGAAAAATAGCCAGTTCGTTTGAGGACTGCTGAATATAGGATGTGAGTGGTGACCCCAAGGAAACTAAAATGCCACCATGATACATCTGTTAAAATGGAGGCATGCAGAGGCAGGTTATAAATGGAGTCTTAGCCTGTGTTCGTATCACAGTAGAATAATTGTTCCAGAGATTCACTGTGTTAACACTGCCCTAGGCCCATGAGAGCATAATGGGGATGGATATTCAAAGCTGCTGTACAAGTCTCCCAATAGATCCCTGATCATCTGCAAAGTAAGATTCATCATGACAGCAAAGGCCAAACCCTTATAACAGCCCCCCTTCCTCAGCCAAGACACTAAATCAGAAGAAATACAAAATGCCATGTGGAATATCAGAGATTAGTACCACTCTCAAAAATCTAAAGGATGCACAGTGTAACAATTACACTGTGCATAATAAACTCAAGAAATTATGGCAGATGGTTGGAGACTACCATAAACTTGACCAATGGGTGGCCAGATGTGATGTCTTCACTATAACAGACCAACATGGCCTTTGGCATTGGTATGTGCCAGTTGATCTGGTAAATGTATTATTTTCAATACCACCAGAAAGGAGTATCCAAAAAAAAAAGATTCTCATTAACACAGGTCCACAGCAGTTCACATTCATCCTCTTGCCTCAGCTATATTCTTCCCTCGCTCTTGAAATATAAGTCTTAAAATAATCCCATCATCTCAACTGTGGGCAAAACATCACACTGTTTTACCATAAAGTATTAAGTTATCTTTTTGATGACTAAAACACATAATTAAGACATCAGTTCAGTTCAGTCACTCAGTCGTGCCCAACTCTTTGCGACCCCATGAACTGCAGCATGCCATGCCTCCCTGTCCATCACCAACTCCCGGAGTTCACTCAAACTCATGTCCATCGAATTGGTGATGCCATCCAGCCATCTCATCCTCTGTCATCCCCTTCTCCTCCTGCCCCCAATCCCTCCCAGCATCAGAGTCTTTTCCAATGAGTCAACTCTTCACATGAGGTAGCCAAAGTACTGGCGTTTCAGTTTTAGCATCATTCCTTCCAAAGAACACCCAGGACTGATCTCCTTTAGAATGGACTGGTTGGATCTCCTTGCAGTCCAAGGGACTCCCAGGAGTCTTCTCCAACACCACNCGAAAGGACAAACATGTGTGATCCATTTATACGAGGTCCTGAGAGAAAGGGCACCTCCTGTAAGGTCTTCGCAGAGACAGAAAGCAGAACGGTGGGTGCCAGGGGCTGGAGAGGGGGAGATGGGGAGTTAGTATTTCATAAGGATGGAGTTTCATCTTGGGGAAGATGAAAAAATTCTGGAGATGGATGGAAGCTTGCACAAAGACGTGAATGTATTTGAAACCAGTGAACCATAGACTTCAAAATGGCTAAGATGATAAATTGTATCCTATGTGTATTTTACTACAACAAAAAGGCTTTTTCATCTATTTTCACAGAGGCTGCACTATTAACTCCCTGAGGTCCAGGGCATTCCTGCTGCTCCCCATGCACGGGCATCTCCCATAAGAAGTAAACCATTCCCTCTCGTCAAGCTTTCCCTCTGAAGTGGATTAGCTGCCACGTACTGTTGCCCGTGAAGCCATGCTGAGTGCCATGCTGGGACTTACTTTGGCACTGAGCTGGTGTCGCTGGGGGTGGCGGCCAGCTTTCCCAGAACAAGCTCCATGATCCGCTCGTCTGGCGTCGCAGTCACGGGCTCGACCTCAGTCATGATTTCTGTCACTTGCTCTGCAAGGAAGGGACAAGACAAGCTGTGTCACTGCCGGAGCCGTGGACAGAACACAGCTGAACCCAGGCCCAAGGGGCCGCAGCCAGGCCGATGCCGTAGACACGGGTCACAAGATCGACAAGAGCAAAAAAAACAGCAATACTTTAGAATCCACACATTTGCCTGCAGATTGAAAAGAGTAAAGTGTTATTCTTAACTCACAACTGGAGTTGGAATCTGTGATTCTTTTTAAAACCACAGGAGTCATGACTCTATTTCAATCCCTTTTCATACCACCTAAAATGAAACACTCTGATATACAGTAGTCTTATAACTTATTAAATTCATCCTGACAGAGNTCAGTGCTCAGCTTTCTTCACAGTCCAACTCTCACATCCATACATGACCACTGGAAAAACCATATCCTTTACAAAATGGACCTTCGTTGGCAAAGTAATGTCTCTGCTTTTCAATATACTTGAGCCTAAAATCTTGGACAACAACAAACTGACTCAACAGGTAAAATGGGTGAGGCCATTCCAAAGAGACATCTGTGATAGACTCACTGATCATGGCTGACCTTCCTTGTTGTAAGGATTCCTACTCTAGCGAACTTAGATGATACCACCTGAGCTACAAGCTTTCTACTGGAAACATCAAGAGCCGGTATGGGCTCTTCTGTGTGCATTTTTTCCTGCCATTACAATTGGCATTGTTGCAGAAAGAGGCTGATCCTAAGTGAACATGATATGGAGCAGAGTCATGAAGCACTTTGTCCACAACAGACATTATTGTCAGAAGCCCCTTTTGGTATCATCTGTTATGCTCATAACCTAGCTTCTCCTGGCCAAACCAACATTCTTCTGTGATTAAGTTGACAAAGACCAACCCTGATCTTAACAGGAATGAAATGAGATGCCTATAGGAAACTTTCCTAACCATAATCATCATATAATGTGATTAGTTCTAATTTTTTTAAAAAAGGCTTCCCTATATGCCAATTAAGGGGATGATTAATATAAAATGAATTATGACATGCCATGAAAGTCTACTGAAATGATGTTACAAAATCATTATAAGCAAAAAGGAGCAGCACTCCTAGAAACTATAAAAAGAAAGTTGAGTGGATATATTAGTTTCCCCCCCCCAACCAAAAAAAACACATGGTTTGGGAAGACATTGTTCTATCTAGTTGACAAATAACATATGCCAATACTACAAAAGTTTTTCCACTTTTATAGGAAACTGATTCACTGGGATCCCATATTTTGTTGAAATCAATCTTTAAAACCATCATATTCTGTTTTCTCTCATTTTATATTTCTGGTATTACTATCCAAATTAATATCTATGTTTCCTATTGATTTTAGAGAGAGAAAAAGTTGATGAGCCAACAAGAAATATTCTGATCACTTGACGGTCACATCTCATTACTACTTAATGATTAGCATTCTGATCATAATGGAGACAAAACCTCTTTAAAAAGAGTAAAATGCTTTACATATTTGACTTCTGTTCTTTAATTATCTTCACCCTTGGCAATCTCATTGCAAACAACTTATCATATAAGGTCAAACTGACATGAAAGTGAAGTGAAGTTGCTCAATGTTGTCCGACTCTTTGTGACCCCATGGACTATAGCCTACCTCCTCCGTCCATGGGATTTTTCCAGGCAAGAATACTGGAGTCGGTTGCCACATAAGAACAGTCAAATTCATGTCTCATGAACTCACAACTTTTCTTTACTCTAGTCCTGGTTGATGTCTTGTCAACACTTCAGATGCATATGGTAAGTAGAAACCTTTATCTCCCCATTACAAACCAATTCTAGTCGTCTTTCTTTTTCTATCATTGGCGCCAACCAGATGTTTATCCTCCTTTTGTCTCTTTTCCTTTTTTATTCTTTTTTTTTTTTACTTTATTCTACTTTACAATATTGTATTGGTTTTGCCATACATTGACATGAATCCACCACAGGTGCATACGAGCTCCCAATCCTGAATCCCCCTCCCACCTCCCATCCCACATTGTCTCTCTGGATCATCCCCATGCACCAGCCCCGCATCCTGCATCCTGCATCGAACATAGACTGGCACCTCATTTCTTACATGATAGTATACATGCTTCAATGCCATTCTCCCAAATCATCCCACCCTCTCCCTCTCCCTCAGAGGCCAAAAGTCCATTCTATATGTCTGTGTCTCTTTTGTTGTCTCACATACAGGGTCATCATTATTATCTTTCTAAATTCTATATATATGTGTCAGTATACTATATCGGTGTTTTTCTTTCTGGCTTACTTCACTCTGTATAATAGGCTCCAGTTTCATCCATCTCATTAGAACTGATTCAAATTTATTCTTTTTAATGGCNGTTCCCATGAAAACCTGGTGTTCTAGTCATGGGTTAATACAATTCTGTTGACCAAATTCCCAGAGACTTTTTAAAAAATCACTTTACTGGAGTTACAATGATGAGAAAACAAGTTATACAGAAGGACATGCTGAGAGGGCAGCTGGAAAGTGTTCTGAGCAATTACATATCAGCAGCATTTCTTTCTATTTCATCTTCAGAATCACAGCAGATTCAACATTTGGAGGAGAAAATAAGAGAATTCTTGGAAAATCACCATGAGTGAGTGAGAATGTCTCCAAGTTTTACTGTGCTGTGTACCTCTTGTGAGAATCCCACCTGTCTCCTTGCCGATTACTAGCAAAACTCCACTCTGAACCAATATCATGTAGGAAATATAAGAGAGCTGGATTCTTTTCTAGCACCAGAAGTTTTTGCTTTAAGCATTGATTTTATCCACCCACCTTAATGCATTTTCCCTATAATTTTTTTCAACAACATCACTTCTTTTGTTTTCAGGACAATGAAGATCTCTGATGTGTGGTAGATATTAGAGGTGCTCACCCATTTCCAGGCTCCTTTTTCTAGGTTGTAAGGATATTGTTCTCCTTCACTCTAGAGGTACATTCTGGCCAGGTGATTTGGCTTGGCCAGTGAAATGTGTACAGACATAAGGTGTGTCAATTCCTGCCAGAGTATTTATCAGTACTTGATTGAATCTCCGATGCTGGTTCTTTCCCTTTCTGCAGTGATCAGGGGGCTTGTGTTGATATAAAATTGCCATAAGAGCTGGAAAGGCCTATAGAGGGTCATCTAAACCACTGCAGGCATACATGAGCAAGAAACAAACTCCTTTCACGCAAGGCCACTGAGATTTCCAAGTGGTTCACTTACTGCCATTGCAGTGTGTATCCATCGTGTTTGTCTTTGGCTGAGAGGAGTAAGAAACTCCATTACAATGGCTTAAACAAATAAGAAGTCTTATTTAGCTCACATCATAAGGAGATCCAGAGAGGCAATGTAGGATGGCTCAGTGGTAACTTCCATGACCCAGTCTCCTTCCAGCTTCCCACTCTTCCATCTCTGGTCATGGCATTAGTCCTCATGGTATCAAGTGGTTCCTGCTCCTACAGATACCATGTTCATGCTGAGAGCAAGAAGAAGAGGCAGGGCTTTGTCTTTTACTTTTGGAGATCTTTACCTTTGTCTTGTTGGCTGGAAATGCATGCTGTGGCCAACACTAGCCGCAGGGAGATATGGGAAGATGTTTCAGCTTTGAACTCTCTAAAATAGAGAAAGATAAAGGAACAGAGGTTTGTGAGGTAGCTAGTCCTTGGTTTCTGTTACCATGTGATGATGAAGATCATTCAAATAGTCCCTAAATAGTTTTTTGGTTTTTGTTTATACATTTATAGGATGACTACCACCTCTATTCTCTTGTTTNAGGAACAGAGGTTTGTGAGGTAGCTAGTCCTTGGTTTCTGTTACCATGTGATGATGAAGATCATTCAAATAGTCCCTAAATAGTTTTTTGGTTTTTGTTTATACATTTATAGGATGACTACCACCTCTATTCTCTTGTTTTATCTTTTTTATTGAAAAATAATTGACATATAACATTGGGTGCTTTTAAGGTATGAAGTGTGTTGGCCTAATACATTTATATATTGCAATATGATTACCATCATAACCTTGGCGGTAATCTCTATTAAATAACAAAATGATCGAATTCTCATTGTGTGTGTGTACATGTGTATGCAGGGAAAATGATTAAGATCTTAGTAGCTTTGAAGTTTATAGCACAGTATTGTTGACTATTATCACTATGTTATGTATTGAATTTCCAGAACCTATTTACTGACTAGTTGCAAGTTTTTATCCTTCAGCAACATCTCCCCAGTTCCCTAACTCCCCTGCCCCTGATAATCACTATACTGCTGTTTCTATGAGTTCAATTTTTTAGAGCCCACAGAAAAGTGAGATCATACAGAATTCATCTTTCCCTGTCTGGCTTATGTCACTCAACATAGTTCATTCAGTGTCCATCCATGTTGTCCCAAATGGAAGGGTTCTTCTTTCTCATGGCTGAATAATTCCACTTGACATCTGCTGACGGACACTTAGGTTGTTTCCATTTCTTAGCCATTGTGAATAATGTTTCAATAAACATGGGAGTACAACCATGCAAATTGTTTTAAACAGCTATTATCACAAAACCAAATTTCAAACACAGCATTAAAAAGAATATTTACATAATAATACATTTTATATTATAGCAGAATATGTACATGTCTTTTACTTTTCTATGGCTCATTCTGTCCTGTATCGGTAACAGTGTCACAGAATGACAGATGTCCACAGATTAGCAGAAGGATTGAGCTCATCCACTGAATCACTAATTCTAGTCTTTATGAGCTGACTCGTTAATATTCCTGAGCTTCCAGATACACATCATCTAATTTCCATGTAAGCCCAAAGCCTGGGTAGGTCACAATATGTGGATACTTATTCCTTTATCCCACAGATATTTATTGAAACTCTACTCTGGAATAGGCAACTTGCTATGCAAAATATCATAGTTAGAAATATCAACAACCTCAGATATACAGGTGATACCACTCTAATGGCAGAAAGCAAAGAGGAACTAAAGAGTTTGATGAGGGTAAAAGAGGAGAGTGAAAAAAATTGGCTTAGGACTCAACATTTAAAAAACTAACAGCATGGCACCTAACCCCATCACTTCATTGCAAATAGATGGGGGGAAAATGGAAACAGTGACAGATTTCATTTTCTTGGGCTCCAAAACCACTGTAGATGGTGACTGTAGCCATGAAATTAAGACACTTGCTCCTTGGAAGAAAAGCTATGACAGATCTAGACAGCATATTGAAAACCAGAGATATCACTTTGCTGCCAAAGGCCCATATATTCAAAGCTCTGGTTTTCCAGTAGTCTTGTATGTATGTGAGAGTTGAACTATAAAGAAGGCTGAGCACCAAAGGGTTGATTCTTTCAAATCGTGGTGCTGGAGGATTCTTTAGACTCTCTGACTGCAAGGAGATCAAACCTAAAGGAAATCAACCCTGAATATTCATTGGAAGGACTATTCCCAAAGCTGAAGCTCCAATACTTTGGTGATATGACGCGAAGAGCTGAACTATTGGAAAAGATTCTAATGCCGGGAAGATTTGTGGGCAGGAGGAAACGGGGACAACAGAGGATAAGATGGTTGGATGGCATCACTGAGTCAATGGACATGAGTCTGAGCAAACTCCAGGAGATAGTGAAGGACAGGGAAGCCTGGCGTGCTGCAGCCCATGGGGTCGCAAAGATTTGGACACCACTTAGGGACTAAGCAAAAGTGACACACTGTATCTAAGTAAGGCACCAACTCCCCTTCCAAGAACTCATGACCTGGAAAAATCTAGACTGATCAGTGAGTATCCACAGTGTAATGAAAGCAATGGCATTGATACTTATATCATTATACCTCTAAAGGGGGAAATACTCAGACTGGGGAGTGCAGAGAGGATGGATAAAGATGGGAGGAAGTGATCTTTGAACTAGGTATTGAACATTTGAATAGGAGCTTTCCAGGAAAAAGCGTTGGGAAAGAGATGCTTCCACAATGAGAGGAAAGAAACATCCATAGTATTTATTCCAAGAATTGCAGAACTTGAAGATTCTCCAAGCTTTGTTTCATCAACCTTTACTTCATATATTTTTTAAAATACTACAGTAATACTATGGTGGGACTATGTATGTCTGTTATCACTAGATTTCCCCCTAGTAAATTACGCAAAGAAAGGGGGGAAAAGGAGAGGTAACTAAAATACAAGAAGAGATTCAAGCTCCACTTGTAAGATACGTTGAGTTCAAAAGGCTGCCCTCTCAAACCCACAGCTATGATTAGGAAAGCCAAGTGTGCTCTTTCTTTTATTTGATCCGATAAAATAGAATTTGAAGTTACAGATTTTTTCCACCAGGTCTGAGGGAGGCTTTTGTGAGAGCCTGTGATATTATTGAAAACAGTGGGAATTGGTTGTCCTTTTGTGCCTCCATTTAAAAAGATCCCTCAACCAATTGAATTCTTGTATCAGACCTCACTTATATTCCCTCTTAGCGCTCTGTATACTAGACGCTGGAATATAAAGGGAAAAAACCTGCAAAATGTGACTTATCAAACCTTCTAGTTACATCAATTAAATCCTGAGTGGGTAAAAATAGGCCTTTTCATCACTACAACTATGTACATTTTGTTCGTTTGCACCAAATACAATTGTCTTGGCTTCAGACCCCTTGGATAAGGGAAAGTTCTGAATAGGGCAAGTGTCTAGTAAGTTCCATGAAAATACAAACCATGTTCTCTTTGCTTTTGTACTTTTCTGTAACTAGTGTAATGAATGTCCCAGCTGCATCATACAAACGGATAGGCTGGTTAGTTGAATGAGTTCATAAATGAGAAGAGAAGTTGTGGAGTTTAAGATAAAATAGCAGAATGTCATTATTNGATGGTGACTGTAGCCATGAAATTAAGACACTTGCTCCTTGGAAGAAAAGCTATGACAGATCTAGACAGCATATTGAAAACCAGAGATATCACTTTGCTGCCAAAGGCCCATATATTCAAAGCTCTGGTTTTCCAGTAGTCTTGTATGTATGTGAGAGTTGAACTATAAAGAAGGCTGAGCACCAAAGGGTTGATTCTTTCAAATCGTGGTGCTGGAGGATTCTTTAGACTCTCTGACTGCAAGGAGATCAAACCTAAAGGAAATCAACCCTGAATATTCATTGGAAGGACTATTCCCAAAGCTGAAGCTCCAATACTTTGGTGATATGACGCGAAGAGCTGAACTATTGGAAAAGATTCTAATGCCGGGAAGATTTGTGGGCAGGAGGAAACGGGGACAACAGAGGATAAGATGGTTGGATGGCATCACTGAGTCAATGGACATGAGTCTGAGCAAACTCCAGGAGATAGTGAAGGACAGGGAAGCCTGGCGTGCTGCAGCCCATGGGGTCGCAAAGATTTGGACACCACTTAGGGACTGAGCAAAAGTGACACACTGTATCTAAGTAAGGCACCAACTCCCCTTCCAAGAACTCATGACCTGGAAAAATCTAGACTGATCAGTGAGTATCCACAGTGTAATGAAAGCAATGGCATTGATACTTATATCATTATACCTCTAAAGGGGGAAATACTCAGACTGGGGAGTGCAGAGAGGATGGATAAAGATGGGAGGAAGTGATCTTTGAACTAGGTATTGAACATTTGAATAGGAGCTTTCCAGGAAAAAGCGTTGGGAAAGAGATGCTTCCACAATGAGAGGAAAGAAACATCCATAGTATTTATTCCAAGAATTGCAGAACTTGAAGATTCTCCAAGCTTTGTTTCATCAACCTTTACTTCATATATTTTTTAAAATACTACAGTAATACTATGGTGGGACTATGTATGTCTGTTATCACTAGATTTCCCCCTAGTAAATTACGCAAAGAAAGGGGGGAAAAGGAGAGGTAACTAAAATACAAGAAGAGATTCAAGCTCCACTTGTAAGATACGTTGAGTTCAAAAGGCTGCCCTCTCAAACCCACAGCTATGATTAGGAAAGCCAAGTGTGCTCTTTCTTTTATTTGATCCGATAAAATAGAATTTGAAGTTACAGATTTTTTCCACCAGGTCTGAGGGAGGCTTTTGTGAGAGCCTGTGATATTATTGAAAACAGTGGGAATGTTTTGTGCCTCCTTTGTGCCTTTTGTGCCTCCATTTAAAAAGATCCCTCAACCAATTGAATTCTTGTATCAGACCTCACTTATATTCCCTCTTAGCGCTCTGTATACTAGACGCTGGAATATAAAGGGAAAAAACCTGCAAAATGTGACTTATCAAACCTTCTAGTTACATCAATTAAATCCTGAGTGGGTAAAAATAGGCCTTTTCATCACTACAACTATGTACATTTTGTTCGTTTGCACCAAATACAATTGTCTTGGCTTCAGACCCCTTGGATAAGGGAAAGTTCTGAATAGGGCAAGTGTCTAGTAAGTTCCATGAAAATACAAACCATGTTCTCTTTGCTTTTGTACTTTTCTGTAACTAGTGTAATGAATGTCCCAGCTGCATCATACAAACGGATAGGCTGGTTAGTTGAATGAGTTCATAAATGAGAAGAGAAGTTGTGGAGTTTAAGATAAAATAGCAGAATGTCATTATTCTGGTGATTTGTATTGTTGCAAAATCTTATAGATATTACTCAGAAACAAAGGAAAATGAGCCCTATATAACAACAATACTTATTAAGTTCCAGCAGGCATAGCTTCTTATTAGTGCTTTGCATGTGCTGACTCATTTAGTCTTCCCAACACCTCCATGAGAGTAGTCTTGATGTTGACTGGGGTTAATCAACCCAAATCACATGTCTGAGAACAAAGGAACTTTTAATTCTCCAAAGAGAAATTGGGGCTCTGAGTAATAAATGATTGGGTGGAAGCCAAGAAGTGCCTGCCACACTCATGGAATGAGTAGCATAGCCAAGACTGAGCCCACATCTCCTATTTCAGACTAATGAGCCCTCACTACATCCTGCAATCCGCCTCCCAGAACAAAAATATATATCATGAATCACTAATACATTCATTGTTTTTTTCTCATTCATACAATAAATATTTCATTCATTAACATTTACTGAGCAGGATTATTCTTTCCTTCTTTACATGGATGCAGAAGCTATGGCTCAAATACCTTTCCTACTAAGTTTATGAAGAGGCTTTTAGAAGACAGTCTTCAGTTTACTGAAAGCCTCATCTTTTCTCCACGCAGTATTTTGAAGTGATTCACTTTCAGCTCAGAGATGTGTGGGACATACTGTTTGTAAAGGTGAGGTTAGTATTTGTGTAAGATACTAACACACAAGACCGCCACACCTGGGGATTCATAATCAATTCATGTATTAGGCTACATTCAGCTTAGGGGGTAAGAACTTCCCAAAGACTACCCCAAAAGGAAGCAGCTTCACAGACTTCCTCTTAGCATCCCATGAAAATCAGTCCTTCCTGTGAACCCCTGTGTATTCTTTCAACTTACCATACCATCCGCAGAGGGTGTCCAAGCTTTAAACCATGAACAGAAAAAAAGATGTCCTATGCCCTCTGTCTCCTCTTTTTTTTTTTTAATCAAAATGTAGTTTATATAATGATGTTATGATGGTTTCAGGTGTATTAAACAGTGATTTGACTTTTACATATAATATGAAATGATCACCATGATAAGTCTAGTAATAATCTGCCCCACACAAAGTTATTATAATATTACCAAACATATTCCTTGTGCGGTATACTACTTCCCTATGGCTTATGTAAAAGACAACAAATAACAGCTGTTGGCAAGGATGTGAAGAAAAGGGAACCCCTTACACTGCTAGTAGAGGTATAAGTTGGTACAACTGCTATGGAAAACAGTATGGCAGTTCCTCAAAAAGTTTAAAATAGAACTAATATATGATCCAGCAGTTAGAGAAGTTGTTCTAGGCTTTTACCCAAAGAAAACACAAATTCAAAAAGATATATGCTGCCCAGTGTTCACTGCAGCATTATTTACAATAACCAAGATATGGAAGCCACTCAAGCACCCATCAATAGATGAATAAATATAAGAGATGTGGCATACATATCTATAAGGAAATATTACTCGGCCATAAAAAAAATTGAAATCTCACCATTTGTGATAACACGGATGGGTCTAGAATGTATTGTAAAAAATGAAGTTCAGACAGAGAAAGACAAAGACCGTATGATCTCACTTATATGTGGTATATAGACAAACAAAACAAAATGAAAACAGATTCATAGATACAGAGAATAGATGGTGGAGCAGTGGAAGAATGGCAGGTTAGGCAAAGGGGATTAAAAGATACTAACTTCCAGTCTCTTCTTTATGTACATTTTAGAATTCTATTTCTCGGTAAAGAAAAGTATAGCAGGACAAGGATAAACGAAAATGGAGTAAGCATTATGTTAAAGATCCCTCACTGCTCTCTTTTATTTTTAGACCCTGTTCCTTCAATAATTTTCCATCACACCCAACATGTTACAGTGGACAAAATACACATGCCAGTTTCTGACCCTTTGAAACTAATGTTCCAGCGGACTTTATGTTTCAATAATATTCAAAGAAAATAGGCTGGAGCACAGAAAATAATTGAAATACCTTATGAAACTTTTTCTAAAGTCAAACTCAAATTGTCAGCAATGAGTCTTCAGTCTCAAAGGACTCTCCCCACCCACACATTCACCCCACCAGCATGTAAGAGAATGGAAACAGTACATCATAAATGATGAGGTGAAGATGTGCCTTGAATGTCAGAAATTCCAAACTTAGGTGAATGGAAAATTGAGAAGGAGTAGGCTTTTCAGTTAACATAATGTCGCCTCAAGAACTGGGTTGAAATAGTCCAGAGTTAGCAAGTCAAACTTGAAGTATTGTAGAAGAGAATGAGATAAAGTCAACAACCCCATGGAAAGGAAAAAGGATTGTTGAATTACATCATGTAAAAATAGCATTTGATAAATTAGATTTCAGGGAAGTTTTGACTCACTGTCTGTTAATGCTCCCTGGCAGCCTGTGTCTAGAAGTGGAGAGCTGGTCAATTGTCCAGACCCTGACAGAATCTTATTCTGAACAGATGCCTTATTATGCAGGATAATTTATTATAATAGCATTATCAGTGAAGGAATTAACTAAATGACTCACAAAATTTGTAACCAGGCCCAGGAGTGCTCACCTGTAACACCTATGAGCAAGACCTCAGGTTGGGGTATGATTTGCTAATGACCACGTGTTATTAATTGCAAGGGACACCTTTCCCTGATTTTAGACCTAGAAAATAAAAAGCCCTTTAATTTCTGTGAAACCAAAGGGTAAAGTCTTCTGTGATTCATTAAGCACAGGCTCAAAGTAACACAGCAATTCAGTAGTGCAACATCGGCTAAAAAGTTAATGTCATTTGAATCGAGTGACTATGCTGTACAGTAAATTCGGGTGCAGTAAATCCAACTAGATAGAAGCTGTTAGTTTTTTTTTTTTTTTTCCAACAAGTTTTGAGAAAGAAGGAGAAGAAATCTAACATTTGTTAAATGACAACCATCTGACAGCTAATCTGTACAGAAATCCTAAATTTGGTAGTATTACATCCATTTTGTAGATAAGGAAACTGAGACTTAGGTAACGTAACTTGAGTAACTTGCCCTTGGCCACACCCTCAAAAAGGTAGTGAAACCAAGACGTGACTCCAAGTCTTAGCTTTCCAGGTGCTCACACTTCTGCATAAAACTGCTTAGCACCATGAGGGTTCCCAGTGAGTGAAACCTATAATTCCTACCTTTGGTAGATTTATATCTCTGTTAAGGAAATGAATATATAGACACAGGAGCTAAAAAACAAAATAATAGAACACATCAGAAAAGAAGTGCAATAATGCCTTGTGCGTATATAGGCTTTGTAGTTTTCAAGATGCATTCATCTATGTTGCTTTTCTTAATCATTAAAAAGCTCCTGACTCATATATTTCAAGCAAGAAGTATTCCCATGTCTTTGCTTAGGATTTGGTATTTGAAAGAAATTGGATGCAATCCTCACACATGTAAAAATGTAATCTTTACTAAAATATATGGTACATTCTGAAAACATTGGCCTGAACTGTCAGTTCCCACATAAGTTCAGGAACCAGAGCACCCAGGGGCCACAGACCTCTCAGAGGAAGGCTATGAGATATTGTCCCATAAATCCAAAATATCAAAAATATAATGGTGTGCTATATTAGACACATTATGCTAGCATAAATGAGTGATAGCCAGCGCCAAAGGTTTAAGGAGAATGTGTGGGAGGCAGTGGAGAGACGACATTGAGATGGATCGTCCAATGCTTTTGGTTGATATATCTGCAAACTATGTAAAAGCATCTTTCTCAATAATGAACTATCTTGATTCATTTCATGGCACTCCCAAGAGGAGCTCTAACAGCAGGGAAGGTGATGGTCCTGGAATTCGGACTCAAAGTAAATGTACAGATGCTTGTTCATTTCTGAGGCTGTGACAACACAGTTAATATTAAACTTGTTGGATCAGTGACCACTTCAGGGTCACACTTTCATTTTAGAGAAGTGGAGTCAACGTATACTGAGAGACAGTTGTCTATAAGCTCAATACCAGGTGCTTTGCTATACATATAAAATGCTGAAGGACATACTGTTATCTTCATTTTTAGATGAAGAAAATGATATCTCCAGAGTCCAAAGCCACACAGGGTCAGTAAATTACAAGACCTTTTTACATGATGATAGCAGTTTTACTGGTCTCATAAAATTAGATTAAGGATCATATGAAATAACAGGGAAAGAGAACTTTGAATATTTTACACTTTCATGATAAGTTTACTGTATCATCATCACTGTAATTACAATGGTCATCAACATTAGCAGTTGTCATCAACAATTCATCTGTTTTTTAAAGAGTCATTTGCAAAACTGTCACTCGATAACAAATATTAGCATCAAAATTATTTTACTTGACTTGCATATCACTTTCATCAAGACAGTTTTTATGGTTAAAAAAAAGCACATCTCATCAAAGACTGAACAATAGGATTTAATTTAGCCTCAAAAAGAGCAAAATAAAGACCCAATAACTATTTAGCAATGATATTATTCACTTTAGTCATATAGGCAATCTAATAAGAAAGCAAAAATGGGGAGAAACAGAGGAAGAAATGTCATGCTTAACCCAACCACACTAAGCCAACATTTTGTGTAAGTGCCTTCTGGTTTTTTAATATTCATATCCTGCTGCTGCTAAGTCACTCCAGTCGTGTCCGACTCTGTGCGACCCCATAGACGGCCTCCTACCAGGTCCCCCATCCCTGGGATTCTCCAGGCAAGAACACTGGAGTGGGTTGCCATTTCCTTCTCCAATGCATGAAAGTGAAAAGTGAAAGTGTAGTCTCTCAGTCGTGTCCGACTCTTAGCGACCTCATGGACTGCAGCCTACCAGGCTCTTCCGTCCATGGGATTTTCCAGGCAAGAGTACTGGAGTAGGGTGCCATTGCCTTCTCCAATTCATATCCTACATGACTGTATCCAGGGTACGTATAAATATGGATCTTGTTTTTAATTCATAAACATTATACTCTAATCATTTTTAGGGATTGTTACATGATTTTTATAAACTTTATATATAACAGCTTCATAATAAGCCACAATGTTTATTACTTAATAAGCCCCATTGGTAAATTCTGACTTTTTAGAATTATTTATGGCTTTGTGATTGAACACAACTATTTTGCATATATATTTTATCTTTTGGATATTTTTAGGAGACACTAGCAAAACTTTGTACAAGAACAATTTAGTTTCAGATTCATTCCAACACTTATTTTTCCCAAAAGTCTATATTAATACACAGGGTCACCAACAATCATTAGGAACACTGGTTTCACCAAATACTTTTTAGAGTTTTTATATTAGTATTTAAACTTTTTTGCTAGTTAATAAGGGGAAAATAGTGTCTCTTTATTCTAAAATACATTTCTTTAATATTAGTGAAAGTAAACATTCTTCTGAATGCTTGTTAGTTGTATTTGCTCCCTTTTAAAAATTGAGATGTAGTTGACATTAATATTGTGTCAGTTTAAAGTGTGTGTGTGTGTGTGTGTGTGTGTGTGTGTTAAGTTGCTTCAGCAGTGACGGACTCTTTGCGACCCTATGGACTGTAGCCCACCAGACTCCTCTGTCCGTGGGATTCTCCAAACAAGAATACTGGAGTGGGTTGCCATTTCCTTCTCCAAGGGATCTTCCTGACCCAGGGATCTAACTTGCCTCTTCTGTGATTCTTGCATTGCAGGCAGATTCTTTACCACTGAGCCACCAGGGAAGCCTGTCAGCTTAAAGTGTACGACGTGTTAATTTCATATACTTACATATTGCAATATGACTACCACATTAGTCTTAACTAACACTTCAAATCATAGTTAACAATTATCATTTCTCCTTTGTAGTAACAATATTTTGTGACTATTCCCATCAAGTCCTTTACCAATTGATCTGTCCCATTCTCAGTAATATTTCCTTAACAGTTTATACAAGCTCTTTTTCTGAAGATGGCATTTTCCTCACTGTAAACAATTCCTAAAGTTTTCCTCCTTTTCATGCTTGCCTTATGGTTTTGATTGCTTTAATGTTTGAAAGGCTTAGTTCTACATTTATGTAAATCTCTCTATTCCAGTGTGACTTTTTTATTTGCAGGGGTGGATTTCTAAACTTAGAAATGTAAGGCCTCGGTAGAGGTTTAATAAATATTATGTTCTTGTTTTTTTCAAGATCTTGTAAAGTATAATTTTAAAATTCAACTGCCTTGATCAAGTACAACTTGTAGTTCAGTGATGCCAGTCTCTCTTGGGTCTAACCACTTTATCTGCCTTAGCCTTTTCTCCCAAGTTTCTTTATACTCTTCTCGCTCTGTCCAACCCCCTAAATGCTTCTCAGAAATCTGCCCTGATCCTCTTCTCTTTTTCCTATGCATTTTACTGCCTCCTGGACAGTCTTACCTACACCCATTACTTCAGTTACTCCCAGCACAGCTTTGACTTCCACATCCCTATCTCCAGACCCAGTTGTCTGTGTCGGAAACACAGACATCATCGTTAAGTGCCTTTCTCCTTCACAAGCTTGACACCCAGATTCAATGGATTCTGCCTCCCAATTTAGCTCCTCTTCCTTTGCCCTCCTTTCCATCCCCTTGCCATCCTTCTAGCCCTGGCTTTCATCTGGACAGCTGCGATTGCCTCCGTACTAGTTTTCTTGCCTCTGCTCTCATCCCTTCCAGCAGCTCTGGGTGATTAGGTATCAACATGCTGTAGCTTCCCTGTCCAAAGTCATCTATTTATCAGCAGATCAATTAACAATCACAGAACAGGAATTATAATAAAGTCATGCAGGGGAGGTCCCGAGACAGGGGTACCTAACAAGACTGAGATGAGGAGGCCAGACAGGTGAAAGAGTTGATGGTAACTGTGAAAAAAAACTCAGAAAGAAAATAAGGACTTCTTCCCGGGGAACCTATGGAGATAGATTCTAGTGTCTAACATGTATTGAGGGCCTGACTCAGTCAAGCATTTTATCTATAATTACTCATTGGTTTTCAAAACAACCATGTGAAGTAGGTACAGTTACTAACCTCATCTCATAGATGAGGAACCCCAGCAAAAGGATAGCAAAGACTGTGCCTTTAGCCATACTGCTGGAGAACAGAGGAGCGAGGCACTCTAATCCCAGGTCCTTGTTCTTAGCCATTATACAAAACTGTCTCTTTTCAAGTGAAAGGGCTGTGGAGTGGGGAAGGAGACAAAGACAGTGTTAGAGGTTGAAGACTAACAAAGATATGGCTTTAGGTATCCTGGTTAGGCAAGCCATGAGTCCCAGACAGGAATTCTGGGCAATGACCCTACACTACTGTGTTAACTTTGGAATAGTAATTAATATTTAAGTGTCTCAATTTCAGCATTTGAAAAATTAGGTTATTGGCACTTCCTCTTCTAGTTTCTCATCAGTCAAAAATGTTATTCCTTAGAGTATTACCAACATTGTTAGCAGAACTATTAGCATGGGGATCAAGGGATAAGAGAAACTCGTTCCCTTTACAAACATTTCAAATAGTGTTCTGTTGCAAAATGGGAGGAGGAAGCTTGGTTTCCAGAGGCCTGCTCTGCAATTATTTGCAGATCTTATGCAGTGTCATTCAGTTATGGAGCCTGCTTTCCTTCTTTCTCCAGCTTTTAGACTCACTGGAGAACTTCTCAAAGCTTGTGAACCTCACTGTCAAATACTCTATCCATCTTAAAAAGGAAGCAGCTTTGGAGAGTATAGTACAGGTTCCTAAAAACAGGAACAGGCATCTTTAAGAAACAATCATTCTGACTGGCATCTCTGCCTGCCACCTTAGTTCATCCAGTGTAAGGCTTGGATCTGGACCTTACTGAAAATGAAAATGCTGCCCATGAATTATTCTAGAGATGATATATTGACATCAATTTAATTCAATTTGCCTCCAAGGCATTAATCTTGTTTCATTTCATTGAAAGAAAATTTTGTTGAAGAACTTTGTGTCAGGGACAAAGTTAATCAAAAGGTGTAAGGATTTTCTTTCCTTCTTCAGGAATCTTTTAACTAAACTGACACTTAGCCACCTACACTGTTTCTATAGTAATCTTTTATTAACCAGGGTCTTCTAAACACAAAAAAATAAGCCTAGACTATCAGCCTAGGAAACATTCAAAATTCTCATATTCTGTATGAAGCCATATTTTTTATTTCCTTGCCTTAGTAATTTGAAACTATTGCTTAGTGACTCAGTGCTTCTCCTTCTAAACATATTTGTTGGAAAGAACTTCAGTATATGCTATAGCTCAGAATAATATATCAACATTTGAGAAGGAAATTATATATTTGGCAAACTCTTCTCCCATTTTGGGAATCCATGTGTAGATCTATGGAATGTTATTATAAACTATCCCTGGGTTCTATTAGACTTTTGTTTTCCATTGATTGCTATGTACAAGAGGCCGAAGCAATTAAAGGTGGTATCAATAATCTAAAAAGAAAATGTCATAACAATTAAATGGCAGCTGGAAATTAGCTGCATTGTACAATAGATCAATATGCATTACAAAATCAAAATGAATCNCTTTGTTGGCAAAGTAATGTCTCTGCTTTTGAATATGCTGTTTGGGTTGGTCATAACTTTCATTCCAAGGAGTAAGTGTCTTTTAATTTCATGGCGGCAATGATTTTGGAGCCCAGAAATATAAAGTTAGCCACTGTTTCCCCATCTAGTTGTGAAGTCAGATATGTAAAAGAAATAGCTCTCATTGATAAATGGACATCAACTCCTAAAAGACTTTGCATGTGGCAATTTTGGCACAGTCATACTACTTCTTCAAAAGGGCACCATGAGGAAGGCTTTGGTCAGTGGTGATGGGGAGGTAAATGTGTTTCCTTTTTCCCTTTTCTGGCCTGAGGGAAATCATGTCCTTAAGCCCTAGCTAATCATCAGAGTGAACTTGGACTCCAAGGAGAGAACAACCCATTAAAAGGATGTAACAGGCATTTGAGATTCAGATTTATCACACCTTTTCAATTTTCTCTTGGGAAAAATCTATTTAGAAATAATGAATAATTAAAATTAATATTAAACTATATTTTAAATGCCTATTGAAAGTCTCAATTTTTTATTTCCTTGTAATTTATAATCAGTGATGGGAATTGGGAGCCCATAGGAGAAGGCAATGGCACCCCACTCCAGTACTCTTGCATTGAAAATCCCATGGGCGAAGCAGCCTGGTGAGCTGCCGTCTATGGGGTCGCACAGAGTCGGACACGACTGAAGCGACTTAGCAGCAGCAGCAGCAAATTTCAAGCTCTTATTTTTCACCATAATTCTTCACAAGGAATAGTTGGTAGGGTTTTCTTTACTTGTTTTNGTGAGCTGCCGTCTATGGGGTCGCACAGAGTCGGACACGACTGAAGCGACTTAGCAGCAGCAGCAGCAAATTTCAAGCTCTTATTTTTCACCAGAATTCTTCACAAGGAATAGTTGGTAGGGTTTTCTTTACTTGTTTTTTTAGTGTACTCTCCAACTGTAGTGGGAAAAGTGCCTACAAATATTGCTAATGGGTGAGAAACTGCACATTCTCTGGTAACATTGTGAGAAGCCAAGTACTGAGTGAACACTACTATTTCCAAAATGATTTATGTGAAAGAGCCCAAAACTATGGTTAACTGTTTTTCACTTTGCCCTATTTGATAAGAAATTGCTTTTAGAACAGGCAGGCTGTCTGCCCAGTTTTTCACCTACTGATGAACTTCACTTTGCCTCTTCTTACAATTAATGCATTAGGCATGTTAAGCAGCTCTCAGGTTCTATTCTATAATAGGAAATAGGAAATTCTTCAGGATCTGCAGGCAACCTGTGATGGGATAGAGTCTTTTGAGACCATAGCCTGTGACTTCGATGAGGAGTCTCTCTCTGACTTCAACCGCACAATTATATTCCATTAGAAAATGGAGGGATCAACCATGATTCTTAAGTAGTTAGCCAAAGAACCAACTGATTTAAGCTGGAAAGGAATGTATTAAGGACTCTAGATAGCTTTTGACATTGCTTGGAGGATGGAGAACCAGACTTGGAGGATTTATGGCCAAATGTAACAACCACTTTACTCAGGACCATGGTCCCAAGAGAGACCCAGTACGTCTGGCAACACAGATATGAGCCCTTGATACACCTTCAGAGTCTCCTCCTCTGCTGGCTCTGGAAGCCATGTGTCTCTGGGGCTGCCTTTGTCACAGTGGGTTCTTCTCATTGCTTGCTTCTCCTCATCACTACCTTCCAGATCTATGACTTATAAGTAAATGTCTGGTTGACAGCACCTAGATTCCCTGCTGAGGCCATAACTGCTTAAAAAAAAAAACTGGAAAAATTAATTTCTGATACCCTCCTTAGGGACTCTTATAGTAGAAAACTCCCCAGAGTAGGCTTGTTCAAAGGTTCCAGACCTGCCAAGAAGAATGAAAAAAGTCCAGTCTTCCTTGGTTTCTCAGCAGAGCTGGAGTATCAGCCAACCTTCTAGGTCAGGGAGAAACAAGATGATCAGGAGGGTATGGTGTGTTTCTATTCAACTCCTCCATTCCCACAGAACCCTTACCACTTGTTCTTGACTTATTAACTGAGTGTCTTTGAGCCAATTACTCAATATTTATAGTCCAAGACATTCACCTGACTGGAGTCCCTCAATTGCACTCACACCCTCCAACAGCGCATTTCTATGCCTAGTTGAGCTTTAACAACATAAGATTGATGATGATATTTCTATGCTTAAGACATTCCAAAAACTGCCTAAACACACTGTATGACAGCCTGCAAGACCCTACAGGAAGTGGTCTCTGCCTAGATTCCCTTCAAGGCATCTAGGACCATCCTTCCCTTCATTAACTGTTCCTCAGCCCCACTGATTCTCTAATACAGGCAAGTGTGACTCAGAGCCTTTGTCCTGTGGCTTCCCATACAGGTAATGTTCTAACTCCAAACCATCACCTGGGTGAACCCTTCTCATCATTCAGGTCTCAGCTCAAATGCCACTTCCTCAGAGAGATTTTCCTGACCACCCTATTTAAATTGGACACCTCTCCTAACTTCTTATACCATACTCTCTTTTAAAAATCATAGTTATTATCAATACCTAGATTATCTTATCTATTTATTAAACTATCTATTTTCTGTTTGCACTACTGAAAATGAGGTTTATCTTGGTATCTCCAGTGTTTAGAACTGTGCCAAATTCCTGAGCTTCTGGCTCAACTCCTTCCACACTCTTCTCATTCCAGACTTCCCTCTGCCCCACGTCCTTGCACCCTAACTGAATTCCCTGTCATATGTTTGAGCAGATGGGACCTCCTACTTCCCGTGAAGCAGATGGTATCTTTCGTGGCTAGTGTTTCAGGGTATCAGTAGTCTGGCTATTGAGCACATGACCAAAGTCTATAGGGCTATGAAGCTGGGAAAAAATTGAGTGGGGGAATGAAGAAGAAAGATTGGCAATGTCAGGCAGACTGGAAGTCATGTGGGCAAAGATGGGACAAAGGTGGCTATGGATACAGGGTTGATAACAAGAGTCTAGAGTTGGTTGACTTGCTGTCTAGCAAGGGCCTGACCCCAGCTGTCATTTCTTAATGACATTTTCTTAGATGAGCACAGCAGAGAGGAGTAAACAGGACTAGGCGAGTAAACTATGTGTCTCATCAAGGATCTGTTTCTTAGAGACACAAAGACAGCAGGATTAAGACAGATGGCACCTTTTACCTTCAAGTAAAGTTCTATTTTAATTGCCTCCTTTTAATATTTAGCTGAACTGACTCCACCTTAAGTAAACCAGCAAACAAACACGTCCTCAAACAGAAATGTGTCCTCAGACAGGCATCCACTGAGATCCCTACATGTTAGATCTTGAATGTTGTGATGAGTGGATGAGTTAGGTAATAGTTTTCAGTCTTAACTACTTTCTATTTAATTATTTGAAATATTTAGATAATTACTTGCATTTCATTCTGATAATGGAGAATTAGACATGATGTTATAAAATGTGGTTTGTGGTTTGCAGTTGTGTTAACATAACCCCATAAAGAAGTCCAAATATCCTACTCTCTAATCAAAAGCTTACCAGGGCCCAGGAGTATTGAATGCCAAGTGATGAGTGAGTGGGCAGGGAAGAGTTCAGGCTCTTAGTTCTTCCAGTCTACTCTTGGTCCTCCTGACTGAAGGTTTACACTCTTGTCCCTCCAAACCATCTTTCCTCTCCCATTGATTGTTAGATATGTTTCTGCTTTTTCTCTCCTCCACCCAGGGACAATAATGTCTAGTCATTTTCTACCTGGGAAGAAAAGAACCTTCAGGCAAGCATCTCACCTGTCACTTAGGTGGACAACTTGTTTGAATCACTGTTTCTACTTTGATGTGAGATGGTAGAAGGAGAAAATCCCTCCTGGGTCAAGAACAAGAAGGGGAAATAAATTCCAAAAACAACCACATTATTATTTGGGGATACAACATCGACAAGGTTGCAAACAATGGCAATCACATGAGGTATTTAGATAAACAAAGGTCAGTTCATTATAGGAGGAAAGGTTTCTTTCCTCTTTCTATGGCAGGGAAAAGCTGGGATGCTGGCCAACCTCAAGAGTAACTATGACGTAGAGAATCAAGCTCTCTCTGAACCCACTGTATACATCTTGCCTCTTGTCTCTGTGTCTGTTGCATGTCTTTCCCTCTCTCACCCTCTCACTCTTCTCTCTTGCTTTCTAGCTCTTTCTCTCCTCTGATGCTTACTGTAGTCCTCAACCTACTCTGACTCTGTCTTAGCTAGCTGCCACTGCTTCTCTGGTGCATGTGGAAGAAACATAGCATGGATGCTTCCTGGATTTACCTGTTATGGGTCCAGCCACCCAAATCCCCAGGGAAAGGACTTTGGCAAGCCTGCTGAGTTAATGTTACATGAACATGGCAGCCAGAGATAGCCCTTCATCCATGTGAAAGGCAATCACAGAATGGAAGAGCAAAGGACCAAAGATGAGTGGCGCATACAACAAATAGCTACCCTATAATTTACTTATAATGCTTGGCAAATTGTCTTCCTAATGTGTGCGTGTCATACCAGCTGCAGAGTGTATTTCATTTCACTTGAGAACAAAGAGGAGCAGTAGACCCTTGGAAATAGATCTTTCTGAAACCTGTATCAGCTATACTTAACTAAAGACGGGATCCTGCTTTTATCATTTCAATTGTGAGAAATCTTTTGGTGCTCTGTATGGCTGCCCACAAGATTAATGCTTTATTCTACATTTTTAACAGATGGAGAGCTTTCTTCATGTACTATAATTCTTACGTCTAGAGCCAGATGGAGTAAGGGAATTAGAAAATAACGATGCATAAAGTAAATATCAATTGCTGCTCCTTCTTTTTTTTAGGACTACATTTTAATGTCATTTTTCCTCTCTGTCTTTCCTCAAGGTTCTCCTTCAGTCTTTCTCTTCAAGTATCTTTGGTGACATGTATGCACTTCACAGTACAAAAAGGTTAATTGGTGCTCAATAAATTCTTGCTGAAATAAACTGTGTTTGTCTAATAGGTGCAAAATATCACATGGCTAATTTTGCTATTTCTCCATTGATGGAACAAGCAAATAGGGAAAAGAAAGATGTTAAAGTATTTATCAATTCACATTAGAAGTCCTTCATGGATATTTCTGCAGTGTTATGATTATCTTTGCAACTCTAAGCTGTGAACGTTTGTGTGTGTGTGTGTGTGTGTGTGTGTGTGTGTGTGTGTGTGTGTTTTCTTTTCAGAATTAACAGTAGTGTGGTTCCGTTAGGGAAATACTAAAAATATTCTATTCCACATATGGCTTTCTCAGTGTTAATGCAGGTGTGTATGCCTTTGCTGGATGCAACCACTTGTATTTTATTCTGAATATATTCCAAGATTATTTGAAATGATGTGGGCAGCTCATTCTAAAAGTATGTATTAAGAACTTCCTCCATGCTAAGTGTTGTTTAATTCTAAATAAAAAGCTCAAGTAAACGGTTAAGGTAAGAAGATGGTTTTCTTCTCACCCCTTGTTGACATTTTGCATCTTTCCAAAAACCCAACTCTTAAAGTAGGGTGGATAAATTCTAATTTATAATCGCTTCACTATTCCTATTTTCAAATGATTCATATTTCCCTATTCTTTCCATAATCAAAGAGTTTTCAAAAATTGAAATCTGCGCCCATATCTCCTACTTATTTTTTCTCATTTTAAAATAGATTAAACTAAGATTTACATGTGCTACTGGGAAGCACTTTTGTTGTTGTTATTTTTTTTTTTCCTGACTTTTTAACTTAGATGTGTACTGTTCCCTTTTGGTGGTAGAAGGAAAGAAATATTTTTAACAGAAAAAAAATTTAACTGAATATTTAAAGAAACAGAGACTATTTTCTAGAAATAGGTTAACTGTTCTCTCCATGTGTAGGGTTGTCTGTAACCCAAGTAGTGGAATGTGGCTACTATCAGGTTAATTTTGGTCACTATAACAACCAACACTAACAATGAACATGCAAAAAGCTTTCTTAAGGGAAAAGGTCCTTTCCTTAAGAACTGAAATTAATTAAAATAAATTTCTAATAAGAATTTTAAGGAAGTAGAGATTTTTATCTCTTCCAATTGTTAGGGGAAGCACACTGATTGAAACCGCCCACCCTGGCCAGGTACCATAGTAACCATTTGCATGAGTTGTTTTATGACAGGAGATCCTGATAAGGAATACGGAACTAATAAGCCACCACCAACTGGAAGAGTTCAGGAAAGGTCTAAAGGAGACACTGCGTGTCCTTTCACTTCCCAGAATCCCTCTCGCTAGCATCCATCTTGGCTGAGCGATGCGTGCGCCACCAGGAAAGGCTCTGAATTAAAATGATTGGTCAAAGACCACCAAGAAACTAATTCCCATCACCATAAAACCCGACATTGCGAGCCACACAGCAGAGCAGTTCTCCCGGGTTTCCTTACCCTACTGCTCTACACCCGGGTGCCCTTTCCCAATAAAATCTCTTGCTTTGTCAGCACATGTGTCTTCTCGGACAATTCATTTCTGAGTGTTAGACAAGAGCCCAGTTTCGGGCCCTGGAAGGGGTCTGCCTTCCTGCAACACAATTCTTAAATACATTAAATTTTTGCTTGAAAGTCCACATATACTGAAAGAATTAGCAATGCCTTAAAAGCACTCTTAGGAATCCTTATAGTTTAGTAACCTCTTCATGATGTAAAAATGACTCAAGTGTATGTGTAACTGTACTGCCTAATGAATTTCTGGAAAGGGGGGTTTTCATTAATGCAAATCTGTGAAAAATCTGAATTCAGTGAAACACAGGTTTAACCCCAGATTGACTATTGAAGCTTTGACATATTCAGCAACTCCACATCCATGAAGAATTGTTTTACTCCCTAATAGATTTTGCATACAGTACTGATAGCATCTTTAATCACAGGACTTTATGGCATTATGCAGCTACTTCTGACAATGTTGATCTGCAAATGGAGACTCAGAAAAGTTAAGTAATTTGGATCCTATTCTTTTCTGCCCTCATTAAGTTCACAGGGCTCTGCCCAAGCCATATCTAGGAAGAAAACAAACCGTGACACAGATAACACTGTCCATCTGGGTCACTGCCGCAGTTCTTAGTGATGCATCTGTGCTGATACCGGAGATAGAGGGTGGGAGCACCCATTACTGTGTCGCCACCACCCCACCCCACTTTATCTCCTTTTCCGAACTCCTGCTATACTCATGCATACATTGAATTATTAATCACTCCCAGTTCTGTACCATTGCTTAATCATGTAATGGTCATTTGTTCAACTGGTACATAATTATGAAACATTTACTGTGAAAAAAGTATTATTCTAGTCTGGTGTATGTGTTCTTTTTTTATCTTACTCATGTAAATACTTCTATCTCATTCAAAAAGAAAACAAAAAGGTCTTAAGAAAACTTGGTTTTCTAAGGCAGTGAGGAACTGTGGAGTCACTGTTGTCAGGGACTAAAACCTAGGAAAGAAGATAGGACTAGTGTGATTTTCATTAAGACACTCCACAAATATTCCAGGTCTTTATTCCTAGTTGTATATTTGAGTTGAAATTACTTACCATCTCTAAAGTTGAGTGTGACTCTGTAACTTCTTTGGCTAATGAAACATGAAGTGATGCATATAATTTCTGGGTGGAAGTTTTAATGGCCAATAGGCAATTTACCACATTTCTTTTGTTCTACTTTAGTAAACCACTTCAGTATTCTAGCCTTGAGAACCCCATGAACAGTATGAAACGGCAAAAAGATAGGACAATGAAAGATGAACTCCCCAGGTCGGTAGGTGCCCAATATGCTACTGGAGATGAGTGGAGAANAGCAATTTTCTGATAGTATCTTTAGGGTTTTCTGTGTACAATATCATGTCATCTGCAAACAATGAGAGCTTTACTTCTTCTTTTCCAATCTGGACTCTTATTTCTTTTCCTTCTCTGATTGCTATAGCTAGGACTTCCAAAACTATGTTGAATAATGGTGGTGAAAGTGGCCACTCTTGTCTTGTCCCTGATCTTAAGGGGAATACTTTCAGTTTTTCACCACTGAGAANAGCTTTACTTCTTCTTTTCCAATCTGGACTCATTTCTTTTCCTTCTCTGATTGCTATAGCTAGGACTTCCAAAACTATGTTGAATAATAGTGGTGAAAGTGGCCACTCTTGTCTTGTCCCTGATCTTAAGGAGAATGCTTTCAGTTTTTCACCACTGAGGATAATGTTTGCTATAGGCTTCTCATATATGGCCTTTACTATGTTGAGTTAGGTTCTTTCTATGCCCATATTTTGAAGAGTTTTAATCATAAATGGGTGCTGAATTTTTTCAAAGGCTTTTTTCTGCATCTATTGAGATGATCATATGCTTTTTATCTTTCAATATGCTAATATGGTGTCTCACAGTGATTGATATGTATATATTGAAGAATACTTGCATCTCTGGAATAAAACCAACTTGATCATGGTGTGTGAACTTTTTAATGTGTTGTTGAATTCTGTTTGCTAAAATTTTGTTGAGGATTTTTGCTTCTATGTTCATCAGTGATATTGGCTTCTAGTTTTCACTTTTGTTTATGTGTTTTCTTTGTCTGGTTTTGGTGTCAGGGTGATAGTAGTCTTGTAGAATGAGTTTGGAAGCGTTCCTTCCTCTGAAATTATTTGAAAGAGTTTTAGAAAGATAGGCATTGGCTCTTCTCTAAATGTCTGATAGAATTCTCCTGTAAAGCCATCTGGTCCTGGGCTTTTGTTTTTGGGGAGATTTTTGATCACATCTTCAATTTCAGTGCTTGTAATTTGGTTGTTCATAATTTCTATTTCTTCCTGGATCAGTCTTGGAAGATTGAACTTTTATAAGAATCTATCCATTTCTTCCAGGCTATCCATTTTAATGCCATATAGTTGTTCATATTAGTCTCTTATAATCCTTTGTATTTCTGCATTGTCTGTTGCAACCTCTCCTTTTTCATTTCTAATTTTGTTGATTTGATCCTTTTCTCTTTTTTTTTTTCTTGATGAGGCTGGCTAAAAGTTTGTCACAATTTTGTTTATCTTCTCAAATAACCAGCTTTTAGTTTTATTAATCTTTACTATCATTTCTTTTATTGCTTTCTCATTTATTTTTGCTCTGATATTTATGATTTCTTTCCTTCTGCTAATTTTGGTTTTTGTTGTTGTTGCTCTTCTTTTTCTTTTTCCAGTTGTTTTAGGTATAAACTTAGGTTGTCTATTTGATGTTTTTCTTGTTCCCTGAGGTAGGATTATATTGTTATGAACTTCCCTCCTAGAACTGCTTTTGCCGCATCCCATAGGTTTAGAGTTGTCATGTTTACATTGACATTTATTTCTAGAATTTGTTTGATTTCTTCAGTAATCTGTTGGTTATTTAGGAATGTATTGTTTAATCTCCATGTGTTTGTGTATTTTACAGTCTTTTTCTTGTAATTGATTTCTAGTCTCATAGCATTGTGGTCTGAAAAATGCTTGATACTATTCCAATTTTCTTAAGTTTACTGAGGTTTGATTTGTGACCCAAGATGTGGTCAATCCTGGAGAATGTTCCATGTGCACTCAAGAAGAAGGTGTATTCTTCTGCATTTGGATGAAATGTCCTGGAGTTATCAATGAGGTCCATCTCATCTAATGTATCATTTAAGACTTGTGTTTCCTTATTAACTTTCTGTTTTGACAATCTGTCCACTAGTGTAAGTGGGATATTACAGTCTCCAACTATTATTGTGTTACTGTCAATTTCTCCTTTTATTATCTGTCAGTGTTTGTCTTATGTACGGAGGTGCTCCTATGTTGGGTGTGTAGATATTTACAGTGTTATGTCTTCCTCTTGGATTAATCCCTTGATCACTATGTACTGTCCTTTCTTATCTCTTTTAATATTTTTTATTTTAAGATCTATTTTATCTGAGATGAGGATTGCTACTCCAGCTTTCCTTTACTTTCCTTTTGCATGGAATATATTTTTCCATCCTTTCACTTTCAGTCTATATGTGTCTTTAGGTCTGAAGTGGGTTTCTTGTAGACTGCATATATATGGATCTTGTTTTTGTATTCTTTCAGCCAGTCTGTACCTTTTGGTTGGAGCATTTAATCTGTTTACATTTAAAGTAATTGTTGATATATAAGTTCCTCTTGCCATTTTCTTAATTGTTTGGGGTTTGATTTTGTAGATCTTTTTCTTCTCTTGTATTTCTTGACTACATAAATCCCTTTAACATTTGTTGTAAAGGTGGTTTGGTGGTATTGAATTCTCTTAACTTTTGCTTGTCTGAAAAGTTTTTTATTTCTCCATCAATTTTGAATGAGATCCTTGCTGGGTGGAGTAATATTTGTTTTAGATTTTTCCCTTTCAGTACTTTAAATATATCCTGCCTTTCCCTTCCAGCCTGCAGAGTTTCTGCTTAAAGATCAGCTGTTACGTGTGTTGGGTTTCCCTTGTATATTACTTGTTGCTTTTCCTTTGCTGCTGCTAATATTCTTTCTTTGTGTTTAATTTTTATTAGTTTGATTAGTATGTGTCTTGGCATGTTTCTCCTTGAGTGTATCCCGTCTGGGACTCTTTGTGCCTCTTGAACTTGATTGACTATTTCCTTTTCCATGTTGGGGAAATTTTCAACTATAATCTCTTCAAAAATGTTCTCATACCCTTTCTTTTTCTCTTCTTCTTCTGGGACCCCTATAATTTGAATATTGGTGCATTTGATATTGTCCCAGAGGTCTCTGAAACTACCCTCAGTTCTTTTCATTCTTTTTACTTTATCCTGTTCTACAGAAATTATTTCTACCATTTTATCTTTCCACTCACTGATTTGTTCTTCTGCTTCAGATATTCTGCTATTGATTCCTTCCAGAGTATTTTTAATTTAAGTAACTGTGTTGTTTGTATGTTTATTCTTTAATTATTCCAAGTTTTGTTGATTGATTCTTGCATTTTCTCCATTCTGTTTTCAAGGTTTTGGATCTTTATTCTCATTATTCTGAATTATTTTTCAGGCAGTTTACCTATTTCCTCCTCATTTACTTGGATTTCTGTGTTTCTAGTTTGTTTATTCATTTGTGTAGTATTTCTCTGCCTTTTCATTATTANTGAGAACCTGAGGGCAGACAACAGTTCTTACTTTGTAATAATTTGATGAAACCAATAAAGAGACCTTGACCATGCCCACGTATTCTTTCAACTGACTTCCATTTAGTAATTTATCTCCTTCTCCTCTCCAGCCTCATTACTTCCAGGTGGGGACATTCTCCAGCAGAAAGGGGAACTGTCTGAAAGCTCTCCTGATGTCCCAGGAGGTTTGAACTGGGCTCTCTGGAAGAGGTTATGAATATACAGTGTCTATTACAGTATCATTCTTTATGAATATATAGTATTTGTTGCTGGAGAAAGGAGCCAGGACCACTTCATGCCACATCTCAATGTTGTTTTATGGTGCAGAGTTGCTGGATTGTCAAGGACCTGTCTGCCTCCCTTTCTTTCTCCACCCCCCACNTAGCCCTGGGTGTTCATTGGAAGGACTTATGTTGAAGCTGAAACTCCAATCCTTTGGCCACCTGGTGTGAACAGCTGGCTCATTTGAAAAGACCCTGATGCTGGGTAGATTGAGGGTAGGAGGAGAAGGGGATGACAGAGGATGGGATGGTTGGATGACTTCACCAACTTTATGGACATGGGTTTTGTTGGACTCCAGGAGTTGGTGATGGACAGGGAGGCCTGGCATGCTGCGGTTCATCTGGTCGCAAAGAGTCGGACACGACTGAGCAACTAAACTCAACTGAGCGGAAGTGATCATAGAAATGTATGAAAAAGTAGTGCTTTCATCAGCCAGGGCTTTAGAGTGTCCACTATGAGCAAATCTCCTCTCCCAACCTTCACTCAATATGTAGCATGAATGAGAAACTTTTGCTTTATTAAACCGCTATGATTTTTAAACAGTTTTATTGAGATAAAATTTATATGCCACCAAATTCTCCTGTTTAAAGCATACAATTAAATAGTTGTTAGTTATTTTACAAATTTATATAACTATGACCTGATTTTAGAACACTTTCATCAGAACAACATCATTTAGAAGAGTTCATCAATAAGAAATCTCATACTGATTAGCAGTCACTCTCCATTTCTCCATCTTCTCAGCCCTAGGCAATCTACTTCTGTCTCTATAAATTTACCTATTCTGGGAATATCACATAAATTGACTTGAACAGTATGTGGTCTTTTGTTACTGGAGATTCATCCATATGGTTGTATCTCTCAGTAATATGTTCCTTTTTATTGCTGAATACATTCTATGTATGTACTACATTTTGTTTATCCATTCACCATGTGATAGACATTTGGGTTGTTCCCATTTATGGGCATTTATGAATAATGCCATTAGAAACATCTGTGTGAAAGTTTGTTTTGATACATATTTTTGTTTATCTTGGAATTTCTCTAGGAGTGGAATTGCTGGATCCTATGATGTTCAACATTTTGAAGAACTATCAAACTACTTTCCAAAGTGACTGCATCATTTTACATGCNAGAAACATCTGTGTGAAAGTTTGTTTTGATACATATTTTTGTTTATCTTGGAATTTCTCTAGGAGTGGAATTGCTGGATCCTATGATGTTCAACATTTTGAAGAACTATCAAACTACTTTCCAAAGTGACTGCATCATTTTACATGCATATCAGCAATGCTTAAAGTTTCCAAGTCCTTTACATCCTTACCAACAACTGCTATTGTCCGTTTTTTATTATAGTCATTCAAATGGGTATGAAGTGGTATCTATGGCAATTTTGATATGCATTTTCCTATTGAGAACTCCGAGAGATGGTGATGAACAGGGAGGCCTGGCATGCTTCGATTCATGGGGTCGCAACGAGTCGGACACAACTGAGCGACTGAACTGAACTGAATGATGTTGTGTGTCCTTTCACATATTTATTTATCATTTGTAAATCTTTTTTGAAGAAGTGTCTACTAAATTGTTTGATCATTTTATAACTGGTATATTACTTATTATTGAGTTAAAAGAGATCATTGTATAATCTATGCAAAAGTCCCTTATCAAATATTTGATTTGCAAGTATTGTTTCCCATTCTGTGGGCTGCCTTTTCACTTTCTTGATGACATGTTTGCAAGACATAGGTTTTCAATTCTGATAATGTCCAATGTTTTTATTTTTTCTTTTATTCATTTGAGCTTTAGGTGATATATCTAAGAAAGCATTGCCTAAACCATAGTCACAAAGATTTACTCCTATAACTTCTTGTAGGAGTTTTATAGTATTAGCTCTTACATTTAGATCTATGACACATTTCAAGTACCTTTCTATGTGAGGTGTGAGGCAGAGGTCTAAATTCATTCTTTTGCATGTTAATATCCAGTTGCCCCAGAACCATTTGTTGAAAAGATTCTTATTGGCACCTTTGTCCAAAAGCAACTGATCATAAACATAAGGAATTCTTTCTGGTCTCTTAATCCAGTTCTACATGTGTCTATTCTATGCCAGTACCTCACATAGTTACTGTAGCTTTGTAACATGCTTTAAAATCTGGTAGTGTAAGTCCTTCAACATTGTCATTCCTTTTTAAGGATTGATTCAACTCATGTAGGTTTTGCAGTTCCATGAGTTTTAAATTCAGCTTGTCAATTTATGCAGAAATAAAGAAAGAGGGAGGGAGGGAGAGAAGGAATTAGATGAGTCAGAATTTCAGGAGATAGCATTAAATCTGTAGATAAATTTGGGGAGTATTGCCATCTTAATATTGAATCTTCTGATCTATGAACATGAGTATCTTTGTTTATTTAGATCTTCCTTAATTTTTTTCAACAATGTCTTGGTTTTGGTCTCGCACTTCTTTTGCTAAGTGAAAGTGAAGTGAAAGTGTTAGTCACTCAGTTGTGTCCAACTCTTTGTGACCCCATGGACTATAGCCCTCCAGGCTTCTCCATCCATGGGATTTTTCAGGCAAGAATACTGGAGTGGACTGGTGAAGTAGTCATGTATGAATGTGAGAGTTGAACTATAAAGAAAGCTGAGAGCAGAAGAATTGATGCTTTTGAACTGTGGTATTGGAGAAGACTCTTGAGAGTCCCTTGGACTGCAAGGCGATCCAACCAGTCCATCCTAAAGGAGATCAGCCCTGGGTGTTCATTGGAAGGACTTATGTTGAAGCTGAAACCCCAGGGGATCTTTCAACCTAGGGATAGAACCCAGGTCTCCCACATTGCAGGCAGACTGTTTACTGTCTGAGCCACCAGGGAAGTCCCAAGTTATTTTTTAATATGATTTTAATCTTTTGGATGCTATCATAATTGAAATTTTCTTAATTTCTTGTTTGTATTATTCATTGCTAGTGTTTAGAAGTGGAACTGATTTTTGTAACCCTGATGAATTCATTTATTAGTTCTAATATTTTTTTAGTAGCTTTCTTGGGATTTTCTACATAGATGATTATGTTGTCTGCAAATATAAGCAGTTTTATTCTTTCTTTCTAATTTATCACCTTTTATTTATTTTATTTTCCTAATTGTCCTATCTAGAACCTCCAGTATGATACTGAAGAAAAGAATCTCTGAGATTTTGAGGTTGGTTGCTATTGCAATGTAACCTTGCCTTTATATCAATAATGCAAACATTAGAATGAACAAAATAGAGGTGGATTCCATTTAGCTGGAAAAATCAGGGAAGGCTTTTATAAGAATGATTTGGAAATGATAAGCTTTGAAGGGTGAAAGTAGAGATATTCAGTCCCAGAAACTACAGTATTGAGTTCTATACCTTGATTTGCTCAAAGTTGAGTGGTAGATAAAGAGTAGAGAAAAGACAGGAAATAAAAGTTAAGAACAGAATATTTGTGACCTGGTGTACTGGAGACTTCAGAATGAAAGTAGAAAGATCAATTCAGAGGCTACTGCAGAAGCCTAGAAAAGAAATAGCAAGTGCCAGAGCTAAGACGTAATTAATGCTGCCTATTCCCAGACCTCTCCCGTGCTCACATTTAGAGCTTCAGCAGTACCTACACTCCATCGACCCAGACTCCTAGAGCCCCCCAACTCCAAGCTAAAGGCTACTTACCAGCTACTGAGCATGAATCTTTATGTACTTTTTTCCTGGCTCTCTTTTGATCTTGGACCCCAATGTCAGGAACAGTATGGCTTTCCCACTTTTAAATTGCTAGATTACTTTTGAAATTCTGTGATCTTCTTTTCTGTTTTGCCATAGGGCCAGGAATCAATGTCTTTCTCTTCATTTTTCATGTTACTCTAGCTTTTGGCTTAGCTAGATTTCCTCATCTCAGCTGGCTTGCAGTGCAGTAAAATGCAAGGTCCTAGATTCCTACTGGTATCCTGACAGCCCTCATCCCCAAACACACAAAACAAGATGCAAACAGCCAAAATTTCTCAGTGGAGTTGTAGTAATTGGTTTGATTTTGCTTGATTTAACTAGATTTATAGGGATTTTTAATCTACAGATTTTTTTAAAAATCTGGCATAGTTTTGTTGTCACGGCACCTGCTTTGAATCAATAACTATGACTAGCTGGGCTTCTAACAATTGTTACCACTCCTGAGTATCAGGCATTGTACTAGGTCCTGTAACATGCCTACTGTTCGCAGCAAAGTAGGCGACTCGTGTTCATTTCACAGAGACGGACACTGAGGCTTAGAGAAGAAAATTTATTAGGCTATATCCACAATTTTTAAATGTTGGAGCCAGTATTAGAACCCATATTTATCCATTTGTCTCTAAAACATGCTTCCTGCTATTATAGTCTACCACTTTTTTGAATAGAGCTCATGAAACTCCTTTTAGACTCTTTCTGTTATATTGTTGGTCATTTGACTCTTTGCTTCCATCAAGTCCTTTTATCTATAGTGTCAACTAATGTCTTTTCAAGTAGTTACTTGTCTTATTGGGTTTACTTGTGTTTAAGAAACCTCTAAAGTGATTGGTGTTCATGTCCTTAGAGCCTTGCTCTACATAGACACCATCATTTTGGTGTCCCATACTAAACTGGACTTCCTGAGAATAAAGTTTGTCCTTGGAGCAACAAAGTGTTTAACAAGTGGAGCAACAAAGTGTTTAACAAGTGTTTTTTATGAATAAATGAACAAATAAATTAAATGGAAGAATATATGAATGGTAAAGTTTAATAGTTGATTCTTATGGCTGGTATTTGCACTGTTTAAAGGCAGTGTCACCCAGTAGCAGAAAGAGCATGGACATTGAATCTCAGCTTCATTGCTCATAAGCTCTGTGAGGATGAACCATTGCTTAACCTAAGCCTCAGATGGTGCCTTTGTAAAATGAGTAATGGCATCATATGGTATATTGAAGAACATATGAGAAAATGAAGGTAATGAATGCCACATGCCGTAAACTTCACTGACTATTCCTCCCCTCCTTTACCTTTAAGACCAATTTTGCAACCTAAGTTTTCATCCAACTTTCCTTGTCTTGAGCTAGTTCTCCTTTGCTTGGGTAATTGCATTGGTATACTATCTAGCATTGAGAGATGGAGTGAGTATATCATGATGTTTGAAACTCAGATTGTGGAGCCAGACTGTCTGCATGAGAGTTCATGCCCCAGCACATCCTGGTGATCTAGACAAGCACCTTGATGTTACCGTGCTTCCGTTTCCTCATATGGAAAATGGGAATAATAATAGTGCCTTCTTCCCAGGGATGACAACTTAGAATTAAATAAGTTAATATCTATGAAACTCATAGGACTCTAGCTAGCCCAGTGAAAGGCACTGAAGTGTTTATTACTATTATTGTTATTGATATTATTATTATTACTACTACTACCACCACTGCTTCAGGCACTTAAGTAAAAGTGCCCTACGTTTTTCTTGGAAGTAAGAATCTGACTGAATCTCTGGCTTCTTCATTTGCTACTGATCTCCAACCACTGATGCTTACTACTGGGTATCACAAGCGCCAAATGCCTCTGTCTAAACTCTCTGAGCTTTTTGTTGCTGAAAATTATCTCCAAGTACTTGCAATATCCATAAGTTAGTCTGTCTCAATTTCAGGATCTATTCATTCACTGTCACATTTTGAGACATACAGAGTTCAAATGTTCCAAAATTAAGTGATCCCTAGATCACTGAGTGGGGTGTGTGCGCGTGAACATATATAACCTCTGCTGTCATATGTTTTCTGATTCTCTGTTATGAACAGTTGTTGTTGTTTTTTTTCTCATTTCCAGATAGCAGCCCTTCTCTTCCAATTCATTGTCTCAAATCTGTTGTGGTTCTGTCAACCAGGAAAACCTCGTTTCTTTGAATTATGAATATAGTAAATGTGAAGAGACTCTGACAGTGCCTCTGGGGATCTCCTAAGAGTCAAGGGAATGAGTAAGTGTTCAGTATATGAACATTCTAACAGATAGTATGGCTGCTTAGAGGATCTTCTTAGCTCACTTTCTTAGTCACTGTTGTGGTCCAGGAGAGGTAAGCTTTTTCATGTTATGTCTGGCTTAATGAGGTGGAGCATCATTATTCTAATTTTATTACTAGGAATGTAAAAAGCATTCAATTCATCCCTTGTCTACATCTTCCGGATACTCTGACTATGTTAAGAGCAGAGGAAGTGTGCTGGACACTGCTGGGGTGGGGTGTGTAAGAGTTTTAACTATCTGACCTCTGAACCTCCTTCTTGTATTCAGAAAACTCCGTACTTCCTGAGTCGAGATGCAGGACAGATGGTCACTCTCCCTGGCCTCCTGACCCAGGAGAATCCAAGTGAAGATTACAGGGTAAGAGTGATGGCAGTGTTTAGTGTGCGCTGCCAAGGGCGCCAGGGGTAGTATGCAGCGAATGGTGCCCGTGGTGGCAGGGGTGCCCAGCACTGTTCAGGCTGTCCTAGGTGTCTGTGCTTGTGACACTTTAGTTTGTGGATCCAGTGAGCTAACCTCTCCTGGCCCCAAAGCCTAGTTCTCCATCCCTCCCAACAATATTTATTTACTATCCAAAAAACTGCTTATATGCTTAAGCCAATCAGCGCCTGTTCTGTTGTTTTCCACCAAAACCTCCGTGTTGGACAGATGGCTTATTTATTATTTTCTGCCCAAACCATTCATAAAACAAGCACCTGATTTCAAATGACAGTTTATTATTTGAATTGAATTGGACCACATATTGGATTATGGTCTGTACATTTTATCATCATATGTTATTAACACAATTATTTAGAAGAGGTGGCAAAATTCTATTCTGACTTATTAACTTCCTCTTTAATTTTACTCCCCTGAGCACCTCATAACCTAGCAAATAGTGTTCAAATCATTTTTAAAAATCACTTTTTCCCTCTGTTTTCTGCTAGGACTTTTACAATTTCCAGTCTTCAAGTTTAATCCATTTTGAGTTGATTTTTCTTTATGGTGTAAAATAAGGGGACATTTTCATTCTTCTGCATATGGATATCTAATTTTCCTAACAACACTTACTGAGGAGGTTATCCTTTCCTCATTTGGCACCCTTGTAGAAGATTAGTTGACTGTGTATGCATGGATTTATTTGTATTTTGTTCCACTGGTTGATGGGTCTGTTTGATGCCAGTAATATACTATTTTGATTACTATTGATTTGTAACATACTTTGAAATCAGGTGAACAAATGAAATTAAAAACAAATGAGCTTTGTTTTCTTGCTAAAGAATGCTTTGGCTTTTTGGACTATTTTGTGTTTCTGTATGAATGTTAAGATTGTTTTATCTATTGAACTTGGCATTGATATTTTTGGATATGACACCAAAATCGCAGGCAACAAAAACAAAAATAAACATATGATATTATATCAAACTTAAAAGCTTTTGCACAGCAAAGGAAATCAACAAACCAACAGAATGGGAGAAAATATTTGTAGGCCATATANGTTTTATCTATTGAACTTGGCATTGATATTTTTGGATATGACACCAAAATCGCAGGCAACAAAAACAAAAATAAACATATGATATTATATCAAACTTAAAAGCTTTTGCACAGCAAAGGAAATCAACAAACCAACAGAATGGGAGAAAATATTTGTAGGCCATATATCTTATAATGAATTAATGCAACGAATATATAAGAAACTCAAACAACTTAATAGCAAAATAATAATAATAATAGCCCAATTAAAACACAGGCAACTAACTAAACCAGTATTTCTCCAAAGACATACAAGTGGATATATGAAAAGATCATTAACTGTCCAGGATATGTGAATCAAAACTACAATAAGATATCAACTCACACCTACTAGGGAGGTTGGTATTTAAAATATTAAAGACTAATGTTGACAGGATGAGGAGAAAAATCAGTCCCTGTACACTATTGGTAGGAAGGTATACTGGTACAGCTTTTATGGAAATCAGTATGGAGGGTCCTCAAAAATTAAAAATAGAACTATCATATGATCCAGCAATTCCACTCCTGGATGTATATTCAATACATTCATTTAAATTCTCTGGGCCTCATCTTTGAAACTGAGCTGTTCATAGAATTAAAGGATATGGAGTTTAGCTTTGGCTCAGTGAAAATATAAAAATCAGTGTAAATTAGCAATGTAGCTAACATTGTTATCAAAGTATAATGTTTTATACCCTATATTATTTGGTTTTTCTAACAACTAAAAATGCAAATGTTATTCATCAATTTGGCTAAATGTATCTTGTTATGTGTTGGTATCCGGGTGGGATATTATAATTAATCTATAGTTTGGTGTCCAGAGATCTAGTTTTGACACTGGTTTTGCCAGCCACCAACTGAGTGATCTGGGACATGCCATTAAAATTGCTTGATCTGCTTTTTCATATTAGAAAAATAGGGAGGAGGTTGGAGTACAATTTATCCATAACCTACCTCACAGGGTTAGAGTCAAAATGAGTTAACAGATATGAAAGTGCTTTGTAAAAAGTAATTCTCTAAGTAAGTTTCAGATGAAGGAAGAAGAAAGAAAAGAGTGTCTAATGGAACATTACCTGTGACTAATGTCATGAGGTGGAAAAATATTTGATGATCATAATACAAAAAATAAAACATTTAATTTAGAAATATAAACTAATCTACAAATTTTTATTAAGAAACTTACCTTACTTTCTTCTACTTTGTATGATGTGCATTGTGCTATCATAACAATGTAATTGTTTAGAAGGTTGCAAGAAGCAGAAGGCTCAAAAAATACATTAAACAGATTTGGAAGGGGGTGGATATAAAGTTAGAATTTCTGAGTCATGAAAACATCAGATAGCAATTTCAGAAAGGTGTAACTTTATTTAAAACTAAGCTGCTGTGAATTCTGTCATGCTGCAGACACCTCTGAATCAACCATCTCTGTTGGCAAATTATTATGCTGACAAATTCTCACATAAACTGAAAATTTCCATTTTGTAAACAAGTGGGTTCCTGATGGTTTGGATGATATCCTGAGCTGGAACTTTGGAAGATGAACTCCTTGTTTCAATGACCCTGTGTAACTCATTTCTCACTTTAGCAAAGAGATTCAAATATGTATCACCCTTATCAGGGAGCCACTGTGAACAATTAATGTAACATTAAGTCTAATGTACTCTTCTACAAGTTTCAGAAACACAAAAACACATGGTTGGCGTCAACAGCTAGATTTTATGAAATAGAATAGTATGTGTTTTATTGGTCATCTTTATAACACTAGGAGTTCTATTTCCACTTTTATCCACAATAGGATAGATGCTGAACACTGGCCCAGAAGCATCCAGGCCAGAATATTTGTTGTACAGGCAGGTAAATACTTGGATCTTTCTTCTGCTGGGTCAGAGTCAGTCACAGGGACTCTGGTTATGTCCTTTACAATCAACACCCCCATCATCTAAGTCAGATGAACTGAACAGGTGATACAGCCATGCAGCTGGGTGAAAAGCCACCAGGCTTCATGTGGAAGGGAAGGAGATGAGGTACTTAGGCATACCACTGACTTTGGAACAAGCAACCTGCACATACATCACAAGAGGTATACAAGGGATATCAAGTGGAGAGATAAGAGAAGTATGTGGCCCAGACCTCAGATCCAGTGGGATTAAATGAGATACCCATTAAAAGTCTTATACAGAGTCTTAGTATCTAGCTTAGAGATGTTTAGCATATCAATATTATTATAGTTTTTTTCCTTCTGTTCTATAAACTTACTTTGTGGGGGGCATCATCTATATACTGACAGGAGTTGAATTCCTTGACCACGAGGAATCCTTCTAGCATTATGAGTAGAATAAATGTAGCAGTAATTTTACCTTCGAGCAGCCCTTTTTTTTATCAAGGGCTGGCATCACTATTTTATAAAGATAGGAACCTCTTTTTGGTCCTCTGGTCTGCTAATTGGGGTGAGTGAGAGGATAGAGAAGGGAATCCCTCTTCCTGATCACAAGTTTGGCCCCGAGTCCACTTTTATTTTCCAGTTTCTATTTTCAGGTGCTTCTTCCACGTGCTCCAGCCAGCTTCAGGGATGATATGAGTTTACCTGTGGTTTTATGAGGAAAAAAACAGGACCTAAAGACAACAAGGAATCTGGAAGTCTTTGTCATCAGATCAACAGCTGGAAGATCAACAACAGATCAATAGATAAAAGCTGGAAGAGTCTAGTCTTATGTGATCTTGTGGCAGACCTTCTTTCCTATTTTGGTCTATAATAACCAGTCTTCCACACCTGTGAACACAGGCCTGAACACCTATTGTTCAGGTTACTAAAGATGTCAGCCAGGACCAGACCTGGGCAAAATTAGAAAACAGAGGTGGTGTACTGCAAAGATTACTGAGACNCTTTCCTATTTTGGTCTATAATAACCAGTCTTCCACACCTGTGAACACAGGCCTGAACACCTATTGTTCAGGTTACTAAAGATGTCAGCCAGGACCAGACCTGGGCAAAATTAGAAAACAGAGGTGGTGTACTGCAAAGATTACTGAGACAGGGCCCCAAAGCCTGGATTCCAGCCTGGGCATTAACTAGTTACACGACCTTGGACAAGTCATTTCTCTGTTTTGAGACTTGGGTTTCTTTTGTGTATGTAAAATGGGAGTAATAATGACATGTTTGTAAAGTATTTTAAACAGATAAAGCAATCTCGACACTGTAAGTCAGGACCTGCTTTCCACATTGATGCCCACTCATTCCCTTGCCTTTCCAGTTTCTCTCCTTCCCCACTCTCCCCTTCCATAGCCTACAGTTAGTTCCACAGGGCGGGAAATACATCTAGTTAATTCAAAACAAAGTGTTAGCACCATGAGTGACTCTTCCCTTATGCCATCTGCATGCTAATGAATGACTCTCTCCTTTTAGGCTACCCGGACGTTAGCAAGACACAGGGTGGAAGAAGTAAATGGGTGTGCCTGTCTGTGTGTGTGTGGCGGGGAGGTCCTGTATCCTCATGTAGAAACCTCCCGGATTACCCAATACGGCAGCCTGCTCTACCTAACGCAAAGCTGGCTGTACTGTGCTGGGAGCTTTCTGAAGCTTGGCCCCATAGGTACTGTTAAATTCTCTCTCCTCTGCATCCTTGGTCTGCAGTGACACTGGCAGATGCTAAACTTCGGCCTGTCTAGAACAGTTAATTAGGTTACAGAGGCTGCCAAAAATCTCAAAGTCATCCTATGAAAATGAAATACTCTGAGATCTGAAACAAAGGTCAGAAGACACAAACACTAATTTGATTTTGAAGAGAGAAAAAAAATGTTAAGTGGCAAGAACAAGCACAGAAGAATATATAAAGTATGATATAATTTATATACACTCCATTAAAACTATAAAACACTGGTGAAATTAAATNCCCGGGCTCGCCCTCAGAGAAGCCCAGGAGATCCCTAGCAGCCCGAGACGCCGGCGCCCCAGCCGCCGTTTAATTAAGTCGCGGGATATTCCTGCGCCCCGCTGGAGGCAGCTGGCGGTAAACTCCAGACGCCTTTTGTAGATAAAGTTTGGTCCGCTCTACTTGCCGGCTCCATCCCGGCCGCGTAGTCCGCCCCCTCCTCCCGCAGCGGGCGCGGGCGGGGAGATGGCCGCGGGCTCGGCGACCGGCGCGGGCGCTTCCCGGCGCAAAGAGGCGCCGCGCGCGTAGCCGCCGCCACGCTGACCTCCAGCTCCCTCCTGCTCCTGCGCTAAGCCGGGGCCGCGAGCGAAGGCGAACGCCCGGAGGGGCCGGAGGCAGTGGCGAGAGGAGCCGGAGGGTCCATATGGCCTCTCTCCGCCGGCCGGTGCTGTGCGCCACGGAGCTCTCCCGCGGCCCCTCGGGTTCGGAGCGGCTCTGAGCGGCGCCGCCTGCGGGAATCCACCTAGCCGTTCCGCGGAGCCGCGGGCAGTAACCCGAGAGCAGGAGTCGGCATCTATTCCTCCCTAAGGGCGATGTGGCCGGCCGGCGCGGGCACCAAGCTGCCCTGTCCCCGGGACTCTGCGCTCCGGCGGGCGGCTTTCTCCGGGAACCTCACCGCCCTGCCTTCTCACCTCGTGCCAGCCGGCCGTAGCGTGCGGGTCTTCATCAGCGCCAACCCCGAAGGTATGTCCCTCGCTTGCTCTTGTCCGTCTGCGCGGCGGGAGCCGAGAAAGTGCCAGGGCACAGGCGGGTGCACCGGCTGTCCCCCGCGCTCCCTGCCTCTCGACCACACCGAGGCTGCCCTGCGCGCATGGGAATTTCATTTGAATCACTTTTCACCTTCCCTCGCTCGTTTCTTCTGCCTGCTGACTTTGCCTAGGACGTCCATTTCTCGCCCCCTGCATTATTTCTGCCGGTCGGTCTAAGAAATATCAGAGAAATTAACAGACGCTTCTGGAAGCTTCATCCTGCCACCCCACCCCCATCTCGTTTTTCTTTCCTTCAGCGGTTTCTTCTCCGAGGTTATAAACGCAAATAAAATTTCTCGGCCCCACGATAGATTACTGAATGGGGGCTCCCTCCTTAGCCACTTGTTCAGGCCGAGGCGAAGTGGGAGCCTAGGATTCTCTGAGCCTCGCCTCCTGCCGGTGTGCTAGTGGTGCCTTTGGCCTTGAGGGTCACAGGAGACCCTTGCGAACCCAAGATCTGCGGAGATCTTGGGGAAATGTGCTGTGCGGTCCCGAAAACAGGCTGGCGCTCAGCCCGGCGCTGGTTTCAAGGTGGAGCGTTCAGGATGAGCTCATCTCTATGGATGGGTCTTGAGCTGGATCGTCCCGGTCTAGAACTTGGCCTTCTCAGTCGTGTTCCTGCTAAGGGCTGGGCACCTGGTGGCTGTTAAATGAAAACTTGTTGATTTATTACATTCACGAATCACAGCGACTGAGCCCAGTGTAGTTTCTCGCTCCTGCTCATCCTCTGCCTTTCTGTTCCCAGTCCTAAATGTTAACTTTTATTCTCAGTAAGTGAAGAAAAGGTAGAATGCATTTGACTTGGGCCGGATAAAACTGTAACTTGCTCTTTTCTAGAAAAATGTTTGACCCTAAAATGAGATTATAGAAGACGTTTGTTATCGGAAACTTACTTTTGCTGCACTCTATCAAGCCTTGGGTCTGACAAAGTAAAGAGGGGGGGAAAAAAAGTTATTCAGTCATTGGATAGAATCATCATTTGTGAAAGCCCAAGGCTCTGGTTGCTTGTGAAAAGCATTCAGAGGACCATTAAAAAATATCTTTTAAAAAAGCTGTTTCAAAAAACACTAGCAGCAATTTCGGGTGAAGTACGAATTATGAAAAGAGGATTGGGAAAAGAATCATATAGATAATCCACAGTGATGAGTATTGGAAAGGCTATACACTTTTCAGAGAGGGTGTGAATGGTCGTTTATCAGCTTACAGCGGTGTTTCACAGAACTCAATAATTAAGGTGGCTTTAGGGAAGCTGCAGTACATTGTTTAAAATTCCTGTCACTTGAAATATGACTTACAGGATTTTTTACTTAAATCTGGAAAAAGAAAACTGTGGAGCTGTGCAACCTGTTGCAGGACCTAAGAAAATCTGCAACTTAAGTGTTTCGGTGTTTTTAAAACTATGGCTAAAACCATTTTAAAGTTTTCGAGAGATTTTCATTTTCCTGAGTTAAAAAAAAAAAAAAGAAAAACCACTCGTGAGACAAGTTCAAATGTGCTCATGTAAAACCAACTAGGTAACATTTTTCTTTAAACAAGTTGTTTTTAAAGTACAATGAAGTCTGTTAATGTCATCAGTAGTTTACCTTTCTTTAAATTTGTAAAAAAAAAAATCTAAAACATCAATGATAGTAAATTTTTATCATGTAAGATTAATATCGAATTAATATTCAGCATTAATGCTATTTTTCTTAAGCCTGTATACATGATTCTGTTAATTCTGAAGTTTCTTGAAATAGAAGCTTTAGCATGTATTAATCTTAGGACAGCAAACGAGAGGTGGATCTTGCCTTCTGGTCACTGAGCTGGGTGACTTGCACATTTATCTTACAAGACCGGAAATGTGAATCTTACCCTGAGAAATTGCAATAGGGGCAGGACTTCATCCCAAAAGGAGAGCGCAAGGTATATTAAATAGAAAAGATGAAGATGGGTATTTTTTTTTTTAGAGCCTGAACATGAGGCTTTGCAATCTCCATAAATGCTCTGTCCGAGACAGCACTTTACTGAAAGATCTCTATGGATATGACTCAGGAAGCAAATGGTTGTGTTTTGGTGTGATCCAATATTAGATTATTGGCCGATACTCAAGTGCCTCTCCACTGTCAAATTAAGACAGAGAATATTATCTCATGCTTTTCTTTACCAGCAGAAATCCAATTTATGCTCTAAATAAAAGCCTCTCTGTGAGCTCATAGCAGTACTTTTAAGAATCCAGCAAGGGTCTCCCTTTGATTGCTTTACAAGGCTTGTATGGTATTTCCCTATCAGTACTTAAAATAATACATGTCTTTAGAACATAGATTGGCTCATTCAGGTTTTGCTCTCACACACCATCAAAGGATGGTGGACAAGAGGGTGTTCTTCCTATTTTACAGATGAGAAGACAGAGGCACTGGGTTAAACTAGCAGAAAGAAATAAGCTGAAGCCTGCAGGACACTCTTTGGCCCAGCCTAGATTCACGTCCAATTTCTATAAATATCTACACACATATGGACAAGAAAATCAGCTGGCTATAGTCAGTAATTCTGATCTTCCTTTGGAAGCCTGACAGCCCCAAGAAGCTGAATAGCAGGAAGGGGCCATGGTTGCCCTGACCCACTGTACCCCCATGAAAAGGTAGCTTTACGAGCATTCAAGGAAATTTCAAGATTTTTTAAATTCTAATGGACATATTCCTGTTCAGAAGTATATCTACATCTGACTTGTTCTCTCCGTATGATAGACACTGGATAAGAACCAGCATGAGGGAGGCTGTAACCCTCCCCAATTCTCCTACTTGGATGGGTTTTGGATCTCATCTAATCCCACCTCCCACCAATGTAGCTGTCCCATCTGTGGCATCTTTATTAATCCTTGGAATTTTTCTAGTCATTTAGTCACTGTCTCTCTGCCAGAATGGCACTTATACCTCCTTGGAACATGGTTCTAAAACATAAAAATTCTCCAGCATGATTATTCTGGATTGAATTGTCCATGAGTATGTGGAGGAGAGGCGCCTTCACAGTTCTCTCCCTGTGATTGAAATTTGAGAGGCCTGTTAAATAATACGCCTCTTCCCTGCTTCAGGTCTTGCCCGAGGCTCCTTTTCACACAAGGACATTAATCTCATACTGGGGACCCCACTTTCATGATCTGACATAAACTTGATTACCTCCCAAAGGCCTCACTTCCAGGTATCAAATTGGGGGTCAGGGCCTCACCATATGAACTGGGGGGAGGGGTGGGGACAAACAGTCATACCGCTTTGCCCCTGATCCCTCAAATTCATGTCCTCTCTGCACGCCAAGTACATTATTCCATCCCAAAGCTGCAAACAGTAGCATTAACTCTAAAGCCCAAAGTCTCATCCAAATGATTCGTGGGTGAGGCTCCAGATAGGATTCATCCTGAAACAAAATTCCCCTCCAGCTGTGAGGCTGTTAGATGAGTTATGTGCTTCCAAATATACAATGAGGGGCCAGGTGTAGGATATAGTTTCTCATTCCAGAAGGGAGAAACTAGAGCAATAGGAAAGAAGGGATGAAGGGTTCCATGCAAGTCCAAAACCCAGCTAGGCAAATACCATTAGGTCTTGTGGCTCTAGAATATTCCATTTTGGATTGATGCTTTGCCTTCTGGACCCACTAGAGTGTCTGTCTCTACTCATGTCTTTGCAAGGAAGGAGTCACCCACCAAAGTCCCAGGAGGCCCTTCCCCCAAGACTTTAGGCAGAGGCCACCTCTCCTGTTGAACTCCAGGTGATGCCATCCCTCAGCTTTGAAACCAAGGAAGCAGCCCTGATGCTCTCTGAATCTTTGGGGTCATTCTTCCTCTGTCTTGAAGAATAACGCATGTTCACAGGCAGGAGCCCTGTGGTCCAGTCCTGTAGGTCTGACGGCCTTCCTTTCTGTCATCCTGTCTCCACCAGTTCACACTGGCCATGCTTCTGCCGGGGGAGGGGCCCATGGTTCACACCCATCCTCATTTCTTTACCAAATGGTTGTGTGACCACACCCTTACTGTACTTTTCAGAGCATACCTCCACATATTTTTATAATATGCATAGGCTGAGAGCTTTCAAGATCATCAAGTTCTGATTCCCTTTTACTTAATAAAATTAGTACCTCGGTTCATTTCTCTTTCTCATATTACTATAAACAAACCAAGGGACTCCTACAAAACATTCTTAAAAATCTCCTTAGCTAACTATCTGTTTCATTGTTTCTACTTTGTGTCTTCCACAAAACACAAGAGAAGACTCTACACATGGACATCACCAGATGGTCAACACTGAAATCTGATTATATTCTTTGCAGCCAAAGATGGAGAAACTCTATACAGTCAACAAAAACAAGACCAGGAGCTGACTGTGACTCAGATCATGAACTCCTTATTACCAAATTCATACTTAAATTGAAGAAAGTAGGGAAAACTGCTGGACCATTCAGGTATGACCTAAATCAAACCCCTTATGATTATACAGTGGAAGTGAGAAATAGATTTAAAGGCCTAGATCTGATAGATAGAGTGCCTGATGAACTATGGAATGAGGTTCGTGACATTGTACAGGAGACAGGGATCAAGACCATCCCCATGGAAAAGAAANTGGATGTGAGAGTTGGACTGTGAAGAAGGCTGAGTGCCGAAGAATTGATGCTTTTGAACTGTGGTGTTAGAGAAGACTCTTGAGAGTCCCTTGGACTGCAGGGAGATCCAACCAGTCCATTCTGAAAGAGATCAGCCCTGGGATTTCTTTGTAAGGACTGATGCTAAAGCTGAAACTCCAGTACTTTGGTCACCTCATGCGAAGAGTTGACTCATTGGAAAAGACTCTGATGCTGGGAGGGATTGGGGGCAGGAGGAGAAGGGGACGACAGAGGTTGAGATGGCTGGATGGCATCACTGACTGGATGGATGTGAGTCTGAGTGAACTCCGGGATGAACTCCCTGATGAACACGGAGGCCTGGTGTGCGGAGATTCATGGGGTCACAAAGAGTCCACGACTACTGAGCAACTGAACTGAACTTTCTGTCTTCCACAAAACACTAGAGTAAGGTTCAGCCAAGTTCTTTGCTACTTTGTAACAATCACTTTTCCTCCATTGGGCAAAACATGTTCCTCGTTTCTGTCTCCTCCCAAGAAGGCTTTTGAAGGGCTTTGTCATCCACAGTCTGGTGATGCTTATTTATGTGTTCTCTGAATAGCTGTCACTCCAACTCTCCTTTTTCTGAGCTCTCACCAGAGTCCCCTTTCTCGGTCCCTCACGGCATTCTTGGCTTTTTCTAGTGCACTCCTCAAAACTCTTCCAGCCTCTACCCTATTCCACAGTCGCTTCTCTTTCTTAGATAGTTGTTACAGCGGCACATCACTTGTTGGTGCCAGTGCTCTTAATTTCCTAGGGTTGCCATAACAAATTACCGCAGATTGGGCTTTAAGTGGCACACATCTACAGTCTTACGATTCTGAAGTCTGGAGCCTGAAATCAAGCTGTGAGCAGGGCTGTGCTCCCACAGGAATGGTCTGGGGAAGAACCTTTCTCTGCGTCTTTCTATTTCATGCCAATCCTTGGTGTCCCTTGGCTTGTGGCTTTCTCTCTCCAGTGTGTGCCTCATCCTCATATGGTAGAAAGGGAACTTTTATGTCTCTTCTTCTAAGGCTAAGAATTCCATCTTATGACCTCATCTAATTATCTCCCAAAGGCTTCACCCCAAAATATGATTATATTGGGGGTTAGGACTTCAGCATGTGAACTTTGGGGGACACAGCCCTTTAGTCAATAATACTTAAAATGTGAAGCTGAAGAAAAACCAAAAAATTGCCTTTGANTCTAATTATCTCCCAAAGGCTTCACCCCAAAATATGATTATATTGGGGGTTAGGACTTCAGCATGTGAACTTTGGGGGACACAGCCCTTTAGTCAATAATACGTAAAATGTGAAGCTGAAGAAAAACCAAAAAATTGCCTTTTACTAATAAAAGCTGAAGCAGGCCAATACTCCTTATCTGTGATCCTTTGAGCCAGATGTGATTTTACAATTCCACGTTTGTTAGATTTAGGGTAAAAATGGTACATATGTTGTTGTTGCTAATATCCTATAACCAGATATGAATGGGTTTATAAGAACATGACTAAGTGCTGTACCGTTGAACTTTCTGCAGTGCTGAGGGTCTTTATCTGTATTATCCTATGTGAGAGCGCTAGTTACATATGGCTATTGAGCTTTTGAAACTTGTCTAGTATAACTAAGAATCTGAATTTTTAATGTCATTTCATAGTAACTGACTTAAATTTGAATAGACTCGTGTGACATTGGCTACTATATTGGACACAAAGCTTTAAGAGGGGTAATAAGGACTATAAGTGGCTTCATATTCATTAAGGCTGGGTTTTGCCACCAGGAGTCAGGTCACTTCAGGTTAAATGAATTAAGGAAAATTTTGTTTTCGATTCTTGGGGAATTTTGTCATTTCAAATAAGAGCTGTATATCTTATTGGGAAATAGCTTTTAACTTTAGGAAAGTGGGTTTCCCAGTACTGAGCCTTTGAACTGTACAGACTAAGTAAGTCACTATAGTGATGGACAAAGACCAGACTCGCCCCTCCCCCACCATGAACAGAGCTGACCCCTTAAAATATATGATTGGAGGAGCTGAGAATGACAGGTTTACTTACAAGAGAGAAAGAAGGGGCTGGGTTATTTGTGCCCAAATTTTCCTTCCAAATGCAGCCATCAAATAAAGGCATTTCTCCCCTGAGGGATAAATGCCAGCTCTATTCCGGGCTACTAGTAGATCCCTCTGTGTATCAAGAGACATCTGGAGTGGAGACAAAGCTCTCTCTAGTGCCTTTTATTTGTTCATCCCTCCACTCCTACACACACACAGATATGTGCACTGGTCATCTTTGAAGGTTGTACACAATGTTAATGATAAGATCCTGAGCCCACTCCCACTTAGGTTTTTTACTTGTCTTTGCATCTTTCCTGACTCCCTTCTCCAATTCTTTTTAAAAAATAATTTTATTTATTTGTTTTTGGCTGTGCCGGGTCTTCATTGCTGCACGGGCTTTTCTCTAGCTGGGGTGAGTAGGGACTCCTCTCTAGCTGTGATGTGCGGGCCCCTCATGGCGGTGGCGTCTCTTGTTGCAGAGCATGGGCTCTAGGGTGTTTGGGCTTCAGCACCTGCAACACCTGGGCTCATTAATTGTGCATTTCAGTAGTTCTGGTGCACGGGCTTAGTTGTTCCAGGGCATGTGTAATCTTCCAGAACCAGGGATCGAACCCATGTCTCTGTATCGGCAGGTGGATTCTTCACCACAGAGCCTCTTCCCCATTCGTTTGGAATTTTATGTAGGAAACTTTATTCTCCAGTTGGCAGAAGTCACAATAACAAGAGACCTATTCCCTACAGTTGCTGCAGCCAGTGGCCATTGACCTTAACTTGTGTTCTCAGACAAGAAGCAGAAAGATATGCATCAAGAAAGCCACAAGAAACTTACGAATATTCTTAACCATAGTTCTTCTTTCCTTTCCTACAGTGCTAATTTCCAAGCTCCCTAATTTTTTCATTGCTTTATGAGTTATTGGAAAAAATACAGTTAGGCACAATAAGAAGTGTGTGTGTGTGTGTGTGTGTGTGTGTGTGTGTGTGTGTGTATACACACATACATACTTTTGATAGGCTGAAACATCTCTCAAAATTAAGAGTCTTAAATGAGAATATTGCAACTGCTATTTCACAGTAAATGCACATAGGATGTTTATAATAAATGAGCTCTAAAATTTTAATAGTTGAATCTTCCAGTCCTTCAGCAAACATTTTTCAGGCAGGAGAGACTACAGGTGGCTTAGTGGTAAAGAATCCACCTGCCAAGTAGGAGATTGGGGTTCAATCCCTGGGCTGGGAAGATCCTTTGGAGGTGGAAATGGCAACCCACTCCAGTATTCTTGCCTTGGAATTCCCATGGACAGAGGAGCCTGCTGGGCTACAGTCCATCGGGTCACAAAAGCTGAACATGACTCAGGACTAAACAACAATAACAGACTTGAGAGCTGGACTAGCTGGGATTTACTCTTCCTCAATCCACCATTTAATGAAGTGATTTCTTAAGCAAATTGTTGTTTCACTTCTTTGTTCTCAGTTTCATAATCTCTGGAAGAGAGCTCTGCCTAAGAGGGTTATTGAGTAGTTGAAATAAGCTAATAGATGTAAAGCACTTAGAACAGTGCTGGACACTTGTTAAGCATTATTTGCTATTATTCTCTTTAAGTTTCTGCCGTGATCCAGACGCCATGTGGGTATGGAGGTGCCCAGAGGAACAAGGCATCTCCTGCCCTTAAGGAATGCCATCTGCCAAGACATCAGTCAGAACTCAGCAGTAAAAATGAAGACCATTCCAGATAGGTTCATGAACTAGATATTTCCCCCAAAACATTGTAAGGGTCAGAGACGTGAAAGTCAGGGGCACTATTGGACATTTAGTTCACATTGCCAAAGCTGTCACCCAGAGGACAGGAGAATGTAGACGCCACTGCCAGTCTACACCGCTGGGGACTAGGTAGCTGGCTGGTTTCTGCAAGTACCCTTATCTGCTGAGCCTGCGGGTCAGCCACCACAGCTGGTGACAGAAGAACCTCTTGGCTTCCCTAGCCCTCCAGATCTCACCCAGATGCGTCCCCCTGGCCAAGCTGGATTACGCATAGACCCTGGCAAGAGCTGTGACCGGGAACCTCTAGGCCTCCAGCTGCTATGCCCCAAGGGAGAGGGTGAAAGGCGTGGTAATGAGTCCTCAACCCCAAGAAACAGTATCTGGCAGGAAGCAGGCACATGCACCCGTTTGCTTCCACAGCCAGTAGGTGTTCACAGAGCACCCACTTCCTATGGGTGCTGTTCTGGTGCCAAGAATACAACAGTAACAAAACAGGCCAGGTCTCTGCTCTCACAGAATTTACGTGAATGATAAAAATATATGTGATGAGCACAGAGCTAAAATATGAGCAGAGAAGTGAAAAGACACCGAGGAGTAAGCCAGCTTGGGGCTCAAGAATGAGGGTTTGAGAGGGCTCCCCAGAGGAAGGACTAGAGCCAGGATGTAGAAACTTCTACAAAATAATTGAACCTGAGGCAGAGAGGTGGTGAGATCTCTACAGGGAATAAAGAGGGATAATCTTGATGATTCCACAAAGAGCTTTTCTCCTTTTGAATAGGAGTGGAGCTGATGTACTGAGGTGATGGTATTGTTTGTCCTTTGAAAGTGGCTCATTTAGAATGACATTTAATGGAAAGTGTGGCTTGGGCCATATAGGTACTCTGTATACAAACAGATCGTGACTTTATGATTTAATAGGACTTCCTTGGTGACTCAGACAGTGAAGAATCTGCCTGCAGTGCGGGAGACCCAGAAGATTCTCTGCAGAAGGGAATGTCAATCCACTCCAATACTGGGCCATATAGGTACTCTGTATACAAATAGATTATGACTTCATGGTTTAACAAATCATCTGTGCATGCTGCGTGCATGTTCAGTCACTTCAGTCTTATCTGACTTTTTGTGACTCTGTGGACTGTAGCCTGCCAGGCTCCTCTGTCTGTGGGATTATCCAGGAGTGGGTTGCCATGCCCTCCTCCAGGAGATCTTCCCAAATCAGGGATCAAATCGGAGTCTCCTGCATTGCAGGTGGATTCTTTACCCCTGAGCCACCTGGGAAGCCCAGTAAATCATCTACTGATTTTTAAAAACTTTTGTACACCATAGAAAGTGAAGTTGCTCAGTCATGTCCGACTCTTTGCGACCTGGTGCAGCTTCCTCTGTCCATGGGATTTTCTAGGCAAGAGTACTGGAGTGGGTTGCCATTTCCTTCTCCAGGGAATCTTCCTGACCCAGGGATCGAACCCAGGTCTCCCACATTGTAGACAGATGCTTTACCATCTGAGCCACCAGGGAAGTCCCTAGCAGTGATGTTAATTGCCATTTTAAAGATTATCTGCAAGTACATATTTTGTTTCAGTTGTCTATTGCTGTGTATCAACCAGGGGCTCCCCAGGTGCACTAGTGGTAAAGAACCTGCCTACCAGTGCAGAAGACATAAGAGACGTGGGTTCCATCCCTGGGTCCATCCCTGGAGGAAGGCACAGCAACCCACTCCAGTATTCTTGCCTGGAGAATCCCATGGACAGAGGAACCTGACAGGTTACGGTCCAGAGGATCACAAAGTCAGACACAACTGAAGCGACTTAGCATACACACCTGTGTATCAACTCGCCCCAAAATTCAGTGACTTAAACCAGCAATTTACCATTTCTCACTCCTGCATCTGGCTCCTCTGTGGTCCTCCATGAGGACTTGCTCACTCCAGCTTTTTCTCAAGATTTGGATTTATTGTAGGGATTGCTTTCCCAGAGAAAGGAAGTAGAAGCTGCCAGGCCTCTTCAGGCCTGGGCTCAAAAATCCCAGAATATCTCTTTCCCTACATCCCATCAAGGTAAGACCAGAGTCAAAGGGATCTTAAAGTCTTACGAAGTAGACTCCATCCCTGTGCACACAGGCAGGAGAGGTTTTCATGATGGCCAACTATAAAAGCTGCTGAAACCCCCAGTAACTGTATTAAATGACATAATACATGAAAATGTAGTAAATTCATAGCCTGACACAGCAAATGCTCAACAAGCATTGCTAATAGTAATAATTGTTGCTACAATGATGATTCATTAAGGCTTGACAGTGAGTCTAAATTCCACCCTTCTAAAACCTTGCAGATTCTGAAATGAGGGGAAAAAAGACCAAAGGCTATGCAGATAGGAGATAAATTATCACCACTGCTGGTGACAAATATAATGCAGAGCATTTTTGCACTTCCTAACACTAAATACTAGAATTAGACAGTCGTCCATCCCAACACTGGTGTGTGGGGAAAGGGAGGGGGAGGGTCTGCTTCATGGAGCCTGGAGCATACCCATGCTCTCTGAGGACAAACAGGTCCATTCCCCAAGGAGAGGGGTGAGCAGGTGCATTAAGCTTGCCTGCTTTATTCTTCCTACATTTTCCAGTCAAATAAGTCACCTTTTAACTTCCCACCCGAGCTCTGGGGAGGGTAAGTGAGACAGAAAAGAGAGGCCAGGAGCCTTCCACTGCAGAAGAAACTTCCAGTTAGGGGAAGAAGGGCTTCTTGCCTAACACAGATATTCACTTATTTCCACTTTAACATTCATACATGGTGGAAGCCTTCAGTCACCCAGAACCATTTAAATTGGATATCTAGTTTGGCTCAGCCCAAATTATTTCACTGTGAAATGTCTTAATAGAAGAGAAGACAGTGAGCAATAGGGTCAGTGAGCAATATATATCTTAAATGTAAAAGCAGCAATTACGTGCAAATTTGCATATCAGGATACTTTCATAGGGTAAGTGCTTAGCAAGCTTTGGAAAAAGTCACTTTATCTGTCTAGAAATAATTTGTTTTAAATCACTAAGTTTTGGGGTACATTGATATGCCACAATACTCAACTAAAAAGAAAAAGTGCAAACTCACAAACACCTTTGAAAATGGTTAATGACCAGGCTTCAGCAATACGTAAACTGTGAACTTCTTGATGTTCAAGCTGACTTTAGAAAAGGCAGAGGAACCAGAGATCAAATTGCCAACATCCTCTGGATCATGGNCTGTGGTGTTGGAGAAGACTCTTGAGAGTCCCTTGGACTGCAAGGAGATCCAACCAGTCCATCCTAAAGGAAATGGAAGGACTGATGTTGAAGTTGAAACTCCAATACTTTGGCCACCTGATGTGAAGAACTGACTCATTGGAAAAGAACCTGATGCTGGGAAAGATTGCAGGTGACGACAGAGGATGAGATGGTTGGATGGCATCACTGACTCAGTGGACATGAGTAAACTCCAAGAGTTGGTGATGGACAGGGAGGCCTGGTGTGCTGCAGTCCATGGGGTCGCAAACAGTTGGACACAACTGAACTACTGAACTGAACTGAATACTGAGTTAAAGAATAAAAACAAAATTGCAGCTGTGGATGCAATTCAGAGGGAATAATGCCCACTTCCAAGGAAATTCCTTGAACTCTCATCTTCATTCCAGAGTATTATGAAGTCTTTGACATGGGTACACTTGAAACAGAGAGCAAAGCCCAGATGTCAGGTGTCTTATTCCAAGAGTGATTACAAAATATAACTCAGAAATGAAATCACAAAATTGAAAGTGTGTCCTTCATAAAGCTTAATTTGATTCATTACGTATCACGTCATTCAGAGAGTTTCTTGTCACTGAGTATATTTCCTTCAGATTTTATTCTGAGCATCAGCTGAAATATTTATTGGCTAGGCATTGCATAGACCAGACTCCTAACTGGTTGGTGTGCAGAGTTACAAAGGAAGTAAGAGGTCCATACTGCTTCCTTTATTCTTTAGACTTATCCATCTAGGAGGCAGGACCAACTGTCAGAAATAGGAGCACTATAAGGGGGATGTTTGCGTGCAAAGGTCAGTTGGAATAATTGGAATCAAACTGTCATATCTGATATCCCAGTCAAGCATGAGCTGGTCAAATTTAGTTAAAAGGGAAAAGCCAGGATGTATCTAATCTAAGAAAGAGACCTCTGAACTGGAGTGGAGGGCCCAGCGGGGAAACTGGTCTATTTGCATGTGATGAGAATGCTGAAAAGACATGAAAATTAAAAGTTCCCTTTTAAGCCCAGGGTCACTCTGTTTAGAAGCCCAAATAATCTATATAGAGTATCAATTATGATAACAATAAAAAGGAACATGAAGGAGAAATGTAGAAAGATCCAGAGGCTCCCACCTCTGAGAAGCTACCATCTGTAAGTATGTATCTGCAAACTCAAGGGAGATGAGAACCTTTGTAAAATATGAATTTCATTATTTCATGAAATTACTCTGAATTAGGAATCTTATAAAGTGCAAGGCTGCAAGATTCTTGTCACATGGGTCTCCCAGTTTTTTGGCATACCTCCCCTTCACAGGTGGAAAATGGACTTCTCTCTGAATCTGGGTGCTGTTTCTGACCAACAGGGTGCAGAAGAAATGGCACAGTACCAGTTTCTGAGTCCAGGCTCTTAAAAACTGGCCCCTTTATTTTCTGTCTCTTGAAGCACCAGTTCTTTAGACCTCAGTCACCACTGGAGGCTTCCCAATTTGTTCAGTGGTAAAGAATCTGCCTGCCAATGCAGAAGACGCAGGAGACACAAGTTTCATCCCTGGATTGGGAGGATCCCCTGGAGAAGGAAATGGCAACGCACTCCAGTATTCTTACTTGGAAAATCCCATAGACAGAGGAGTCTGGCAGGCAGCAGTCCATGGGGTCACAAAGAGTTGGACAAGACTGAGCTACTGAGCACACACAGACCTCCTTGGAGAGATCCCTTAAGACAAGTGAGTGGTAGCAGCATCTTGTGGGCGAGGAGGAGCTGTCTTGGAAGCAGGTCTCCACCCACTCCACCCCCACTTCCCCCCATACCTACAGAGTCTGCCCAGCTGATGGGTGCTCTATGGAGCAGAGACATTCTCCCAACTAAAACCTGCCCAAACTGCAGATTCAAGAGAAAAATGATTATTTTAAGCCAGCGATTTTTATTTGTTATACAGTAATCAACAAGTAAAAGTGGTAAAATGAAACACACCCACTGTAGGGTGGACCAGCTAAGGTGAGAGTATGTGGGGTAGATCTGGATTTGTATCTTGAGATTTGTTAAAATGTTGGGTGAATCATCTAATTTCCTCAAGTTTCATTGCCCCTCAAGCTTCTGAGAGTTGAGCATAATAAAAACCATCTTCCAAGGTGAGCTTGAGAAATAAATGAAATACTATACATAAGCACCTAAAATAATGCCTGAAAGGTAGCGAGGAGTTAAACATCTGAATCAGAAGTTGCTAAAAGCCCTAGGCAATACAGAAAAGAGGTGTTAGTTAAGGAAATGAGAATTACTTGAATAGCTCCTTCTTTGTAAATTGTGGTGTGAAATGGGTCCTTATTCCCAAATTATGCCACCTATATAATCATATATGCTTTAACTAGAGGAAACTATATTAAAGCAGGGTATTTTTAAAATGTTGATATAACACATAAATATGAATTCAGCCCAGTTTATGAGGTATTAGGTTAATAAGTCTCATCTTTAAATAAGAGAGCAGCCACACTTTATAACTTATTTTTTAAAAATCATCTGGCCCCCCAAAAAAAAATTCCCTTGAAACTATAGGTAGAAAGCAGATTTCGATAAAATGACATTCAGAATAAAAAGTTAGCACTTTCTTCTTGTAATGTCAGATGTGCTAAAATCTTCTACTAAAAATTGTCACTTCTTTCACACATAAAGGATCCCTTTAATGTTCCTTTAAATCTCCATGGAGGTTCAGAGATCATTTTTTAACTCCTGTTAATCTTTTAGATTTAGATGAACAGTTTGCTTGCCACGGATATTCCAAAGAGCATGAAGTACCCACATTTATGAGGGAAAGACCACTCTTGATAAAAATGAGCAGCCGTCTTTATCTAAGGAAAGATTTCAATACAGATCTTGAAATGATCTTTCAATACAGATGATTGAAACCTGTCTCATTCCAAGTGGCTACTCTGATAGAATGACCCAGACTTTGCATAAGCTGGTCATTCTTGTGTGCCTGTGATGGTTATTATAAGCCCGCACAATATTGATGTTCCTGTCCATGTTTGGGATGGAGGAAAGTAGAGAGGAGGCATGACGAGAAGGGGGACATGGAGTTCTTGAGTGAATCAACACAGGATTCCAGCCAGAGTTAGATGGATGATAACTTGAATCTGGAAAGGGTTGATTGATTTGTTCATTGATTCTGTCTATAAATCTGAGAGCAGAATGGAACAGGAAGAGAAGGCCCTGGCATCTAAGAATTTGGAAACAGAAACAGGTTTTGTTTTTTACCTTTGTGTTTGGTGTTCCTTGGAAAGGGCTGGATACTTGGGCAGTCTGGTCCCTCTGGGGGCAGGAGAGCCAGGATACTGAGCATCATCAGGACAGGGGGCGGCTAGGAGGCTTCCTTACACCATGTCTCTCACAAGATTATCTAAAGAAAAGGGACTGAGAGCATTGGCCAAATGCTTTCCTTCTTTTACTGAGATTTCTAAAAAATATTTGAAAGTCACTCTTTGGATCTGGTACTCATTTTATAATCTTTTCTATTTGTTGTTTGTTACCCTTTTCCTTTTGGAAACTTACAGTCTGTTTCACTGTGTCTAAAAGAAAAACAAGGAGGGTTTCACTTTTGCTGATATTATGAATAGGGTTAAAGCAGACTCACGCTCTGCAGGCAGAGCGGGAAAGGGGTCCCTTTTTACACTCGGCTGATCCCAAAATGCGAATGTAAATTACCTGTCTGTAGTACTTGCATGTGGGGGTAGGGCAGTACAGATTCCTAGGACCCAGGTTTCATTTGGTACCACAGCCTCCAAGAATCACAACACTGGCATCTTGGATTCAGTCCTGTCCAGTGTTTCCCAGCTGTCCGACCTGCTGCTAAGTCGCTTCAGTCGTGTCCGACTCTGTGCGACCCCATAGACAGCAGCCCACCAGGCTCCCCCATCCCTGAGATTCTCCAGGCAAGAACACTGGCTGAGGCAGGTTCAATTATCAGTCTTTCTGTCAGAACAAAAAGCACCTATATTATATATCTTACGGAGTCCTGAGGATTAAATTCTTACATTGTATACACACAGTGATCCCTACATAGAAAGCATCCTTTTCTTAAAACTCTTCCAAATATAATACACAAGTCTTAAACTGACTCTAAGTCACTGGTAAGTAAGTTTCAGTAAAATAACTAAAATTTCGTACTCACATGGAGTAGATGTTCAAGAATTAAATCTCATCTTAAGACAAATGAAAGTGGAGAGGAGTTGGGGGCCAGTTACCCCTGGACCTAACCTTCTCAGGCATTCCTGCAGCACCAGCTCTGCCAAACCAGCTATGGTTCCCAGATCCCACCCACGACCATTCCAGTCTCTGTCATCTCCCACTGCTGCTTCGACTGGGGCTAACCCTTTCTCTGTCAATATACCCAGATTCCTCATACCTGTATGGCTCACCGACTCCTCCGGGTGAGGCCAGCTAGATGCCCATGGGAATGGTTGTAGAGACCCAGCCTTTGAGACCCCATCCTCGAGGCCAGGGCTTCCATTAAGCCACAGTCCCTGAGTGCAGCTCCTGATTTTTTGTTATAACTGCCCAAGGGAGAGGAAGATTGGCGGAAAAGGGGATCTTCCCCCCAGGAAAGCAGGGACTGAAGGATGATGAGGTGAGACGAGATTTCTGCCATGAAGCCAGACGATGGCAGTGGCGGTGCAGCTCTAAATTCCCATGCAATTGTCATAAAAACAATGAGAAATCAAATAGCGCTGAGGTAATGGTCTAGCTACTATGACTTTAGGGACCAGTTAGCGACTTTGCCACTTTCTTTACAGCAAGTTTCATTTTGTGTTCCATTTAAGTCATGCACAGCCAGGCTTGTGTAACAGCCATTTAGAAGTTGGAGAGATTTGAGCTTTTCTGCTAGAGAAATTTCTGGTCTTCTGACAGCCTTCTGTGTGCACGTAGTATAACATTTGTATCCTAGAGGTGACATGAGGTGGTAAGGGGACATGAAATGCACTGCAACATCTTGGCTTCTATATGGGGTTTGGACAGTACCTCTGTGACCTTGGGCAGTTCTCTCTGGAACTCTTTTCCTCATCTGTAAAATGAAGTGAATGAAAAACAGGACTTCTGGGACCTCTTCCAACTTCAGTATTGCATTATTCCATTTCTTTGAAACTACCTAGCAATTTCATTTTATCTTTTTTTCATATTGAGAGGAAGTCAGGAGTCTAACTCTTCCTTCTACCTTTGTGATTATGACTATGATCTGAAAAATGATGATAATATCACCTATTTTCCTTGACTCAGAAATTTTTCATGATAAGGGATGGAAAAGCATTTCTGAAACTTCAGTATATTGTAAAAGTGAACACTGTTGATTATTTTAATGTGGAAAGTATAACGGAGGACAACCAAGATGGTGGAAACATTGCCAGGATTGAGAAACCCTTCCCAACTGTCCTGTATTGAAACTGGCGGCTGTGAGTATGATGAAATAAGCAAAAAGACATCTTGTCTAGGCCTACCAGTGGGAATTTGAGGTTTACAAAATCATCGGGACTTTGGATAGGTGGTTAAACATAAACTCTTTGATAGAAGGGGTTGGATCTCCACCCTGATTTCTGTGATGGAATTAATCAAATGTGTATATACAGCACATGATACACACAGAGAGAGACCAGTGAGTAATCAAGGTTGAAGGTTCGGAACCTGGAAATGGAAACATGAGTTTGAGACCTGGCTCTGTGCCATTCTCTGACTCAGTGACTTTGTTACTGCTGTTGTTCAGTTGCTCAGTCGTGTCGGACTCTTTGTGACCCCATAGACTGCAGCACGCCAGGCTTCCCTGTGCTTCACCATCTCCTGGAGCTTGCTCAAACTCATGTCCATCAAGTCCGTGATACCATCCAACCATCTCATCCTCTGTCATCCCCTTCTCCTCCTGCCTTCAATCTTTCCTATCATCAGGGTCTTTTCTAACTAGTCAATTCTTTGCATCAGGTGACCAAAATATCGGAGCTTCAGCGTCAGTCCTTACAATGAATATTCAGGGTTGATTTCCTTTAGTATTAACATATTTGATCTCCTTACAGTCCAAGGGACTCCCAAGAATCTTCTCCAACACCATAGTTCAAAAGCATCAGTTCTTCAATGCTATCTTTATAGTCCAGCTGTCACATCCATACACGACTACTGGAAAAATCATAGCTTTGACTAGATGGACCTTTGTCAGTGAAGTAATGTCTCTGCTTTTTAATATGTTGTCTAGGTTGGTCATAGCTTTTCTTCCAAGGAGCAATGTTTTTTAATTTCATGGCTGTGGTCACCATCTGAAATGATTTTGGAGCCCCCCAAAATAAAAGTCTGTCACTGTTTCCACTGTTTTCCCATCTATTTGCCATGAAGTGATGGGACCAGAAGCCATGATCTTAGTGTTTTGAATGTTGAATTTAAACCAGCTTTTTCACTCTCCTCTTTCACTTTCATCAAGAGGCTTTTTAGTTCCTCTTCACTTTCTGCCATAAGGATGGTGTCATCTGCATATCTGAAGTTATTGATATTTCTCCTGGCAATCTTGATTCTGGCTTTTGCTTCATACAACCTGGCCTTTCTCATGATGTAGTCTGCATATAAGTTAAATAAGCAGGGTTACAATATACAACAGCCTGGACGTGCTCCTTTCCCTATTTGGAACCAGTCTGTTGTTCCATGTCTGGTTCTTACTGTTGGATCTTACTTGCATACAGTTTTCTCAAGAGGCAGGTTAGGTCATTTGGTATTCCCATCTCTTTCAGAATTTTCCAGTTTTTTGTGATCCACATGGTTAAAGGCTTTAGCATAGTCAGTGAAGCAGAAGTAGATGTTTTTCTTGAGTTCTCTTGCTTTTTCTGTGATCTCTGGTTCCTCTGCCTTTTCTAAATCTAGCTTGAACATCTGGAAGTTCTCAGTTCAAGTACTGTTGAAGCCTTGCTTGGAGAATTGAGCATTACTTTGCTTACATGTGGTATGAGTGCACTTGTGCAGTAGTTTGAACATTTTGGGCATTGCCTTTCTTTGGGATTGGAATGGAAACTGACCTTTTCCAGTCTTGTGGCCACTGCTGAGTTTTCCAGATTTGCTGACATATTGAGTGCAGCACTTTCACAGCATCATCTTTTAGGATTTGAAATAGCTCAGCTGGAATTCCATCACCTTCACTAGCTGTGTTCGTAGTGATGCTTCCTAAGACCCACTTGACTTCACACTCCAGGATATCTGGCTGTAGGTGAGTGATCACACCATTGTGATTATCTGGGTCATTAAGATCTCTTTTGTATAGTTCTGTGTATTCTTGCCACCTCTTAATATCTTCTGTTGAGAGGTCCATACCATTTCTGTTCTTTATTGTGCTCATCTTTGTATGATATGTCCCCTTGGTATCTCTAATCGAAGAGATCTCTAGTCTTGCCCATTCTATTGTTTTCCTCTGTTTCTTTGCATTGATCAGTTAGGAAGGCTTTCTTATCTCTCCTTGCTATTCTTTGGAGCTCTGCATTCAAATGCATATACTTTCCTTTTCTTCTCTGCCTTTAGCTTCTCTTCTCTTCTCAGTTATTTGTAAGGCCTCCTCAGACAACCATTTCTCCTTTTTGCATTTCTTTCGCTTTGGGATGGTTTTGATCACTGCCTCCTGTACAATGTTACGAACCTCTGTCATTAGCTCTTTAGACATTCTGTCCACCAGATCGAATCCCTTGAATCTGTTTGTCACTTCCACTGTATAAATTGTAAGGGATTTGATTTAGGTCGTACCTGAATGACCTAGTGGTTTTCTTTACTTTCTTCAATTTGAGTCTGAATTTGGCAAAGGAGTTCATGATCTGAGCCACAGTCAGCTCCCAGTCTTGTTTTTGCCGATTGTATACAGTTTCTCCATCTTTGGCTGCAAAGAGTATAATCAATCTGATTTCAGCATTGACCATCTGGTGATGTCCATGTGTAGAGTCATCTCTTATGTTGTTAGAAGAGGGCATTTACTATGACCAGTGCATTTTCTTGGCAAAACTCTGTTAGCCTTTGCCCTGCTTCAATTTGTACTCCAAGGGCAAACTTGCCTGTTACTCCAGGTATCTCTTGACTTCCTACTTTTGCATGCCAGTCCCCTATGATGAAAAGGACATCTTTTGGGGGGTGTTAGTTCTAGAAGGTCATGTAGGTCTTCATAAAACTGTTCAACTCAGCTTGTTTGGCATTAGTGGTTGTGATGTAGACTTGCATTTCTGTGATATTCAATGGTTTGCCTTGGAAATGAACAGAGATTATTCTGTTGTTTCTGANGGGGGTGTTAGTTCTAGAAGGTCATGTAGGTCTTCATAAAACTGTTCAACTCAGCTTGTTTGGCATTAGTGGTTGTGATGTAGACTTGCATTTCTGTGATATTCAATGGTTTGCCTTGGAAATGAACAGAGATCATTCTGTTGTTTCTGAGATTGCACCCAAGTACTGCATTTTGAACTCTTTTGTTTACTGTGAGGGCTACTCCATTTCTTCTCAGGGATTCTTGCCCACAGTAGTAGATATAATGGCCATCTGAATTAAATTCACCCATTCTGGTCCATTTTTTTTCACTGATTCCGAAAATCTCAATGTTCACTCTTGCCATTTCCTATTTGACCACTTCCAATTTACCTTGATTCATGGACCTAACATTCCAGTTTCCTATGCATCAGCATAGGATTCCTTACAGCATCAGACTTTACTTTCACCATCAGACAAATCCATATGTGGACATTGTATCCACATGTGGGTGTTAATTCCACTTTGGTTCCTTCTGGAGCTATTTCTCTGCTCTTTTCCAGTAGCATTTTGAGCACCTATTGACCTGGGGAGTTCATCTTTCAGCGTCATATCTTTTTGTCTTTTCATACCTCTCTTCGGGTTCTCAAGGCAGGAATGCTGAAGTGGTTTGCCATCCTCTTCTCCAGTAGACCATTCTTTTTTCCGATCTCTCCACCATGACCTGTCGGTTTTGGGTGGCCCTACATGGCTTGGCTCATAGTTCCATTGAGTTAGACAAGGCTATGATCCATGTCCATGTGATCGGTTTGGTTAGTTTTCTGTGATTCTGGTTTTTATTTCTGTCTGCCCTTTAATGGATGAGGATAAGAGGCTTGTGGAAGCTTCCTGAAGGGAGGTAAACTTCCTGGCTGTGGGGTAAACTGGTGGGTGGGGCCATGCTCAGTTCAGTTCAGTCGCTCAGTCGTGTCCGACTCTTTGCGACCCCATGAATCGCAGCACNAGGCTATGGTTTTTCCACTGGCCATGTATGGATGTGAGAGTTGGACTATAAAGAAAGCTGAGTGCCAAAGAATTGATGCTTTTGAACTGTGGTGTTGGAGAAGACTCTTGAGAGTCCCTTGGACTGCAAGGAGATCCAACCATTCCATCCTAAAGGAGATCAGTCTTGGATGTTTATTGGAAGGACTGATGTTGAAGCTGAAACTAATCCTTTGGCCACCTAATTCAAAGAGCTGACTCATTTGAAAAGACCCTGATGCCAGGAAAGATTGAGGGCAGGAAGTGAAGGAGACAACAGAGGATGAGATGGTTGGGTGGCATCACTGACTCAATGGACATAAATTTGGGTAAACTTCAGGAGTTGGTGATGCACAGGGAGGCCCGGTGTGCTGCGGTTCATATGGTCACAAAGAGTCAGACATGACTGAGTGACTGAACTGAACTGTAGTGGAGAATAGATGGAAATAGGGCAATTTTCACACAATATAGCATCCTGTATGATAGACATCGACCAACCGGAGTAGATACCATCTATCAGCAGCCAGTAAACTGCACCTGTGTGTCTTTAGCGTCAGCCTTTGTGGAAAAGGAGGTCAAGCAATGTATGGAGACCATGTGCAGCCATGTATGTCATCTCGCCTTCATTTCTAGACTTAGCTTCATAAACAAACTTTGCCCACAAAAGATAAGGGTTATCGCTGTTTATTTGGATAGCATCTCATTCATTGATTCCACTTATTTTTTTAAAGTTATTCTAAAAAAAAATTCCAAAAGTATTTCCAACATTGCTGGAAAAGAGGGTATGTCACTATTGACTTGGATATATGTAAGTTTGTTATAAATGGATCAGACCAGTGTTTTAAGTTCAGCAGTTGTTCAGTGTCCTAATGAGGTAGAAAGGCAAAGCCTAACCTACATCTCCTGCCTCTTGGATCCCTGGAAACTAGAATGGGAAGGAACAAGAGACATGATAATAGGATCTTCCAGAAAGCAGGTGGAAAATGGCCCCAAGCTTTGGAAATAATACTCTTACAAGAGAGGAAAAGCCACGTACGCATATGTGTCCTAGGTAGACAGGAAATTCTCTGAAGTGGTGGAGGGTGGGGCCAGCTTTGGTCTCTGGGTGCTGGAAAATGGCACTGGCTTTGCTTGGTGTAGCTCCAAGTGGATCCCTTAACCTATTCTCCTAGGAAACCTGTTACAAATTCCTTAAGAGGGAAAACTAAGGCAGCAGTTCTGAAGCCTATTATAAATTTGTTGGTGCAAGGAACACCAGCTTTATCTTGCCTACATCAAGAAAAGCAGAAGCAGTGAGATTGCTGGAGATCAATAGCAGAGTGAATAGATCAATAGCTTAAGTGAATTCACCTGAGGCATCTCGGAGTCCAGCAGGAGCTGCTGTGATGTGACCCTCTTCAGGGACAGTGGGGATGCATGATACAGTTTTCACAACTGCTAAGACCCCAAGGCACTTTGTATATATTAGAATCTATCTTTGCAGCAAAATGCAGTGGCACACAAGAGAACGCATAAGCCACATGTTTCATAGCAGATCCTCAAGGTAATCAAGAGTCTCATACTGTCTATTACTTTAACATTCAGACATCCATCCGTTCACTCAAGGCATACTAAGTGCATGGCTGAGCTGTCCACCACTTGCTTGAAAGTTGAGGGAACTTGAGTTAAACAAAGTGCTAACAATGTAACAGAGGATTGTGTGGCTTTTGGCTCTGAAATCCAAGATGCCAGGTCCAGTATTTGGAATTCACCATTTTGTAGCAGTGTGTCTTCTTTCTCTCAGCCTTGGTTTTCTCATCTTTTAAATGGGACTAATAATAGTACTTGACTCATATTGAGAATTAATGAGATAGTGTATGAAAAGAGAAAGGGGCAGCAGAGGATAAGATGGTTAGATAGCATCACTGACTCGATGGACATGAATTTGAGCAAACTCTAGAAGCTAGTGGAGGACAGAGGAGCCTGGCATGTTGCAGTCCATGGTGTCACAAAGAGTACAATATGACTTAAGACTGAACAACAACAAATATGAAAAGCACTTAGCTTTGTGTCTGGCATCATGGACACATTAATACTAGTTCTGATCATTCAAATGGAAACAGAATTATAGACTGGGGATGGTGGAGGAAGATTAGGAGAAACAAAAGGAAGCAGGAGGAGAAGAAAGATGCAAGGAGATGGGGAGAACATGAAGGGGCAAAATTAGCCAAGGAAATCAAACAAGTGGGCCAAGCTATGTGAAAACAAAACATTGAAATCCCCGATAAATCTTACCAGAGTCAGAGAAACTACTTGAGAACAAGAGACTGATAGACTGGAAGGGGCCCTAAAAGGTTTTTGGTTTTTTTTTTTTAAGGAGCAGGAGGTAGAAGAAGAAATGATTTTAACAATAGGATTTTGTGTGGTCATTGGAATAAAATGATGATTGTTTTTATTCCTAACCATTTGCTGAGTGTAAACAGTGAGATGAGTAATACTTTCTGAGCATCCCTGAAACAAAACAGCAATTAAAGAGAGTGCTGGGATTGTACCTGATGGTTATTAAGATGGAGATTGCAGAGTACAGTTAATAACCATTCCATTTATTTCAGATTAAACTAACCAAGCCATTCCAAACCGAAAGAGAATTTTGGACCCAACTCCTTCAGTCTGTCTGCACATGTGCTCCGTCATATTCAACTCTTTGTGACCCCTTAGACTGTAGGCCAACAGGCTCCTCTGTCCAGGGGGATTCTCTGGGCAAGAATATTGGAGTGGGTTGCCATGCCTACCTCCAGGGATCTTCCCAACCCAGGGATCAACCCAGGTCTCTATGTCTCCTGCCTTGGCAGGTGGGTTCTTTACCAGTAGCGCCACCTGGGAAGCCCTCAATCTGTCTGTCCACTCCCAATTTTAAGAGGTAACTGTCAGCTTAAAATTCACATGTGACCAAATTCAGTTGTAATAGGTGATTATTCTTCACCAGTCCCTTCCTATGTAATAGGAAGACATGGAGAATTTGAGTGACTTGTTGAAAGTTAAATAGCTGGCGTAAATCTCATCTGTCAATTAAAAAATAAAAAAGCATTTCAGATCTTGCTTTCTTCTGGATGTGATTTGGGTAGTTTCTTCCCCTTCAGTAAAATGATATTTCTCTCTCCTCCTCATCCTGGAGTTCTATCATTTTGGTTTTTTACAACTTGCTGACCTTTTTCCTAAATAGGTCATTTGGCTGTACAACCAGTAAACTCCATGTTCTGGAGATTTTTGCCCAAGGAAGTTGAATACATTTTTATCTGAATGTGTCCATATTTTAAAACTGCTAAGGTTTTAGCACTGTGTAATTCAGTGTTCCACAAAATATAATGAAAGCAAATGCCCTTATCCTGTAACAAGACATTTTTAAAGGCTCAAAAGATGCAAAAATGAGGTTTTATTCTTAAGAAGTAAAATCAGAAGTAAATACAGAATATAGCTCTTTCTCATTAATGCCATTATATTCTGTATACGTATGTAACATCCCACTTAAATTCTATAAAGTGAAAGTGAAGTTGCTCAGTCGTGTCTGACTCTTTGCGACCCCACAGATGGTAGCCTACCAGGCTCCACTGTCCATGGGATTTTCCAGGCAACAGTACTGGAGTGGGCTGCCATTTCCTTCTCCAATGGGCCTTCCCAACCCAGGGATTGAACCCGGGTCTCCTGCATTGTAGACAGACACTTTACTGTCTGAGCCACCAGGGAAGTTCTATAAAAGACTGGTCATATTAAACTCTTTATATTATATTGGAGTGTGATTGATTAACAATATTGTGATAGTTTTGGGTATACAGCAAAATGATTGTTAAACATATATATTCTTTTTAAAATTCTTTCCCCATTTAGGTTGTTACATGATATTGAGCAGAATTCCCTGTGCTAAACAGTAGGTCCTTGTTGGTTATCTATTTTAAATATAGTAGGGTGTACATTTCAATCCCAAACTCCCTGAACCCCCTGTAACCATGAGTACATTCTCTAAGTCTGTGAGTCTATTCCTATTTTGTAAATAAATTCATTTGTATCATTTATTTTGAGATTGCACATATAAATGATACTATACAATATTCATCTTTCTTTGTCTGACTTCACTCAGTATGACAGTCTCGGGGTGGGTTCATCCATGTTGCTACAAATGGAATTATTTCATTCTTTTTACTTGCTGAGTAATATTCCATTGTATATATGTACTGCTGCTTCTTTATCCATTTCTCTGTTGATGGACATTAGTTTGCTTCCATGTCTAGGCTATTGTAAACAGTGATGCAATGAACATTGGGGTGCATGTATCCTTTCAGACCATGTTTTTCTCTGGATATATGCCCGGGAGTGGGACCATATGATCGTATGGTAGCTCTATTTTTAGCTTTTTAAGTAGCCTCCAACTTATCCATAGTGGCTGTACCAGCAGTGTAGGAGAGGTCCCCTCTCCATACCATCTCCAGCATTTACTGTTTGTGGATTTTTTTTTTTTTTTTGATGATAGCCTGGTGTGATACCTTATAGTTTTGACTTGCATTTCTCTCATAATTAGTGATGTTGAACATCTTTTCATATGCGTATTGACTATCTGTATGTTGTCTTTGGAGAAATGTCTGTTTAGGTCGTATTTTTTAATTGCATTGTTTGTTTTAATGATACTGTGTTGCTTGAGCTGTTTGTAAATTTTAGAGACTAACTTCTTGTCAGTCACATCATTTGCAGATATTTTCTCCTAATCCATGGGTTGTCTTTTCATTTGTTGTTAGGGTTTTCTTTGCTGTGCAAAAGCTTTGAATTTAACTAGGTCCCATTTGTTTGTTATTGTTTCTATTGCCATTACTCTTGGAGACAGATTTAATAAGATATTGCTGTTTTAATGTCTGAGTGTTGTACCTATGTTTTCCTCTAAGAATTTATAGTATCAGGTCTCACATTTAGGTCTTTAATCCATTTTGAGCTTATTTCTTAGGTATGGTGTTAAAGAATGTTTTAATTTCATTATTTTATATATAGCTGTCCAGTTTTCCCAGCACTGTGTATTGAAGAAACTGTCTTTCCCTCATTGTATAGTCTTGCCCCTGTGTTGTAGATTAATTATGTGCCTGGGTTTATTTCTGGGCTTTCTATCCTGTCCCATTGATCTGTTTTTGTGACAGCACCATGCTATTTTGTTGACTGTAGCCTTGTAGTATAGTCTGAAGTCAGGAACCTGATTTCTTCCAACTCTCTCTTCTTTCTCAAGATTACTTTGGCTATTGGAGTCTTTTGTGTCTCCATACATATTTTAAGATTATTTTGTTCTAATTCTGTGAAAAATGTCCTTGATAATTTGATACAGACTGTATTAAATCTGTAGATTGCCTTGAATAGTATAGTCATTTTGACGATATTGATTTTTTGAATCCAAGAACATGGTATATCTTTCCATCTCTTTGTGTCATCTTTGATGTCATTCATCAGCAACTTATAGTTTTCAGAGGACAGGTATTTTGCCTCCTTAGGTAGGGTTATTCCTAGGTATTTTTTAAAATACAATGATAAATGGGATTATATCTTGAATTTCTCTTTCTGATCTTTTGTTGTTAGTGTGTAGAAATGCAGCAGATTTCTGTGTATTAATTTTGTACCCTGTAAGTTTACCATATTCATTGAGCTCTGGTAGCCTGATTAGGATTTCTTCTGTTTAAATTTTAATATTCTGGTGGCCTCTTTAGGATTTTCTATGTATAGTATCATGTTATCTGCGAACAGTGACAGTTTAACTTTTTCCAGTTTGGATTCCTTTTCTTTGTCTTCTCTGATTGCCATGGCTGGGACTTCCAAAACTATGTTGAATAAAAGTGTCAAGAGTGGACATCTTTGTCTTATTCCTGATCTTAGAGAAAATGCTTTCAGCTTTTCTCTGATGAGTATGATATTAGCTGTAGGTTTGTCATACATGGTCTTTATTATGTTGAGGTATGTTTCTTCTGTGCCCACTTTCTGGAGAGTTTTTATCATAAATGGATGCTAAATTTTGTCAAAAACTTAGTCTGCATCTATTGAGATGATCATATGGATTTTATTCTTCACTTTGTGGATGTGTAACATACTGATTTATTTGAAAAATCATTGCATTCTTGGGATAAATCCAACTTGATCATAGTGTGTGATCCTTTTACTGTATTGTTGGATTTGGATTGCTGGTATTTTACTGAGAATTTTTGTATCTATGTTCACCAGTGGTGTTGGCCTATAATTTTATTTTTTGTGATATCTTTGTATGGTTTTGATATCAGGGTGATGGTGGCCTTATAGAATGAGCTTTGGAGTATTCTGTCCTCTGCAGCTTTTTGGAAGAGTTTGAGGAGAAGGACAGGTATTATCTCGTCTTTAAATGTTTGATAGAATTTGCCTGTGAAGCCATCAGCTCCTGGACTTTTGTTGGGGAGATTTTAATCACGGGTTTAATTTCAGTGTTTGTAATTGGTCTAGTCATATTTTCTGTTTATTCCTGGTTCAGTCTTGGGAAATTGTACCTTTCTAATTGTCCATTTCTTCCAGGTTGTCCATTTTATTGGCATACAAGCATACAGTTGCTTGTAGTAGTCTCTATTTGTGTGTTGGCAGTTGTAGCTTCTTTCTCATTTCTAATTTTACTGATTTGAGTCCTTTCCCTTTTTTCTTGACAAGTCTGGCCTAAGGTTTATCAATTCTATTTATCTTTTCAAAGAAACAACTGTTCGTTTCATTGATCTTTGCTATTGTTTTATTTGTCTCTTTTATATATTTCTACTTTGATCTTTATGGTTTCTTTCCTTCTAACTTTAGGATTTTTTTTTCTTCTTTCTTTAATTGCTTTAAGTGTAAGGTTGTTGTTTATTTAGATTTCTTTTGTTTGTGAGGTAAGATTCTGTTGCTATAAACGTCCCTCTTAGAACTCCTTTTGCTGTATTCCATAGGTTTTGGATCATTGTGCTTTCATTTCATTTGAATCTAGGCATTGCTTTATTTCCTTTTTGATTTCTTCGGTGATCCATTGGTTGTTTAATAGCATATTATTTAGCCTCCACCTGTTGGGTTTTTTTTTTTTTTTACAGTTTTTTCTTATGATTGATTTTTAGTCTCACAGCGTTGTGGTTGGAAAAGATGCTTGATGCTTGGTGCTTCAATTTCTTAAATTTATCAAGGTTCTTTTTGTGGCTCAGTATGTGGCCAATCCTAAAGAATGTAAGACTGATCACATTTACATTATACAGTATGCTGCTGCTGCTACTAAGTCGCTTCAGTCGTGTCTGACTCTGTGCGACCCCATAGATGGCAGCCCACCAGGCTCCCCCGTCCCTGGGATTCTCCAGGCAAGAACACTGGAGTGGGTTGCCATTTATATGTTTCTAAAAATTTTAGCCACTTAATACCATTTTCTAATCAAAATGACATATGCAGGTTAAAAATAAGAATATTTGTTTTTGAAGTAATTTTTCTGCCATACTATCATAATATGCTGGAGACGCTTAATGCAGAATCTATAGCATAGAATGCACCTCANTGTTTCTAAAAATTTTAGCCACTTAATACCATTTTCTAATCAAAATGACATATGCAGGTTAAAAATAAGAATATTTGTTTTTGAAGTAATTTTTCTGCCATACTATCATAATATGCTGGAGACGCTTAATGCAGAATCTATAGCATAGAATGCACCTCAGAATAGGTCTGCTAGCCATGAAATACTTAAATTAATACAAATTTCAGCAATAGTAAAATCAAATCACAACATTCTATCTCAATCCCAAGTTCATACCATTACATGACTTGATTGCAATTTTTTCTGCCCCTCCAAACAAGTGGTTCAGTTCAGTTCAGTTCAGTCGCTCAGTTGTGTCTGACTCTTTGCGACCCCATGAATCGCAGCACACCAGGGCTCCCTGTCCATCACCATCTCCCGGAGTTCACTCAGACTCACGTCCATCAAGTCTGTGATGCCATCCAGCCATCTCATCCTCGGTCGTCCCCTTCTCCTCCTGCCCCCAATCCCTCCCAGCATCAGAGTCTTCTCCAATGAGTCAACTCTTCTCATGAGGTGGCCAAAGTGGAGGGGGGCAGAAGAAAAAGAAGGACCGTAGTGACAATACTGAATAATTTTTAAAGGAAGGGATAAGACTTAAAAATCCTGATATAAAGTGATATACAGTCGACCCTTAAACAATGCACAGGTCCATTTATATTTGAATATTTTTCAGTAGTAGATACTACAGTACTATAGTCGGTGGTTGGTTAAATATGTGAATGTGGAGGACGTGCAGAAATGAAGGGCAGACTATTATGCATGGATTAAACCCCTGTGTTACTCAGTGATCAACCATACTTCTAAGAAGGTGACTTGTGGTGAAGTACACAAAGTAGTAAGATTGAACTGACCCTACTCTGCGTAGTCTCTCTATATAAAGTCTCAGGGAAATTTGGAATATGGGATCTATATCTGGGACCTTACAAAATAGCTACTGGCATTGACAACTGAAAAGAAGCATCTTACAAGCATAAAACATGTATTTTAGTTTCTGTTAGTTTCATATTGCTTCTGTAACAAGCTACCACAAATTTAGTGGCTTAATACAACACAAATTGACTGCCTTACAGTCCTAGAGATCAGAAGTCTGAATTCCCTTTTTCTGGGCTGAAGTCAAAGCATTGACAGGACAGCATTCTCTGGGGAGAATCTATTTCCTTGCTTTTCCCACATTGTATAGTCTGTTTCTGCTTCTTGGGTCATGGCCCCTTCTGTATCTTTAAAACCAGTAGTGTAGCATTGTCCACATCTCTCTCTCTATGATTCTATTTCCACTGTCATTTCTTCTCCCTCTGACCTCTCACTAGGGTCTTGGTGTGTGTTTTGAGAACACAGATTTAAGTCCTTGTACCAAGAATTAGTATTTTTATTTCAACATAACTAAAATATTAACTCATAACAATTGCAACAATTAGTGATAAGTGGGCTTTGCCCCCAAAGACTTCATGTCTGACGTTTGATAAGGGAGAGAAGCACAGAAGTAGAACACTGGATGCAGTGAGAATTGTAAAAACCAACTGATCCCTTTATGGGACAACTGCATGCCTGACTTCAGACCGGTTCCTCAGCCAGGAGTTAAGAGGTCTACTTTTCTTAATCTGCCTCTGCCTTACCTGCTCCACATTCTCCTCTAGACCCTCCAGAAAGAATGCAGGCCTGACATTCCCTTGACTTCAGTCCAGTGAGAGTGAATCCAGATTTCTGATCTCCAGGACTATAAGGCAGTCAATTTGTGTTGTGTTAAGCCACTAAATTTGTGATAGCTTGTTATTGATGCAATATGAAACTAATACAGGTGTTTTATGCTTGCTAGATACTTCCTAACTTTTCAGATGTCAAGGCCAGTAGCTGTTGTGTAAGTTCCCGAGTGTAGATCCCAGGTCCATTTCCTTCAGGAGCCGTCCGTGCAAAGAAAATAGCTTTATAATCAGAAATTACACATGTGCTCCTCATCAACCCAGAAACATCTACAGTACCCCTTATCACATGTGGAATAAAGTCTCCTCTTCAAGAGCCTGATTTGCCAACTCTTCAATAATTTGGCATTATCCTTCCAACCAGCTGATTTCTTTCTGCATCCTACTCCCACCTGTTTTACCAAATGAAGTCTTTGTGTTTCAGTTTTAAGGTTGATCTAAGGAATTACTAAGTACTGTTGTTGTTGTTGTTTTTTAATAACCATGGAGATTCCACGTTATTGCTTCACTTTATCTATTCTGAGCACCTTGGACAGTACCTTGCCTGACAGGCACCCAGTGAATGAATGTGCAGTATTACAATACATAGCTTGAATGTTGATAAAACAATTACATATGTAGATTACAGCATAGTCCTTTTATACAGTAAGATCACTCTTCAGTATTAGTGATATGTCCTATAATTATTAAGATTTTTTAAGAGGCTATTTAATAATACTTAGGGGGTAAAAGTGGAGAAGGNGTCACCATCTGCAGTGATTTTGGAGCCCCCCAAAGTGGCTAGTTTACTTAACATTATTTTATCCAATCTTCTGAACCCAGTGAAAAAGCTGCTTTCATTGTCTCCGTTTTAGAGATAAGAAAAATCAAGGCTCAAAAGGTAATCTGGCAAAGTCTCCTAGCTCTAAGTGGTCAGTATACCAATCAGTTGTCAGTCATGCCTCTCAAATGGAATCTGAGCAAAAAGGACTAAATCAAAAAGGGATTAAAACAAATAGGGAAAGAGATGGAGAAAGAAGACAACCGCAGAGAAGCAGAGGAATGCTATTTGCCAGTTCTCGGGGTCTGTATCCTCAAGTACTCTGTACTCTCTAGCTGCTGACATGCCTGGCACATCTCAAGCCACTCAAGGACTTACACTTTCTCCTGTCTCTAGGTCCCCCAAATGCTCAGGTTCCCTCCCTCACTCCTACCAGCAACAAACATCTCTTGAATCTAGTGGTTTCTACTTCTTAGTCCTTGCCTCCCATCCTAGTATTTCATCTAATAAGATCTCATTCCCCCTTCTGTTGTCCAGCTAATCAAAATCTTTTCAGATAGCTGAAGGCACTGTGGAAGACCTGATCTACAGCCAGTTGCTGACCAGTTAGATGCCACACTGTTGCTGTGGATACCCTCGTGCACCCCCAAATGCCCCGCCCCTCCTGAAGCTGCTGCTTGACAGTTCCCTCCTAAATGCCACCTCTAAGACAAGAACACTGTGAGTGAGCTCTCTGGACCGCTACTTGACTATCAGAACTCTGTTAAGGATCCATACACAAATGAGAGACTCCACTTGTCAGGGGCAGGAAAGACGGGTTGGCTGGCTGATAAGATATGTCTATATCCGTGGGCATGCTCTGTAGACCACCATAACACCTTTTAAAATTTAGATAGGATGTTCACAAATCAACCAACTTAATTTCATAGTTTCTTTTCTTACTAGGAAACTTCTTGGAAGATTTTTCTATCTGACACCATGTTCAAAAATCAAGTCTGATCCTAGCCAGTGCAGTAAGTTAAGAAAAATGAATAAAAGGAAAAATGAGAAGGAAAAATAACTCAATCACTTATTGCCAAGGTGGGTACATAGAAAATATGAAAGTATCCACCAAGTATGAGAATCAGCCAAGATCACTGGCTACAAGACAAGTACATAAAAAAATGACTTACATACACAGTAACCTAAACAATGTGAAATTAAAATAGCAACAGATAGCATCAAATACCCAGGAACACATCCAATAAAAGACATGAAAGGTAGCTAAACTGAACTATAAAACCCCGAGGAAAATCAAAGAATTCTAAATAAATAGAAGAATACATCAGTTCACAGGCTGGAAGGCTTGGTACTACAAAGATATTAATTCTTCTCAAATTTATCTATAGGCTCAATATAATCCCAAACAAAATCTCAGTACTCAGAAATGAGAATGAAGAAATTACAATCAAGCTTTAACAGGGAGTCTCACAAAAATCAAAAAAGCCAACTACTACATGACCCCATTTACAATAACATTCAAAAGGAAACAGAATTATTCTATGGTGTTTCAAGTCAGGACGGTGGGGCATGTAGAGTCTCCTCGNCCAGGGATGGGGGAGCCTGGTGGGCTGCCCTCTATGGGGTCACACAGAGTCGGACACGACTGAAGTGACGCAGCAGCAGCAGCAGCAGCAGGGGGTAAAAGCAGACCATTGGCAAGAAGAAGTAAGTTTTTAAGAAGATTTTGCTGGCAGCCATCTGCATGAGGAATAAGAGATGAGGGAAACTGGAGATAGGTAGACAAGCATAAGGCTGATGCACTAAATCAGGCATAAAAGGTGAGTGAGTGTCCGGGACAGGAGTTTCCCAAACACCTACCATAACATCTGATATTATCTAAATATTGCTAAAGCTTATTTGACAAATGGAAATAAGTAATTGGGCTTTTTTATTCCATTAATTGATCCAGAAAAAGTCCATTTTTAGCCAAGTAAGATCAAAGTGAATTTCAAATTTCCCACAGCACTGATTTTTAAGCCTAATCTTTGAAGAATTCCTTTGCCATTATGAGATTTATTTTTATTAGTATAACATGGATGTGTAAGTATATCAATAGTTTTATAGGAGTTGAATCGCCTGCATCTTTGGCTAGAAAAAAGAGCAAATAATTGTATTATAATCACAAATAAGACTTTTAGAATAAAAATTGCACATATTGACAATAGGGATGCCAATCACAATTTGGTTTGATTCAAGACAGCCAGATGCTTGTCTCTTTTCATGCTCTTGATGGTTGATTGTACTTTTTAATTAGGGAGAATGTGAGATGTGCATAACTGATGTCTAGAATAGTAAAGTGAAAAAATGGAAGGTTTATCCATAGTCTTCTTAATAATAATCATTTTATGCAATAAAATGTATATACAGTGAAGCATACAGATTTTTTAAGTATACAATTTGAATTTTGACAGTGGTTCACTTGTGCATCCACAGTGTAACAAAGCTATAGAACACTTCCATCACCCCCAAAACTATCCATGTTCTCCCACCTGTCAAACTCTACCTTACATAAGCATCATTCTTATATCTATCCATCACCATAGACTAGTTTTATTTTTGAACTTCATTCCAATGGAATCATACAGAAGGTACTTGATCCTGGGTCCTGTCACTCAGTATAAGGTTTCAGGGATTCATCATTGTTGGGTTTGTATCAGTAATTAATTACTTTTTATTGCTGAGTCCTATTCTCTTTTAGGAGCATACCACAAATGGAACATTATCCTTTTGATAGTCATTCAGGTTGTGTCCAGTTTTTTTCTCTTAAAAACTAAGCTGCTAAGAAAGTTAAGAGTGTCTCTATGTGTATGTTTTTTAATTGATTAAGTACCTAGAAGCAGAGTTGCTGGCTCAAAGGCTGACTGGATGCTTAACTGCATAAACTGTCAGTTTCTGAAAACAGTTGTACCATTTTACACTCCCATCAGTGAAAGATGAGCAATTCATATGCTTTATATTATTTGGTATTGTCAGTCTCCTGATGCATGTGAAGAAGTACCTCACTGAGGCTTTAATTTGCATCTTTCTGGGTAAAATTTATATTGAGCATCTTTCATGTGCTTATTGAATGTTCATATATCTTTTTATGAGGTGTTTTTCAAGTTTTTAACTGACTTTTTGTTGGGTTTGCTTTTTATTATTGATTCATAGAATTACATATTCAGTCTACAAGTATTTTTGTCAAATATACATATTACAATTTTTTTGCCATCTAACATGCTCTTTTATTTCCTAAACTGTCTTTTGATGAGCAAAAGTTTTCACTTTTGGTAAAATCTACTTTTATCAATTTTTTTATGTGTAGTGATTTTTGTATCCAAAGAAATCTTTTCCTATTTCAAGATAGCGATTAATTCTCTCATGTTTTCTTCTCAAAATGATAACAATTTTATCTTTTAAGTTGAGGTCTCTGATGAAGTTTGAACATTTATATATGGTATGAAACAGAGGTTGGGATTCATTTCCTACACATTATCTAGTTGACCCTGTGCCAAAAGACTTTCTTTTCCTCACATTGATTTGCTTTGACAATCTTGTTGAATATCAATTAACCATATATGTGTATCTGGTTTGGGATTGTTTCATTGGTCACTTTGTCAATCCTCATTTCACTACCACACTGCCCTGATAAGTGTGTAGGTTTATAGTAAGCCTGGAAATTGGATAGTTTAAGTCCTCCAACTATGTTTTTTGTTTTCAAGATTGTTTTGGCTATTTCAGATCTTTCTAGTTTCCATGTAAATATTAAAATCAGTCCATTTCTATAAAACAGCCTGCTGGAATTTTGGTTGGGATCCCATGGAATCTGTAGATGAATTTGGAGATAATTGATATCCTGAAAATGATGAGTCTTCCAACCCATGAACATGATAATATCAGCAGGGTACAGTAGATTTCTGATGCTGAAGCTGCAATACTTTGGCTAACTGATGAAAAGAACTGACTCAACGGAAAATACCCTGATTCTGGGAGAGATTGAAGGCAGGAGAAGGGAATAACAGAGGATGAGATGTTGGATGGCATCATCAAATCAATGGACATAAGTTTGAGCAAGTTCCAGGAGTTGGAGATGGACAAGAAGCCTGGTGTGCTGCAGTCCATGGGGTTGCAAAGAGTCATACACAACTGAGCAATTGAACTGAACTGATGGTAGATTTTGGTGAAGAGGTCTTACACTTCTTTTGTTAAATTATTTCCTAAGTATTTTCAATTTTGTACACTGTTTTAAGTGAAATTATTTTATGTAATTTTCTGTTTGAATATTTGTTTCATAAATTCCTTGTGGTGGGCTTTCCTGGTGGCTCAGCGGTTAAGAATCTGCCTGCCAATGTAGGAGACACGGGTTTGACCCCTAGATCAGGCAGATCCCCTGGAGTAGGAAATGGCAACCCACTACAGTGTTCTTGCCTGGGAAATCCCACTGAGAGAGGAGCCTGGCGAGCTACAGTCCATAGGGTCACAAAAGAGTTGGACACTACTTAGAGACTAAACAACAACAAAAAATTCCTTAGCATTTTTTAGATAGACAACCATGTCTTTTGGAAATAAAAGTTCTATTTCTGCCTTTTAGGTCATTACATTCTATTTCAGTTTCTTACCTTATTGCACAAGCTTGTACTCCAGAATAAGTTGTTGAACAAAGGTGATGAGCAGGTAGATTTTCCTTGTTCCTGATCTCTGGGAGAAAGTGAATGTCCCAATCTTAGGGAGAAAGTGTTGGGTGTTTCACTGTAACATATTATGTTAGCTTTAGGTTTTTTTGAGGTTGCCTTTTATCAGATTGAGAATGTTCCAATCTGTTCCTAATTTTGTGAGTAATTTTATTATGACTATGTTTTGAATTTAAGGCTTTTTCGTATCATTTGAAACAATCACATGGGAGTTTTCTGCTAATTCTGTTATTGTGGTGAATTATATTGTTTATTTTTAAATGTTAAACCAGTTTTTTCTTCCTGGGACAAGCCTAGCTTGCTTGTAATGTATTAACTTTTTGTATGTTGCTGAATTTTATTTACTAATATTTTAAGGACCTTAACTATGTACTCAAGAAGGATATTAAGCTGTAATTTTATTTTCTTGTATTTGATTTGAATACTAGTAGTACACTCCACNGCTTGCTTGTAATGTATTAACTTTTTGTATGTTGCTGAATTTTATTTACTAATATTTTAAGGACCTTAACTATGTACTCAAGAAGGATATTAAGCTGTAATTTTATTTTCTTGTATTTGATTTGAATACTAGTAGTACACTCCACTCCAGTACTCTTGCCTGGAAAATCCCATGGGCGGAGGAGCCTGGAAGGCTGCAGTCCATGGGGTCGCTGAGTGTCGGACACAACTGAGCGACTTCACTTTCACTTTTCACTTTCACGCATTGGAGAAGGAAATGGCAACCCACTCCAGTGTTCTTGCCTGGAGAATCCCAGAGACGGCGGAGTCTGGTGTGCTGCCGTCTATGGGGTCACACAGAGTCGGACACGACTGAAGTGACTTAGCAGCAGCAGCAGCAGTACAGACCTCATAAAGTTAGCTGAGAATTACTTCTGCTATTTCTGTTTTTTTAATCATTTGTGTAAAAGATTGATAGTCTTTCATGGTTATATGGTTGACAGAATATACCACTGAACCCATGTGAGTCAATGTTTTCTTTGAGGGAACATTTTATTCTTTATTTAATAGATACAGGACAATTTTAAAGTTTCTGTCTTATCTTGCATCAACTCTGTGAGACTTTCAAGGAATTTGTTTATTTCATTGTTGAATTTATTAGCATAAAATTGTGCATAATATTCTGTTATTATTGATATCTGTAGGATGCCTACTGGTATCCCCTCTCTTCCTGAAACTGATAATTTGAGTTTTCTTCCTATTTTGCTTAATCAGTTTTGCTGATATTAATCATCTTAGTAGTATTTATTAATCTTATTTATCTCTCAGATAGCCATCTTTCAGCCATGTTAATTTCCTTTGCTTGCTTTCTTTTTCATTACTTCTGCTCAAATCTCCTACCCTCTACTCATTTGGAATCAATTTACACCTTTCCTGTTTTTTTGTAGTGAAACTTAAATTATTGATTTTAAACACTTTTCTGATATTAATATGAGATTTTATGGCATTGCATGGATCTGTCGTGAAGAATGCTCCATATAAGCTTAAAGAGAGTGTGTATTCTGCATTGAGGGAAGTGTTCTATAAATGTCCGTTAGGTTGAATTGGTTGATAGGTTTTTATATGATTGCTGCAGCTCTGCTCAATTGAAATTATTGAAATCTCCAGCTAATATTCTGTTTTTCCTTTTAATTCTGTCCATTTTTGCTCTCTTGTTGTTTTAGTCGCTAAGTCATCTTTGCCACCCCATGGGCTGTAGCCACCAGGCTTCTCTGTCCATGGCGTTTCTCCAGGCAAGAATACTGAAACGGGTTGCCATGCGCTCCTCCAGGGGATCTTCCCAACCCAGGGATCGAAACTGCGCCTCCTGCATTGCAGGTGGATTCTTTACCATCTGAGCCACTGAAAAATTACTCTTAATAATTTGCCTGGGCTAATTCTGTGAAATCTGTCTCGCCTCTAATATGCTTCTACTGATATCTTTACTCGGTTTGTATATAGACAGATATGTAAGTTTTTAAATTGTTTTAGCTTTTAGGTCTGGTATTCTGGGAGTCATCTCATGTTGTCTGTATAGGTTTTCATGAGAGATTGTGCTTGACCACTTTGCCAGTAAGTCCTCTCTTCACAATTTATAAATCTCTATATGAAGTGGATAATGCATTTCAAACTCAGGCTATTTTAAATCCTGCTCTGGTCTTTATCTGAGCCCTTTGAGGTCTTTGAAGCTTCTCTGGTGGCTCAGGTGGTAAGAAATCCACCTGTAATACAGGAGACTGGGATTCGATCCCTGGGCTGGGAAGATCTCCCAGAGACGGGACTGACAACACACTCCAGTATTCTTGCCTGGAGAATTCCATGGACAGAGGAGCTTCATGGCTACAGTCCATGGGGTCACAAAGAGTCAGATATAACTGAGCAGTTAACCCCTTTGAGGTCTTTCGTGTATATTTGCATAACCTTTGGTGTAGGTAAGAGTGTAAATAGCCTGGATTCTCTCTGGTTTTCTCTGCATGTGCATGAAGCTTCAGCCATAACTCTGCTTTCCCCAACCATGACTGTATCCTCAGGTCAATGGAACTACTTAGTTCTTCCCGTTTGTCCACTATTGAGATCGTCATTTCTACCAAATATGCCTCTGCGAGCGGGTATTGCCCCCACTGTGCAGCAGATAAAATGCCAACCCCAAGGCCTGGCCTGGCCTGCCCTGACAGAACCTTTATGTCAGCCCTGCTGGCCAACAGCAGTTGTAAAACATTGTTAATTGTAAGTGACATTTCTTCAAATATGCAACTAAATTGATGAAACATGGTTATATCAGGTGGGAGAGCAACAAACCAGCACTTACATGAATCTTGAAGTGCATTCCTGCCCTCGAGAGGGTTTTAATCAACCAGTCAACCTCTAAACTTTCATGGAAACAAGCACCCGCTTCCTTGACCAGTTCATTGTGGTTACATAGACACAGCGACAACAGCAGAAAACAGCGTATTTCCCAAAACATGCCCAACTGCAAGGTAAACATTTAGTCCATTTTCTGGCTTTACTACCATCTTCACGCATCCAATTATATGCAGTTGGCTTTACAGCCCCTTCCCTGAAAAGAGGAACGCACACAGCCAGTCGGTTTTGTTAAATGCAGCTTATTCAACTCCCTGAGAGAGATCTTCCGACTGTTATTGTCAGTCTTGTGAGAACATTAGGACAAGACAGAATAAAACTGACTGACTTAGTACAGGTATTTACCCCTGTTGCGTTTGGCTGTTTTGTATAACATCCAGAATAATGGTCATAAAAAAGAAGACAAAATACAAAGGTAGACGAAAACAAGATGAGAAGTGCACATGGTTAATATCAAACCTTATTTTTAAGTAGAGAAGATGTAGACTTCACTGCTAAGCTTTTCTGGGTGTGGTTCTGTTTGTGACAAAGAGTTTTGCCTTTTAATATAATGTGTTCATTTGGGGCTGTGCTGGGTCTTCATTGCTGGGCGCAGGCTGCTTTCTGGTTGCAGCGAGCAGGGGCTGCTCTTTGTGGCAGCGTGCAGGCTTCTCATTGCAACGGCTCCTTTTGTTGCAGGGGACCAGCTCAGCAGTTGCAGCACATGGGCTCAGTAGCCGAGGCTCCCGGGCCCTAGAGCACAGAATCAGTAGTTGTAGGGCAAGGGTTTAAGTGCTCTGTGGCACATGGGATCTTCCCAGACCAAGGATCAAACCCATGTCTCCTACACTGGCAGGTGGATTCTTTACCACCTAGCCCCCAGGGAAGCCTGATGAGGAGCTTTATTATCACTTTGTTTTACAGGGTTTTTTTTCTTCCCTATTTCTACTGTTTACTTTCTTCCTGAATATCAGTCCCTTTGGAAGCCTAAATACACAGAAATAGGACAAAGCCTTTAGTAGAAAATCTTCCTCACCAAATGGAAATATTGATTCACAAACAACAGCGAGTTGTATAACAGTAAGACTACACCTGCAGAAGAAAAGAAATTAACATGGTAATTTGCTATATACTTTCATAATTCCATAGACGAATCTCCAGAAATAATATGTAGAAACAGAAGTTCATTGTAAATGAGTGTCAGTTGCTTACTCCCAAATGCATTGTAAAGCTCCTGTAACATCTGGGCTAGATTGAAGGAAACAATTTCCATTATATCCGTATTATCTCAAATTATTTTACATTAAGTATAATTAAGTATAATATAAAATAATTGTTAATGGCATGTTTCTAAGTCTGTTTTAAACTCACTCACTGGAAAAAAAATCTCATTTGAAAAATGTACTGCTTCATACTCAGATTATATTATCAGCTATAGCTAATGCCAAACATGAACATAATAATAAAATAAGTAAAAATGTGCCTCTAACAAGTAAAAAATAAGACCAAAATAAAAAGAAGAAACAGAAAATTATTCCTAGATTGCAGCCAGCATCTTTTCTCTTAGAAGAATTTCCTGAAGGAAAAGAATGAATAAAGACCCCTTTATCGTTTCAGAATTAGACTGGTAGATATTGGAGTCATTTAGGAGCTGTGAGGGTAAAGCACTGGTCCCAGCTGGGCATGCAAGAGGAGCAGCAGTTGCTGTCCGCTTGCAGAGTGGTTTTATGGCTCCCGACTGTGTACCTACAGGGCTGCATCGATCCAGGTTCTGGCAGGAAACAGATGGCACCCTCAAACTACATTATTTCTAGAGGGTTTAAGAAACAGACTTTTTGAGCAAAGCTGTAGGGAAAGTGGAGAGAAATTACAGCACCCTGGGACCAGTAAGAGTAGAGCTGTTACCACTCCAGGTCCAAAGTACTCAGAAGAAAACATATTTTCAGAGTCCCAGAGAGAAAGCCCTCTTGAGAGGACCCTTCAGGTCAGAACTCTGGGGAACAGAGACCATAGCTTTTCATTACTTTCTGCCTCTGGTCTCTTGCTGTGGTTCCCAGGCTCCACACATCACAGGGAGCTGGAAGATGAGGGGACTCACTGACGGAATTTCTACACATCAGCCTCCCGGCTGAGGAGAGAGAAGGTAGAGAAGGGAGCTGGAGGGCAAGTGGAAGAAAGCCAGAAAGCCAACTCCTGTGTTTGTTTTAGAACCCTGGTCTTCTGGAGCTTATAGTCCAGTGGAGAGGCATGGTTAAAAACAGCCACAACAAAATTAAACATTAACACCAAAAAGCAAAGGATAAATGCAGGACTCTAGTCCAGACTTTTTAATGGAGGACCTCCATCCTTTTTCAGATGAACTACATAAAGGGTAGCCCCAGGGGGCACCCTCTGGCCCCCGCTCTTTGGAACCATACCAAGTATTTCTGGAACCAGTTAAGTTTAGAATTCTATGTTTTTTGAAAAGCTCCCATGTGCTAGACGTATAGTTTAAATTTGGCATTTTAAAGATGGTAAAATAAAAACTCAGTTCCAACCCTCCAGGGCTTGGTAGGATGAGAAGGAAAGGCATGTTTAAAGGCTGTCTAGATGGGCCTATCAAAGGAGACCCTCAGGGTGAGGAGAGGACCAGGACTCCTTGCTCATCTTGAGCGCTCTGCGTGTATAAATTCAGTCTTCCCTTCACTCACCCTGAAGGATTCATCCTTATTTTACATATGAGAAAACTGAGGAACCGAAAGGTAAAAGCCCAAGGTCACACAGCAAGTAAGCCTTGGAGGTAAGTTTTAAGCTAGGTACTGTGGCTCTAGTCCCAGGGTCAGTTCTAAGCCTTACACTGCCCTCCCAGCCACTTCCCAACTCAGGAAGGTTAAAAAAAAAAAGGAAGAATGGGAGGAGGGAGGTGTTTTTAATGATGATAATAGTTGTCGTTTGAAGAGGAGCTACAGGCTTACCTTGGAGAATTTGTGGGTTCCGTTGCAGACAACCACAATAAAGGAAATACAGAAATAAAGTCAGTCATATACATTTTTTTGTTTCAGTGCCTGTGAAAGTTTCATTTGCACTATACCATAGTCTGTTAATTCTACAATAGCATTATGTCTAAAAAAAATGTACATGCCTTAATTAAAAAATACTTTATGACTGAAAAATGCTAGCTGTCATCTAAGCCTTCAGCAAGTCATAGGCTTTTTGCTGATCAGGGTGAAAAGTGAAAGTTGCTCAGTCCTGTACAACTCTTTGCGACCCCATGGATGGTAGCCCACCAGGCTCCTCTGTCCATGGAATTCTCCTGGCCAGAATACTGGAGTAGATAGCCTTTCCCTTCTCCAGGGGAACTTCCCTACCCAGGGATCAAGCTCAGGTCTCCCTCATTGCAGATAGATTCTTCCATCTGAACCACCAGAGTGGTGGTTGCTAAAGTTTGGGGTGGCTGTGGTAACTTCTTCAATGAAGACAGCAATGAAGTTTGCATCTATTGACTCTTCCTTTCATGAACAATTTCTCTGCAGCATGCAATGCTGTTTGATCAAATTTAATCCACAGTAGAAGTTCTGTTAAAATGTTGTTGGGTCTTCTCAAAATCCTTTATCAACTGTTTATGTTATATTCTAAATCTTTTCTTGTCATTTCAACAATCTTCACAGCATCTTCACCAGGAGTAGATTCCATCTCAACAAACCACTTTCTTTGCTCATCCGTAAAAGTGATTCCTCATCTGTTAAGTTGTATCATGATACTGCACCAATCCAGTCACATCTTTGGGCTCCATATCAATCAAATTCTACTTTTTTTTTTTTAGTACTGTCGCCATATCTGTAGTTCGTTCCTCTGCTGAAGTCCTGGATCCCTCAAACTAAGTCATCCATGACAGCTGGAATCAAGTTCTTCCAAACTCCTGTTAATATTCTGGCCTCTTCCCATGAATCTCTGTTATTCTTAATGGCATCTGGAGTGGTAAATATTTTCTAGAATGCTTGCAGTTGACTCTACCCAGATGCATGAGCAGAATCACTGCCTGTGGCAGCTATGGCCTTAAAAATGTATGTCTTTTTTTTTTTTATGAGAATTCTTTTTTCCTTCCATTTTCATTGAGATACAATTGACATGTGTTAAGTCACTTAAGTCATGTCCAACTCTGTGACCCCATGGGCTGTAGCCTGCCAGGCTTCTCTGTCCATGGGGATTCTCCAGTCAAGAATACTGGAGTGGGTTGTCATGGCCTCCTCTAGGGAATCTTCCCAAACCAGGGATTGAACCTATATCTCTTATATCTCTAGCATTAGCAGGTGAGTTCTTTACCACTGGCACCACCTGGAAGCCCCGTAATTGATGGAGAGCACTTAATAAGTTTAAGGTGTACAGCATAACGATTTGACCATACATCATGAATGATTGTCACAATAAGTTTAGTTAACACCGATTATCTCATATAGATATATACAAAATTAAAGAAATAGAATTCTCTTTCTTGTGATGAGAATGCTTGGGTTATCTCAACAACTTTCAAATACAGCATACAGCAGTGTGAATTATATTTATCTCACTGTACATTACACTTCTAGTTCCATTTGTGTCTTTTAACTTGAAGTTTACCTTTTGACTGCCTTCATCAAATCCCTCCCCCAACATCTGATAGCCACAAATTTCATCTCTTTTTCTATGAGTTTGTTTTTGAAATATAATTTACCTACCACCTTATGTTAGTTTCTGTTACACAGCACAGTAATTCACTACTTCTATGCATCTCAAATTGATCACTCTGATAAATCTAGTTACAATATGTCACAGATAAAAAGATATTACATAGTTTTTGACTGACAGTATTCCTGCATTACATTTCATTCCAGTGACTCATTTATTTTGCAACTGGAAGTTTGAACCTCTTAATTTCCCTCACCTATTTATTTCCTCCCCTAACACTTTCCCTTCTGGCAAATAGCTGTTTGTCCTTTGTATCTATGACCACTGTTACATTTGTTCATTTGTTTTGTGTTTTAGAATTCACATATAAGCAGTATTTGTTTGACTTATTTCACTTAGCATAATATCCTCTAGGTCCATCCATGTTGTTGCAAAAGGCAAGATTTCTTTTTGGCTGAATAGTATTCTGATGTGTGTGTGAGTGTGTGTGTATCACATCTTTATCCATTCATCTGTTGACGGTTGCTTGAGTTGCCCCGAATCTTGCCTATTGTTAAATAATGCTGCAGTGAACGTAAGAGTGCATTTATCTTTTCTAGTTAGCTTTTCATTTTCTTTGACTGTATGCGTGACTGAAGTGGAATTGCTGGTAATGTGGTAGTTGTGTTTTTTTCATTTTTGAGGACTCACTATACCGTTCAGCATAGTAGCTGCACCAGGTTACCTTCCCACCGGCAGTGCCCAGAGACTTCCTTTTTGCCACATCCTTGCCAATACATACATTTTCTTTTTGGTAATAGCCATTCTAACAGGTATGAAATAGTATCTCATTGTGGTTTTAATTTGCATTTACCTGGTAATTAGTGATGTTAAACATCTTTTGATGTGCCTGTTGCCATCTGTATGTCTTCTTTGAAAAACAAATCCATTCAGATACCCTGCCCATTTTTCAATCAGTTGGTTTGTATTTTTTGATGTTTAATTGTAAAACTTATTTGTATATTTTGGGTGTATTTTGGATATTAACCCCTTACCAGATATATTGTTTCCAGATTTCTCCTCCCATTCAATAAGTGGCATTTTTGTTTTGTTAATAGTTTCCTTTGCTGTGCAAAAACTTTTTAGTTTTATTAAATCAAATTTGCTTATTTTTGCTTTTGTTTTCTGCCCTGAGGAGACATATACATCCAAAATATTACTAAGATTGATATCAACGGGCTTATTGCCTATGTTTTCTTTTAGAGGTTTCATGATTTTAGTTCCTACTTATTTAAGTCTTTAATCCATTTTTAATTTTTGTGTCTGTGCATGATGTGAGAGAGTAATCCAGTTCGATTCTTTTGCATGTAGCTGTCCAGTTTTCCAATACCATTTATTGAAAAAGCTGTCTTTTCCCCCATTGTATATTCTTTCCTCCTTTTCATAGACTAAAATAGCCTATATAAGTGTGGGTTCATTTTTAGGCTTTTTATTCTGTTCCATTGATCTATGTGTCTGTTTTGTTCCAGTATCATACTGTTTTGATTGCCATAGCTTTGTTATATGATTTGAAATCAGGAAGCATGATGACTCCAGTTTTGTTCTTTCTTAAGATTGTTTTGACTATTTGGGAGTCTTTTGTATTTTTATGAAAATTTGGAGATTATTTTTACACTTACCAAGCTTTCTTCATCAGAGGAATCACTGTCTATGTGGTAGCTACAGCCTTACAAAATGTATTTCTTAAATAATAAGACTTGAAATTCAAAATTAGTCCTTCATCCATAGGCTAATTAATGGATGTGTGTTAGCAGATGTGAAAACAACATTAATCTCATTGTATATCTCCATCATACCTCTTGGGTGACCAGGTACCTTATCAGTGAACAGGAATATTTTGAAAGGAATCTCTTTCTGGGGAGTAAATCTCAATAGTAGTTTAAAATATTCAGTAAACCAGGTTGTAAATAGACTCACTCTTATCTGTGCTTTTTTTTGGTTAATTTATAGAGCACACACAGAGTAAGTGAGCCTAATACTTAAGCTCCTATGTCAGCACTTGTTGCTTCACCTTGCACTTTTATGTTGTGGAGATGGCTTCTTACCTAAAACCTCATGACCTAGCCTCTGCTAGCTTCAGACTTTTCTTCTGTAGCTGCCTCACCTCTCACAGGCTTCATACAAGTGAAGAGAGTTAGGGTCTTCCTCTGGATTTAGCTTAACAGGATATTGTGTCTGATATGACCTTGATTCAGACCACTAAAACTTTCTCCATATTGGCAATAATGCTGTTTCTCTTTGTGTGTTCACTGCACTGGCACTTCTAATTTCGGTCAAGAACGTTTCCTTTGCATCCACAACTCAGCTGTTTGGTGCAAAGAGGCCTAGCTTTCCACATGAACTTCCTCACTAAGCTCAGTCATTTCTAGTTTTTTATTTAGAGTGTGACTCTTCCTTTACTTCAACGCTTAGAGGCCATTTTAGGGTTATTAATTGTCCTGATATCAATATTTTTGTGTCTCAGGAAATAGGGAGGCTCAAGGAAAGAGAGGCAGGGGAGTGCCTGGTTGACAGAGCAGTCAACAGATTATTAAGTTCATTGTCCTGTGGGTGAGATTCGTGGCTCCCCCAAAACAATTACAGTAGTAACATCAGATATCACTGATCACAGATCACCTATCAAATATAATAATGAAAAAGTTTGAAATATTGTGAGAATAGCCAAAATATAACACAGAGACATGAAGTCTGCAAATGCTGTTGGAAGAATGATACTGATAGATTTGATTGATACAGGGTTGCCACAGACTTGCAGTTTATAAAAACGTGCAATATCTGTGAAGCACAACAAAGCAGACCATAGTAAAATGAGGTCGGCCTGTGCTATGTCCCAGCATTCTTTTAGCCACGTTATACTCTTTTAGCCAATACTAAATAATCAATTGACGTTTATTTAATCTTTTCAAGCCACCTGTACTATAAATAAGTTAAAAACATGGAGTAATGATTCTCTGAAGTCTCCCTTCTTTGCACTGGGTACCTGCCATCCAAAACACATGATGATACAATGAGATTCATCACCTGTCTAAAAACAGTAGAAATTACAGTAATAAAATATTAAGATCAATACAAAAAACTTTTATTATACTATGTTTTTACTCTGTCCTATTATATTTTAATCATGATATAAAATATTTTATACTAACTTATAGATGTAAGAATCATAACTAACTTAAACTCTCTCCTTTACACAGACAGTAACATTCTTGTAGCTAAATCAAAGTAGTCTGACTGAATATAGCTTCCTAAAACCTCTACATCATTGTTAACTCCCTAGGGGAAAATAGACCTGTCTTTTCTTTACAATTTCTCTTCAATACAGTGAGCGTAACGTTGCTTATCTCATGCTATATTTTAGAGCAGTTATGCATAGACTTTTAGTGTTCAAAAACATAAGTTAATAGTCTGTCTATTTAAAATTGCCATTCTATTTCTTGTAGATGCAACAGTTCTTTTAATGGAGGGCTGGTAAAAGTGAAAAACAAAGACATTCCAAGACCTTAAGCACAGGGTATGTAATCTATTTCTCAGACCAGAAAAAAAAATATTGCTTATAAAATGATTATGCTGTAGCCATATTTTACTTCTGAGGTAGGGAAAAATGCAAAATAGCAATAGTTTTTCTACCCTGAACCTTGCTTTATTCCCTGGCCTTGAAGGTGTTTAGGAAAGCCTGTTGAGAAATTCAGTCTACTCAGATACTGTTTCTTACACAGCAAATGCAATTTGGACTTTAAAAACAGTTAAGCCTCTTTTTGTTAAACATAAGTAATTATTTAAGTCAGACCCACTGACCTTTCCTGTCAATCTGAATCCTTGCATAGTTTGAGTTGAGGAAATATCCAGGTGCAGTCCTGTCACTCATACTCACCATTTACTGAATATGTATTTGGCTCTGGCTGTTAACTGGGCATATTCATGTAACATCTCTCTGTTTTGGATTTGGTGACATTGGTTTCTCCTTTCCTGGGTTCTGCTTGTATCACATCCTCAGCCTCACTCTGATGCTGCAGGCCTCTTCCTTGCTACTCCGTAATCATTATNTTTTCTAGTCTTCCAGATTGAAAATATATTTCCTTTTTATTTTGATACACAGTCAGTCCATCCTCATTATTCACAGATTCCATATCAATGAATTCATCCGTGGCTGAAATTTGTAACTGCCAAATCAGTCCTTGCGCTTTTCCAGTCGTCCTGCACGCATGCAGATGGCTGGGATACTCAGGTCCCCCGATGTGCCCAGTTCCCTGCTAAGGTTGAACAGGGGGACGCCGTGCCTTCTTGTCTCAGCTTAATACTGCACACAAGTGTTCTCATCACAGTCTGTTTAGTGCCACATTTTCCAGACTTGTGGGGGGGGGTGTTTTCTTGGGGATTTTGGTACGTAAAGGGGCCCCAAAGTACCGTGCTGAAGTGTGTGTGCATAGTACTCCTGAGCACAAGAGGGCTGCAGAGCATGTTTGGGAGAAAATCTATGCACTAACGAGCTTCATTCAAGCATGAGTCATGCTTCATAGAACTTTACTGCAGGTATGAGAATGGACTGTAATTTCAGACTTACAAAATAGTTGTAAAATAGTAAAATTAATTTCCGTATACCTTCATCTGAATTCCCCACGTGTTAGTACTCTATCACGTTTGCTTTATCCCACCCTCCTACTCTCCCTGTGTGTGTTTACATGTGTATTCACATATAATTTTAACATATATGTATGTGTGTATGGGCTTCCCAGGTGGCACAGGTGGTAAAGAATCTGCCTGCCAATGCAAGAGACGCAAGTTGATCTCTGCATTGAGAAGATACCCTGGAGTAGGAAATGGAAACCCACTCCAATATTCTTGTCTGGAAAATTCCGTGGGCAGAGGAGCACAGTGGGCTACAGTCCATGGGCCACAAAGAGCAGGACATGACTGATAACTAAGCACACACACAGTGTGTGTATAATTTTAACATACATATATATTCTTTGCACTCAAATGCTTCAGTGTGCATTTCCTAAAAAGGACATCTCCTTATATAACAATACAGTTATCAATTGGGAAACTGACATGAATTCAGTCTTACCTAATCTGCAGATCCTTATTTACCCCTTGCCACAGAAATGCTAGACCATGGGTGGCATTCAGCTGTCATGTCGCTATAATCATCTTTAATTCAGTATAGTTCCTTAATCCTTGACGTTAATATTTTTGAAGAGCATGCTGCAGTTATTTTGTAGAATGCCTTCAGTGTGGTTTGACATTTCTGCATGATTAAATTTGTGTCATGCTTTTTGAGCCAACCCAATTCAAAAACGATGCCTTCTCCTCGGAACGTTGTATCAGGAGGATTAGGATAGTGATTTGTTCCACTTCTGGTAATATTTGTTGATTGCTTGTTTAAGGTGGTGTCTCTCAGACTTCTCCACTGTAAAATTCTTGTCGATGCCCTCCATTCAGACCCTCCAGGAATAAACATCTGGTTAAACAAAGCTGGGTTTCTCGGCTCATGGCAACAAGTGAGAGTGCACACCCTGAGGAACTGGGGGATATCTCAGTAAGGGTGGATTCCAATATCTTAAGAGGTTCTTATTTTCATATTTGGATCTACCTGCTCGATTATCGGGGGAGATTTTAAGGAAGTGTGGTTTTACTCTCAAGTGGATGCTGTCAACAGTGGGCGGTTTCTCTCTTGGTTACATTAATAATTTGTATATAGGAGGCAAGAGAAATGGAGTAAAACTAAACTTGTATTTGGTAAATAAGCGGCACTCACATCAGCGGGCAGTGGGAGGCATCAGTCATTTCTTATGGCTTGGACAGTATTCTCGGTTTTGTTTTTTTCCTGTGTCCACGTGCGCTTATGGAGTGGTTCTGCCTATGTTTCACTCTAGCATGGTGACAGAGCATCTAATACTGGCATTGTAAGAAATTACTTACTTTCAGCAAGAGAACAGGTATATTCTCACGTGTATGTGAGAACCAGATCTGCTCCTGTTCAGTAGGAGTCGGGGACTGTTTTTCTTCATATTTATTACATTTTCTCCCTTTGAAATTAATGTAAGCACCCCTATTGAGGTAGATAGATGGATAGACAGATGGGTGGGTGGCTGGCTGAATGAAGGTACAGAAGGATGGGAAGGGAGAGAGTGCTTCCTGACCGTAGAAAGTTAATTGATAAACGTAAAAGATAATGGAAATAGAAAATCATTATTTGCCAACTGTAATAATTTAATGAGGCAGGGATCTTCAATAGATGCCCTACTAATGGGTGAAAGGTTGAAGAATAACAGGTCATTACATAGTCTTAAAGCATGTCTCTGCAAGATAGTTTTCAATTCAAATGGAAAAAATAGTTATTTTTTAAAGTAGAGAAATTGTAATCACTCTGGTGTGATGGTGGTGGTGGTGCAACCAACTTTTACTGAGACTTTACTGTATGAGAAGTACTTTATGTTGATTTAATCCCAGTAAGGTAGGTAGTATGGACATTCTCTGAGGTTTTTAAAGGCTTATGGTCCAGCCCTAGGACATGCACATTGTTTAATCAAGCCAGTAATCAAACCCATGGTTCCTCTTAACAGCCATACTATGACAGCTCCCTCTCACACGTATAAAATCTGTCACTCCATTTCCCTTAAAATGTCTCTCGTTTTCACCCTTTCTTTTGCTGTTGTAATCAAGATGTCAGTTCACCTTACCTTATGTATGGGTTACTGTGCCCCTTTTGGGGCAATCCTCCCTGTTCCCATTTCTTTTTTTGTCAGATCTGCCATTAGGGAATGTGTCCCTTTGTACCTTCCCATGCGATCACATGTATCATGTCAGCAGACACTTCATCAGATCCAGGCTCCTTGTTTTCAAGACCCTGAGTAAGTTGCTCCCAGTACCCTAACTTCTTTCCCTGTCCCATTAGGAAGTCTTGTTCTCAGACTCCTGCCTCTTTCTATAATAGACTCCGAGTCTTCTTCTGCATCAGGAAAGCTCTCTTTTCTACCCTACTCTTTTTCTGAATTGTACTCATTTTCAAGTCATAACTTTTCTAAAACCTTTCCCCAGTTTGGGCCTATAAATTAGCCTGGTGTCTAGAATGTGTTCCATTCAGTTTGATATGGAGCAATTTTCTGTTTTCTACAGGTACCTTAGCTTTGACTCTTATCTAAAGCAGGGTTCTTTGCACTGGGGACCAAGCAGTGTTTCCTTTGATTCCCTGACACCCAGCTGAGTGTTGGGTACACAATAGAGTCTGGATAAATGGAGGACTGACTGACTGATGAATTACTCTAGACAGACAGGTCAGCCAGGTGCGAGGAAACGTGTCAGTAAATGACAGCTGCATCGTAGACATAGTATGGAAGTGTTTCTCCTGTAGTTGACTGAAAAGAATGATGAATTGCTTTGGTTCTGTGTATTCCTCCATATGTGTTCTTTCCTTTCCCATTTGGTGAAAAGAAATAATTGCTGTTACCCCCCAAACTCCCAGCACACAAAGAAACAGCAAAAGACTAATAATTGATAGACTAATTATATGTAACCCCTGAAGAATCCACCTGCAATGCAGGAGACCTGTGTTCAGTTCCTAGGTCGGGAAGATCCCCTGGAGAAGGAAATGGCAATTCATGCCAGTATTCTTGCCTGGGAAATCTCATGGACAGAGGAGCCTGGTGGGCTACAGTTTATGGGTCACAAGAGTTGTATACGACTTAGCAACTAAACAAAAACCACCACCTGTGCATTGCACAACAAACTACACGACCTGATACTCCTCTAACACATCACACGCCTCTTAAATTTTCCTTGTTTTCCTCATTTTCCTCGTGCTGGTACTCTTCCAGAAAATATTTCTTCCTTTCTACCTAAGAAAAATTTTATCTATATTTCAGGTCTTAATTGTCATCTTCTCTGATAAACTTTCCATGATATTAGACAAATTAATTACTATCTTTCTGCCCCAGTAGCATTTTTCCTAACCCTCAATTCTAGAATTTGCTCTGCTTTACTGGGAATCCCATTCTTAGCTGACTGCTGTCTGGCCCCAATATACTGTGAGTGCTGGGGGCAGGGATGTGCCTTGTGTGTCTTTTATTTTGGAAGAAACACTATAGCAACCAATAAATTTTAATGTGGCAGGCACTTATTGAGAACTATATGTGAATGAAGTCATACTAGTGGAGTGTGAAATTACAATTATATTTGAATGAGAAGATCTGAGATGCCACTTATAGTTCTTACTGAGTGTTATTTAAATAGACTTTAACATGAAAGGAAGAGAATAATTAAAGATGAATTATGTTAGTTTGAAGAAATTTGCTCTCAAAATTTAAAAGAAAAATTCCAAAGTTACCAATTTTGCAGTAACTTCACTTATTATGATTCACTTTGTAATAAAAATGAACTGTTTTTGAAAGAAAAAATATTATAAAACACAAAAGTATTTATTAATATCATTCAATAGTATGCATGGCTGTAACATTAATATCTAGTTGCAGGGTGACCTTAGAAATATTAACAAGCAGAATGAACAAAGAATATGACACTCAAAACATCATTATTCTCCAGAAAACATGAGGAACTAAGATTTTAATTCTCATCATACTAGTTTTATCTGTGGATGGACGTGCTGTCGGTATGCACTGCTAGCCTGTCACATCTGTGCTTATCTGGGGCTGTTTTCTGGGTCCACACCAGGGGACTGCAGGTACCTTCGTGCTGCTCATCAGTGTGGAGTGGATGGAACAGGGCGGCAGCCTTGGGGAGGATGTTCATGTTCAGTCGCGTCCAACTCTCTGCAACCCCATGGACTATAGTCCTCCAGGCTTCTCTGTCTATGGGATTCTCCAGGCAAGAATACTGGATTGAGTTTCCTTGCCCTCCTCCAGGGGATCTTCCCGACCTGGGGCTTAAACTCCCATCTACCTGCATCTCCTGCATTGCAGGCAGACTCTTTACCCAGTGAGCCACTGTAAGTGACATACAGCATTATTAGTTTCATATATATATTTATATATATGTATATATAACAGTCTGTTGCTTTGTTTGTATACCTAGAAGTGGAATTGCTGGGTCATATGGTAGTTCTGTTTTTAATTTTTTGAGATTTTCCTATTCTTTTCCCTATTGGCGATACCAGTTTACATTCCCACGCCCCAACAGGGCGTGAAGTTTCTTTTTTCTACACATTCTCACCAACTCTTGAATTTCTTACCATTTTGACAAAAGCCATTCTGACAGGTGTGAGATGATTTTCTCACTGTGGTTTTGATCTTCATTTCCCTGATGATTAGTGATGTTGAGCATCTTTTCATGTGCCTGATGGCCATCTGTATGTCTTCTTTAGAAAAATGTCTGTTTAGATCCTCTGCCCATTTCTCAGTTGGATTGTTTGTTCTTTTGTTGGTTGAGCCATATGAGTTCTTTGTATAGTTTGAATATTAACCCCTTATTAGGTATATGATTTGCAAATACCCTCTCTCTTTTTCTATTGTTGTTTTTCTTTGCTGTGCTGAAGATTTTTAGTTTGACATAGCAACTAATTTATTTTTAGGCTTAGCTATATATTTACTAGTTTATTTGCATACCAATACTTCTTGCATCTCAAATTTTTGTCTACTTTAAATAAACCCTCTAGAATTTCTTTCTAAAGAAATAAGGCACAGAATAGAGAACCCAAAAATGAACCAACAGTTCTATGGGCAATTAATCTATAGCATACAAGGGAAGAATGTACAGTTGGTAAAAAATATCCTCTTCAATAAATGGTTTTGAGAAAACTGGACAGCTACATGCAGAAGAATAGAACTGGACTACTCTCTTACACATACACAAAAATAAATTCAAAATAGATGAAAGACTTGGTTGTAAGACCTGAAACCATAAAGCGTACAGAAGAAAATATAGGCAGTAATTCTTTCACACCGATCTTAGTAATTTTTTTTAATATGTTGCCTTAGTCAGGTGGAAAAAAAGCAGAAATAAATGAGAGTACATCAAGCTGAAGATCTTTTGCACAGCAAAGGGCGCTATCAGCAAAAGGAAAAGGCCACCTACTAAATGGGAAGAGATATTTATCAACAATATCTGATAAGGAGTTTATATCCAGAATCTACAAAATACTCACACAACTCAACATCAAAAAACAATCTGATTGAAAATGGGAAGAGGAACTGAATAGACATTTTTCCGAAGAATAAATACAGATGGACAACAGACACATGAAAAGATATTCAACATCACTAATCATCAAGGAAATACAAAACAAAACCACAATGAGATATCACCTCATACCCATCAGAATAGCTATTATCAAAAAGACAACAAGTGTTGGTGAGGATGTGAAGGAAAGGGGACTCTTGTGCACTGTTGGTGTATAAATTGCTGCAGCCACTAGGGAAAACAGTATGGAATTTCCTCAAAAAATTAAAAATGGAACAATCTTATGATCCAGAAATTTCACTCCTGGCTATTTTATCCAAAGGAAATGAAAACACTAATTAGAAAAGATCTATGTACCCCTGTACCCATTGCAGCATTATTTATAGTAAGCAAGATATGAAAGCAAACCATCAATAGATAATTGGATAAAAAGGTGTGATATATATGTGTTTGAATATTAATAAGCCATAAAAAATAATGAAACCTTGCCATTGGCAACAACATGGGTAGACATACAGGGCATATGCTAATTAAAATAAGTCAGAAAAAGACAAATGCTTTTCATTTCACTTACAATGTGGCATCTGAGAAAACAAATGAACAGAAACAAAACATAGAAAACAGAAACATTTACAGAAAAGAAACAGGTGCTTGCTAGAGAGGAGGGGTGTAGGGAGAGGAATGAAATAGGTAAGTGGGATTAAAAGGTATAAACTTCCAGTTGCAAAATAAGTGACTCACAAGTATGAAATATACAGTGTGGGGAATATCATCAGAAATTATGTAATATCTGTATGGTGATGTATCTTCAATATTTAGGTAGTGATCAAATTGCCAACATCCGCTGGATCATCGAAAAAACAAGAGAGTTCCAGAAAAACATCTACTTTTGCTTTATTGACTATGCCAAAGCTTTTGACTGTGTGGATCACAATAAACTGTGGAAAATCCTTAAAGAGTTGGGAATACCAGACCACCTGACCTGCCTCCTGACATATCTGTATGCAAGTCAGGAAGCAACAGTTAGAACTGGACATGGAACAACAGACTGGTTCCAAATAGGAAAAGGAGTACATCAAGGCTGTATATTGTCACCCTGCTTATTTAACTTACATACAGAGTACATCATGAGAAANTCCGTCCATGGGATTCTCCAGGCAAGAATACTGGAGTGGGTTACCATTTCATTCTCCAGGGGATCTTCCCAACCCAGGGATCGAACCCTGGTCTTCCGCATTGGAAGCAGATGCTTTAACCTCTCAGCCACCAGGGAAGCCCAATTATATTGAATTATATTGACTGATAATTCTCCCTCAACTAGTATTCCTCCTGAAGGTAATTCAGATACTGCACAGAGACCATCATTAATTCTGAAATCAGAGAGGAATTCTTCAGAAAGCAACTCTTTATAAACCTCGATAATGCTACTAAAGTGTTATGCATCTTTTCAAAGGTGGGCAGATACAAATGGACACAATAATGGTGAAGAATAAATGATTACATAATTTGTCTTGATCTACACTTTTTTAAGAGGTCCCTTTTTATGGGCCACATTCTGTGACTTAATTTTTCCTGTCCATGACATTCTAGTGTTTTTTTAATTGCTAACCATCCGGATTTGCTGTCAGTATGAATCCGGTTTTTTGTATAATTAAGCCAGCTTATCTTTCACCCAACATAATGAATCCATTCTATTTTAATTGCTTTTCCATTTCCAGAACCAGTCATCCTGTATTAATACAAATATAGGAAAATCTGAGTCACTTTTGTACTATAAGTAATAACACAGAATGTCTATCATGCACTTCCCTCACGTTTTTAGAAACATTCAACATAATTTGATAAAATATTAGTATTTTGCCAGAAACATAGAAACCAGGAAAGACATCAGTATTTTAGTTCATTCACTTACTTCATGAAGCCCACTTTCTAAACCCTATCATTTATTTCCCAGAATTTCACAGTGTTGATTCTATATCCAACCAATGACACATTGTAATGTATGAAGCCTTTCTGTTTCTGGAGGTAATTTCAGAGAAGCATTGTCTGTCAGCTCAGTTTTATCACTCATCCTTTTGTGGATTTTTTTTTTTCATTTACTCCTTAACTGAGTATGATTCTAGTTACTGGAGATGCAGCAGTGAAAGAGACAGAAAAATGTTCTGAGTCCCATTGAACTCATGTGGCAGGTTGGGGAGACAGATGGTAAACAGCTGTCACCAATAGTGATGAGTAACGTGCAGAGAATTTGACGGAGGTGGTGTGATAGAGAGGGCTTCTATAGCTGGAGGGCTCAGGGGAGACCCCTCTGAGAAGGTGGCATTAAAGCTGACACTTGAGTGACAGGAGATGCCATGAGACGATCATGGGGTTGAGCATTCCAGGAGGAAGTCATGGCTAGAGCAAAGGTCATGAGTGAAAATGTAATCCAGAAACCAAATGAACACCAGTGCTGCTGGAGTGATGTGAACTAGACAAGTGGTAAGAAATGAGCTTAGGGAGGGAAAGGACATCCAAGGTAAGACGTGGGGATTTCATCTCAAGTTCCATGAAGAGATGCTGAAGGATTTTAAGTGAGAGAGTGATGTGATCAGATTTGTTCTTACAAGACTGGGCTGGCTGCTCTGTGGAGAATAGATGGATAGAGGCAAGTATGGAAACAGCAAGATAAGGTTCAACTGAGAGATGAGCTTGGCTTGCATCAGAGGTGAAGAGAAGTAGATAGCTGATTTTTTGTTTCATAAGTATTAGGACTTTGGCATCCCTTAATCATTGAGGGAAGTTATTGCACTTGTCATTTTCAAATATTGTTTGCACAGTTACATATTTTCCATGGCTAGAGCAAAGTGTGACATTTAGCTCTCTAGATTCAAATCCAAGTTCTCCAACTTAGTGGTCATATGACTTCAAGCATGTCTCTTAACCGCTTTATATTTGTTTCATCTTATATAAAAAATGGACTCGTAATCTTACCTATTTCACAGGCTGTTGACAGAAGTGACTAAGAAAATGCACATAGGAATACTTAGCACACTACTAGTCTACAGTAAGAACTCAGTGAATGTTAGTAATTAGATACTGCATTTCTGCCTTAGCCTTCTTACTAAGACACATTTAGGTCTCAGTACCCAGGAATAAAATTTACAGTAATAACATTTTTAAGAAGCAGATTTCTGCTCTTCATTTCATAATTTTTCCATGTATTATTAGGATACAGTTTTTTTTTAATATCTTAGTAATCTTTATTTAATATACTCCCAGATTTCACATCAGGTAATACTTCATTTTTAAAGTGACTTTTTGTTTTCTGGATTTTGAGCATCTGTAGCCTTTTAGAGAGATTGAATATTATCAGTTTTACTGCAGAGTTCATGTTTTCAACCCCTAAAACAGGGTGAGGGAGGATGGGCCTGTGATGCCAAGATTATATAAATCATGTGAAAGCGTAGTTCCCCGCCTCCACTGGTGCCGTAACAGCACCTGGTCGCTGTTCAGGTGTGCCCTCCTCAAGCATGGTCCTCCCGCTCATCCCGTGGACTTAGGTCCACGTTGGATCCGTGGTGGGAAAAGACCCTACTTGTTTGGATCACAGGGTAATCTCAAAGACCTTGCATAGAATCTTTGGTTCCCTTGTAAACACTGGTTCCTGTCACTCTGTTGAGCTGCCGCTGCATCTCAGACTCTCAGGACTGGTTGTTTGCCTCTCAAACAAGCTTGAGAACAGTAGGAAAGTAGAGTAGGTCAATGCGGCATATGGTTGAGTTTGTATGCACAGATGTGGTAGAGAATAACAAGGACAGTCTTTTAAATTGGTTTCTCAGTTATAAATGTGGTATACAGATGTTTCATGGTTATGGCTGAGATTGAGGTACATTTAGCAAATGGTCCTTTTCATGAGATAACACATTAACCTAATTTTGAAAAGCTCTGATTCTCATCTCCATCTGAAGTTACTTGGAGATGGCAAGTCTGTCTTTGCTATAAGCATCTTATAGCATCATCACTGATATGGAGCATCGTCCAGCACAGATGGAATCTAGAATCCCTTTCTGTGCAGAACATTCAACGTTAAATACATACATATTTTGTGGTTCTTCCGGTTTCAGGTTCTCTGTTTCTTCTTGTATTTTTAATGACATAGATAATTTTAAAATATTTAATTTTAAAGCTTTTACACACTGTGGCACAGGTAAAGCAGTCCCCTCTCTGATGTAACAGGTCCCTAAGCCCAGAGTGGGAGATATTACTATTGAACCACTGGCAAGTTTTCAAGTACCATGTGTGGAATCTGTTAGGTTTTAGATGTTGACTCCTACAGTTTGTCCCTCCTCATTATTGTGCTGATTGCACAGATGCTATTGTTTCTAAATGCTTTAGGAAATGATAGAGTCTAGATGTTTTGGAAAATCAGTAACTTATATTGTGTGTGTTGAAACATTTATACTCAATGGAGTTACACCCGGTAGTCTTATGATTTTTCCTTTTACCTCTTTGAAAGTCAGTGTGGTTGTGGCTATTAAGAGATCGATGTGAAGAGGGTCTCCATTGGTCTAGAGAATCAGCTGTGAATTCTCAGCTCTGCCAGCACCCGCAGAACTTACCAGCGGGCTCCCATCCATCCTGTATGCCTGGTAGAGGGATCTGGCTCTCCCTGGTCTCTGAAGAACAAGTCCCCTCCAGTAGATAAATATCCCATCATTTCACAGTGTAGCACCCCAGCTTGATTATATTCATGTTTACTTTTTTTTAAAATTTATTTATTTATTTATTTTTAAATTTAACTTTACAATACTCTATTGGGTTTGCCATACATCGACATAAATCCACCACAGGTACACACAAGCTCCCAATCCCGAATCTCCCTCCCACCTCCCACCCCCCAATGTCTCTCTGGATCATCCCCGCACACCAGCCCCAATCATCCTGCATCCTGTATCAAATAGAGACTGGTGATTCGTTTCTTACATAACAGTATATATNAAGCTTTCTTTTTTTCTGCTTCTTTTACATATGCGAACATAACTCACTTTCTGTGTTTGCTTTTCTACCACAGACACGGGAGCAGAAAGACAGGCACTAAAAGAAAATGTGTATCCTAAATTGAGAGAATTCTGCAGAGAAAACTATGGATTAGAATTTCAGGTAACTATGATATTAATTTCACATTTAACTTTATCAGCTAAACAACTAATGTTTGTTTCTTGTCACAACTTAGGTGTTATAAAAGACAAGTTTTAAGCTCTGAAAAATGTCATTTCTTTAAGCATGGGTGAAAAGAAACACTGGAAAATAGAAGTAAAATATTTCATCATTTTTGAGGTTTTGCACTTTTACTCTCTGCTTCTTGGACCCTATTCATTATTGGCTCATCTTTTTCTTTGAACCATGTTTATTTGCTTTGTTGCTAACCTCCACTAATGTAAAAAGGCGAAGGTTGCAGAGTACCTGCCTTCACACTGGCATCTCTAGAAACGTTGTGCATCTAAAAATTGAAACTGGGATTTCCCTGGCAGTCCAGTGGTTAGAGCATCATGCTTTCACTGCCGAGGGTACGAGTTCAGTCCAATAGTGACGAGTAATGGGACTAAGTCAGGGAGAATGAGGCAGGGAACTAAGATCCTACAAGCTGTGCAGCCCAGCCAAAAAAGAAAAAAAAATACAAATTGGGATCCGTTCTCTCACAAGTACTTCTTTTAAGCATCTTGACTAGTCCTTGCCTTCCACTTCACCTTTTAGTTTTTATTCACATTGTCAGATGTCCTTTTTCCCAAGCATTTCAGAATTTACCATTTACCAAGAAAAAAATATCATCAGCATTTCAAGAAGCTGTAACTGTGCACATCATTGCTGAAATTCATAAACATGGCATTGTAGACAGTCATCAATTTGGCCATCTAATAGAGAAGTGCTAGGAGACATTGGTCATATCCTGGACATCCAAAAATTTTTGAAGTAAATGTCTCCTGCAACAGATAGCATTATGTAGTGAGAATTTGTTAAGCTCATTCGCAATGAACATCTTAACTGCTATCCGAACTACATGTTTACATTGTTAAGTAAGGAGTATGGACTAGAGGTTTGTAGTGTAAGAGTACAAAATGTGCCATTGTTAGTGGAAGAAAATTTCACCCTTCGTTTGTTTCTTCCTGAATACAGTTGACCCTTGAAGAATGCAGGGGTTAGAGGTGCTGACCCTATGCACAGTTGAAAATCCATGTGTAGCTTTACAGTCAGCCCGCTGCTTCCACAGTCCCTCTGTATCTGCCATCTCTCCATATCTGCAGATTCAGTCAACCATGGATCATTTCATACTATAGAACTTACTAGTTAAAAAAAAGCCACACATAAGTGGACCCATGAAGTTAAAACCTGTGTTATTCAAGAGTCAACTGTAAATATTTCATCTTGGTATACCTCATAATGCCTTCTAATATGATGTATAAAATAATAGTTTCAAAATGGCTTTAATCTTAATGTCAATCAGCAACAAGCTAATACAACACAAATACTGAAGAGTTACTTATAAGTCACTGTTTACTTGAAAAACTGTGAACCTAGATTCCTTGTTGTGAAATCAGCACTACTTTATACAAGGACTCTGGTTCTACCAATAACAGGGTCTCGACCGTTAAAAAAAAAAGATAACATGTCAAAGTTTCCAAAGACTAAGACATTCCTTGGGGTCTCAGTTAGTATATAACCCAAGTATTCCTTGGGTTCTACTGATAACAGGGTCTCGACTGTTAAAAAAAAAAAAGATGATATGTCAAAGTTTCCAAAAACTGACATTCCTTGGGGATTCAGTTAGTATAAAGAAATATGTCTAAGTATATCAGTCCCATCATTGAGTTTATTTGGGTGTTCATCACTTTTGTTAGTAGAAGGTTGAGCTGCAGAACAGCTGCCATAAAACGTGAAATTGATTAGGATTAGGTGAAGGGGAAAAAATACACATTTTCTAAATTATAAGCAGGTACAGGAGAAGACAAATAAAGCCAAGGGAAAAATGTAGAAGGCAAGATCCCTAGAAGAAATTAATGGCAAGGATCATTCCAGGCAAGTATATGGAATCCATTGATGAGAGGCTCACAGCAGGGGAAACAGCATACGGTAAAGTGTGATGTGGAATTGACTCCCAGCCCTTGACTGTGAGTGATTTAACCCACCCCCTTGTCCTTCACAGGCTTCCCTCATAGCTCAGTTGGTAAAGAATCTGCCTGCAATGCAGGAGATCCTAGTTCAATTCCTGGGTCAGGAAGATCCCCTGGAGAAGGGATAGGCTACCCACTCCAGTATTCTTGGACTTCCCTTGTGGCTCAGCTGGTAAAGATTCCAGTTGCAAGAAGGGAGACCTGGGTTTGATCCCTGGGTTGGGAAAATCCGCTGGAGAAGANCCCCTGGAGAAGGGATAGGCTACCCACTCCAGTATTCTTGGACTTCCCTTGTGGCTCAGCTGGTAAAGATTCCAGTTGCAAGAAGGGAGACCTGGGTTTGATCCCTGGGTTGGGAAAATCCGCTGGAGAAGAGAAAGACTACCCACTCTAGTGTTCTAGCCTGGAGAATTCCATGGACTATAGAGTCCTTGGGATCACAAAGAGTTGGACAAGACTGAGTGACTTTCACTTTCACTTTCTGGTCCTTCACTATCTAAAATGGGTTGTGACAGCTTACAAATCTGAGGTTGTATTTGCTTTTTACCTTCCAATCTTCTAAGCTCAAGTACATAATATCTGAATCTAAGAATGTACCTCTTAGCATAGTCTTTCCTTATAGGTTGATTATAGATCTTGCAGAGGCTCTGTTGGGCTTGCTGTGTATGGTTCTTGGAACCATAAAGAAATGGTTCTCTTTTCCAACTGCAGCAGAATGTGCCAGAAGCTTCATGAAAAAAAAAAAAAAATTTACCTGCACCGAGTCCTGAATTCCATCTCTGTGCATTGGACCCAGGAGAAACCTATATCCTATAATTGCTCAGACATACCAAGCTATTTCATGCCTTCTTGCCTTTGCTGTTCTCACTGCCTACAGTGCTTTTCTTCTGGTACTTCCCCTGCTTCACCTCCTAAGTCCTACTCATGGAGATTCTGCCTGCCTCACCTTAAGTCATGCCCCTCTTTTTCTTGCCCACTTCTCTGCAACTGTATGTCTTTCCATTTGGTTCCTTGAACACTTCAAGCCTATTCCCATTTAAGGATTTTGCACTGGCTGTTCTCTCTGTAGGAATGCTCACTGCTTCATCTTTACATGGGTGCTTTCTTACTGTTCAAGTCTCTGCTTAAATGTCATTTCCTAGAGATACTTCTATAATGACTCAACCTAAAATAAGACTCAATCTAATATAAAAGTGCTCTCCTTTATATCATCCTGTTTCAGTTCTTTGCATAGCACATGTCAGTGTTGGATATTTTTCTTGTTTACTCATGTATTGGCTTTCTTACTTCAAGAAGCAAGAAACAATCTTTCTCTCAAGATTGTTCCACAAGTATAGAGACTTGTCTGTCTTCATGACAGCTACATTTCCTGATCCTAGAATAATGCCTGGCTCATAGTAACACTCCAATGAGTTGAATGAGTGAAGTCTCAGCCCAACCATTATCTGCTTAAAGAATCATTCTCTGATAGCCCTATTCCTCTCGGCTTATGCCACATACCCTGATCCCCTAAAACCCTGTGCATAACTCCCAGTCATTCATCTGGTTCATTTAAGAAGTGTTTGTTGACCATCAACAACATGCAAGACAATATTCCAAGTGCTGGGAATACAGCAAGAAATCATCAGACCCTCTTTCTGTGGAGCTTTGAATATTGTTGAGAGAGGCAGACAATAAATGGTAAATTCCAGTGGTAATAGATGCATTTTATTGAATAAAAGCTTTTTTAAAAAGTAAAGCATGATAAAGGGAGGTAGGGAATACTGGGTGGTCAGAGAAGGACTCACTCATAAGATAGCCTTTGAGCAGATATCTTTAGAAAGTGATAGAGAAAATAATGCAGATGTTTTGGAAGGAAAATCCCAGACATAGGCAATCAGAAAAGGGGTTTTGGATGAGAATGTGTTCAGAACATTCTGGTCTTGTTAAAAAGGCCAAGCAGTAATAGAGTAGAGTTGAGTAAGGGAAATGATTGTAGGAGATGACATCAAAGGCAGATCATACGGAAATTTATGGACTGAGATTAAGGACTTACAGTTTTCCTCAGTAAGAGGGGGAAGACATGATGTGATTTATGTTTAACAGGTTCAGGGAGCTGGTAAGGGGTGGGAAGTGATGGCAGAAGCAGGAAAATGGTGCAAGTAAGAAATCATCCTGGTTCAGACTAGAATGAGCAGTAAGGAGATATCTGGTTGGATGAATTTTTCATCACCTGTCTATAAAGTCTGAAAGTTCTCAGGACTGGAATTGTGTCTTATTCAACACAATAATCAAGTAGCTGACACATAGTAAGCCATTTGGGATTAAATCTTTATTGAACTAAGTTGATAGACTATGGAGTTACACTTTAACAGTGTCATGTGCTTTTATCTCTGTGCCTGTTTGGCAAACTGTTTGCTGCTGCTGCTAAGTCGCTTCAGTCATGTCAGATTCTGTGCAACCCCATAGATGGCAGCCCACCAGGCTCCCCCGTCCCTGGGATTCTCCAGGCAAGAACACTGGAGTGGGTTGCCATTTCCTTATCCAAACTGCTTTAGTATTTCTTTAATTTAGTATTTAGTATTAGTATTTTTTTTTATTTTTTAAGATTTTTTTTTTTGGCTGCCCGGCTCTTGGTTGCTGCACGTGGGCTTTGTCTCGTTGCAGTACATGGCTTCTCTTTGCATCGGCTTCCCTTGTTGCCGAGCACAGACTCTGGGGCGCATGGGCTCTAGTCGTTGCATCTGCTGGGCTCTAGAGTGTAGGCTCAGTAGCTGTGGTGCACAGGCCTAGCTGTCCTTGGCGTGTGAGCTCCTTGTCCCCTGGCCATGGATCAAACCCATGTCCCCTGCATCGCAAGGCAAATTCTTAATCACTGGACCACCAGGGAAGTCCCTAAAATAAGATTTTTAATGAAAATGCATCAGCCTGTCTGATTATGTGGACTTCAGCTAATTCCGTGTGTGATATATACCTAGTTGACTGCTCAGAGACGGGACCACTGAATGAAAAGAATGTCAAGCCTACTCAGAGTAGAAAGCATGCGTGGCTCAGGGAAAGACAGGGTATGTAAGTAAGAGGTTATTTGATTGGCCAGTGTTCAGTAAGTGCCCTTGGCTATGGAAAAGAGGATAGAAAGGAAGAACGGGGAAATAAATGGGGAAAAATAAAGTCAGATTGGGGTAAAAGCAGGTGGTACAGGACCCAGTAAATAAAGGGCTTTAATTTATATGTCCACAGGCCACCCATCCTGCTTTCAGATGCTTTCTGTCCATTCTCACTGCTAAGCCCCTGATCTAACACTCATTGCTTCAAAAAATCAAATGAGCAAAGACAATCCTAACTGATCTTGTTCTCTGGTTACCCACAGTAGGTTGTAAGTCCTAGAGGAAGAGACTAGTCCTCACTTATTTTTAAGTCCCCAGGGCTTGGGAAGAGGGTTCAACATTTACTGGATTTGGTAAAAGTGTGTCAGCAGAACTGCCTTACACCATCATCCTACTTGAGTTTTCCTATACATCACCAGAGTAACCGTACTTAAATGTAAGGCTGTCAGTTTCTTTGCTTAAAACCTTACAGTGGCTCCCTGCTGCTTACAGGCTCCCTCTGTAATATGATCCCAGCTCTTTTTGCACCTTCATGCACCCATTCTTCCCAAAATAAACAGGCCATCCTAGACCTGTCGTTGGAGCGCATCTTGCCACTTACTCATTCCTGACTTTGAAAGCTCATTTGCTGCATCTGTTTCAGTTTTCCTTTCTTATTACAAATATTCTTTCTCCTGTGCTTCCTGCCCTTCAGAATCCAGCTCCAGGCCTTGCTTTCTAAGAAGTTTTTTTCAGATTCCCAAATATCCCCTTTCTCCTCCCTGAATTCTTAGCAGTCTCTCCTATCCCAGCACTGCAGGTACCCTGAGCAGGAGTAAACTGATGAGGGCAGGGACCGCTAACAGTACCTGATTGATCTGGGCACTTAGCCACTGGTGCATTTTGAAAGCAGTCTCATTTCAGTCCAGCCACTCAACTTAGTATCATTTCTTAAGAATTCCTTCTGATAGCAAACATTTTGAGCAGGCACGTCATATTTATCTCACATCATCTTAGAAACCAGGGCTTTCCTGATAGCTCAGTTGGTAAAGAATCCACCTGCAATGCAGGAGACCCCAGTTCGATTCCTTAGTCAGGAAGATCCCCTGGAGAAGGGATAGGCTACTCACTCCAGTTATTCTTGGACTTCCCTTGTGGCTTAGCCAGTAAAGAATTCGCCCACGATGCGGAAAAGCTGGATTCAATCCCTGGGTTGGGAAGATCCCCTGGAGAAGGGAAAGGCTACCCATTCCAGTATTCTGGCCTAGAGAATTCCATAGACATGGGGTCACAAAGAGTCAGACATGACTGAGCGACTTTCACTTCACTTCTTCTTAAAAATCCTGTCTTCTTTTCTTCACCTTTAGCATCCACTAAATCTGGAGGAGCCTTGTAGGCTGCAGTCCATGGGGTCACTAAGAGTTGGACACGACTGAGCGACCTCACTTTGACTTTTCACTTTCATTCATTGGAGAAGGAAATGGCAACCCACTCCAGTATTCTTGCCTGGAGAATCCCAGGGACAGGGGAGCCTGGTGGGCTGCCGTCTATGGGGTCGCACAGAGTCGGACATGACTGAAGCGACTTAGCAGCAGCAGCAAATCCCAATGCCTGCAGATTTTCCTCCTAAATATTTCTTCTGTCTGTGCCGTCTGTCCTACTATATTACTGTCACTTTGACTATGCAGTAGATTATCTTGCTGGCCTGTTTACCTTCATCTCCTCCTTCTCCTTCCCAACATCAACCCCTCCATCCCCGGACCTCCTCCATCGTATTACTGCTGTGGTATCTCTGAAATACAAATCGACTTTTTCATCCACAAGACACATTTTGTACTTCTCAGCCTGGAATGTGAGATTCTCTTTTCCACTTCCCCCATCCCCCACTCCAGTCTACTACCAAGTCCTGTCTGTCCCCTCCTCCACAGGCAGCCTGTTTTAGCCTTTATAATCTACATTTGTGGGCTTCTCTGGTGGCTCAGTGTTGACGAATCTACTTGCAATACAGGAGACATGGGCTTGATCCCTGGGTCAGGAAGATCCCTTGGAGAAGGAAATGGCAACCACTCCAGTATTCTTGCCTAGGAAATCCCATGGACAGAGTAGTCTGGCAGGCTGTAGTCCATGGAATCGGAAAGAGTCAGACATGACTTAGTGTCTCAGTAACAACAATCTAGTTCAGTTTCCCAAACAGATTATTTTTATTCCCCTGAATCTCCAGACTCACTGTGCCCTCTGTGTGGTGTGCCCTTAAATTGTTCCTCATGCCAATGACTGGAAAATTTTCTACTTTAATAGCATGTATCATATTGTTTTAATTGCTTTTAAAATGTTTTTCCCCCACTAATCGGAAGCTCCTTGAGGTCAGAAGTCATATTATTTATANTGGTGGGCTGCCGTCTATGGGGTCGCACAGAGTCGGACATGACTGAAGCGACTTAGCAGCAGCAGCAAATCCCAATGCCTGCAGATTTTCCTCCTAAATATTTCTTCTGTCTGTGCCGTCTGTCCTACTATATTACTGTCACTTTGACTATGCAGTAGATTATCTTGCTGGCCTGTTTACCTTCATCTCCTCCTTCTCCTTCCCAACATCAACCCCTCCATCCCCGGACCTCCTCCATCGTATTACTGCTGTGGTATCTCTGAAATACAAATCGACTTTTTCATCCACAAGACACATTTTGTACTTCTCAGCCTGGAATGTGAGATTCTCTTTTCCACTTCCCCCATCCCCCACTCCAGTCTACTACCAAGTCCTGTCTGTCCCCTCCTCCACAGGCAGCCTGTTTTAGCCTTTATAATCTACATTTGTGGGCTTCTCTGGTGGCTCAGTGTTGACGAATCTACTTGCAATACAGGAGACATGGGCTTGATCCCTGGGTCAGGAAGATCCCTTGGAGAAGGAAATGGCAACCACTCCAGTATTCTTGCCTAGGAAATCCCATGGACAGAGTAGTCTGGCAGGCTGTAGTCCATGGAATCGGAAAGAGTCAGACATGACTTAGTGTCTCAGTAACAACAATCTAGTTCAGTTTCCCAAACAGATTATTTTTATTCCCCTGAATCTCCAGACTCACTGTGCCCTCTGTGTGGTGTGCCCTTAAATTGTTCCTCATGCCAATGACTGGAAAATTTTCTACTTTAATAGCATGTATCATATTGTTTTAATTGCTTTTAAAATGTTTTTCCCCCACTAATCGGAAGCTCCTTGAGGTCAGAAGTCATATTATTTATATATTTTTATCACCAGTCTTTTCTAGAGACCCTATTTCATCTTATATACATAATAAATGTTGATTACAGTGAATTGATTGATTAAATGAATAAGACCCAGAAGCTGAGAGTCTTGACCAGGGCTGTGCAAAAGAAATATAATGGGAGGCACAGGTACAAGTCACAAATGCAATTAAATTTTCCAACTACGTTTTAAAAAGTAAAAGAAAACAAAAAAAAAAATTAAGAATGTATTTTATTTAAGTCATTTTATATCTAAAGCATCATTTCAACATTTCAGTTCAGTTCAGTCGCTCAGTCATGTCGGACTCCTTGCGACGACCCCATGAATCTCAGCACGCCAGGCCTCCCTGTCCATCACTATCTCCCAGAGTTCATGCAAACTCACGTCCATTGAGTCAGTGATGCCATCCAGCCATCTCATCCTCGGTCGTACCCTTCTCCTCCTGCTCCAATCCCTCCCAGCATCAGAGTCTTTTCCAATGAGACAACTCTTCGCATGAGGTGGCCAAAGTACTGGAGTTTCAGCTTTAGCATCAGTCCTTACAAAGAAATCCCAGGGCTGATCTCCTTTCGAGTGGACTGGTTGGATCTCCTTGCAGTCCAAGGGACTCTCGAGAGTCTTCTCCAACACCACACTTCAAAAGTATCAATTCTTCGACACTCAGCTTTCTTCACAGTCCAACTCTCGCACTCATACATGACCACAGGAAAAACCATAGCCTTGA
>SJYV01040038.1:323246-450523 GCA_006410875.1 Neotragus pygmaeus
TGTCCGACTCTTTGCCACCCCATGGACTGCAGCAGGCCAGGCTTCCCTGTCCATCACCAACTCCTGGAGCTTACTCAAACTCATGTCCATCGAGTCGGTGATGCCATCCAACCATCTCATCCTCTGTCGTCTCCTCCTCCTGCCTTCAATCTTTCCCAACAACAGGGTCTTTTCCAATGAGTCAGTTCTTCACATCAGGTGGCTGTAGTATTGGAATTTCAGCTTCAGCATCAGTCCTTCCAATGAGTATTCAGGACTGATCTCTTTCAGAATGGACTGGTTGGATCTCCTTGCAGTCCAAGGGACTCTCAAGAGTCTTCTCCAACACCAGAGTTCAAAAGCATCAATTCTTCGGTGCTCAGCTTTCTTCACAGTCCAACTCTCACATCCATACGTGACCACTGGAAAAACCATAGCCTTGACTAGATGGACCTTCATTAGCAAAGTAATGTCTCTGCTTTTCAATATGCTATCTAGGTTGGTCAGAATTTTCCTTCCAAGGAGTAAGCATCTTTTAATTTCATGGCTGCAATCACCATCTGCCGTGATTTTGGAGCCCAAAAAAATAAAGTCTGCCACTGTTTCCCCATCTATTTCCCTTTAGACACCTTAAAAGCTCTTTAAAGAAATTTCAACAGAAGAAAATATCTAAGTTGTCTTTTATAATTTCATTTCGCCTAGATATGTGTTAAACTTTACTCATTGTCTTGTGTTTATTATTGATGAACTGGACCTGAAAGTGGTTAAGAGCACAGGTCTCAATTTTTCTTCCAAGGAGCAAGCATCTTTTAATTTCATGGCTGCAGTGATTTTGGAGCCCAAGAAAATAAAGTCTGTCACTGTTTCCATGGTTTCCCCATCTATTTGCCAAGAAGTGATGGGACCGGATGCCATGATCTTAGTTTTCTGAATATTGAGTTTTACAATTGGGTTTTATACATTGATCTTGTATTCTACGACCTTGCACAACTCATTAGTTATAAGTTTTTTAGTGGTTTCCTTAGAATTTTCAATATGTAAGATTTTGCAATCTATAAATAAAGGTGGATCTGCTTTCTCCTTTCCTTTGTGGACTTATTTTATTTATTTTCTTGCCCAGTTGCCCTGGCTGCAACCTCCACCTCCAGTATAGTGTAGAATAAAAGTGGAAATACTGGATATCTTTCTTCTGCTTCTAATCTTAGGTAGAAAGCTTTCAGTGCTCCTTAAGTATAATATTAGATATGTTTTTCTTTAATACATGCCCTTTACTCAGGTTGAAGAAAATTTCTATTACTAGTTGAGGGTTGTTTTTTTTTAATCATGAAACGGTGTTAGATTTAGTTAGACTCTTTTTATATCTGTTGAGACTGACTATATTGGCTTTGTCCTTTGTTCTATTAATATGTAGTGTCTCCCATTAGTTGATTTTCTGATGCTAAACCAACCCTACATCTATGGAATAAATCCCACCTAGTTGTGTTGTATAATTCTTTTTATGTGCTACCAGGTTAGGAATTTTAGTACTTTTGTTGAGAATGTTTATTTTCATAGAGATGTTGCTTTGTATTTTCCTCATAATATTTTTGTCTAGCAGTGGTACCAAGATCATACTGGTCTCAGAGTAAGTTAGGAATGTTCTTTTGTAGACTGAATAATTGATAGAAATTCTTTTGTAAACATTTGGTAGAATTCACCAGTTTATCCATCTGAACCTAGGCTTTTATTTTTATGCAGCTTTTTAAAACTTACTAATCACTTGTCATAAATATGTTCACATTTTCTATTCTATCTTGAGTCAATTTACATAGCCAGTGTCTCTCTAGGAATTTGTCCATTTCATGTAAGGGATCTAATTAATTGGCACACAGATGTCCATAGTATTCTCTAATAATTCTTTTATTTCTGTAAGGTTAGTAGTTATAGCCTCTTTCACCCCACATTTTAGATAGCTTTTTTTTTTTTTTTTTTGGATCTACTCAGTTTTGTCTCTTTTTTTGATCTCTTCAAAGAACCAATTTTTGGTTTAACTGTTTTTTCTAAATTTTCTATTCTGTTTCATTAATTTCCATTGTCATCTATTATTTCCTTCCTCCTGCTTGCTTTGGCTTGCCCTTGATCTCCTCTTCCTATTGACTTCAGTGAAATTATTGAAATTATTGTTTACAGCTCTAAATTCCAAGTACTACTTTACTTGCATCCCATAGTTTCAGTATATTGTATCTTCATTTTCATTCATCTCAAAGTAATTTTTAATTTCCCTAGTAATTTCTTTGATTCATTGGTTATTTAGGAGTGTTAATTTCCAAATACTTGTAAATTTTCCAAGTTTCTGTTATTGATTTCTGATACCATCCCATTGTATTCAGAGAACCTACTTTATATGAATTAAATCCATTTAAGTTTATTGAGGCTTGTTTTATGATCTAACATATGTTCTATCCTGGAGAATGTTCTATGTGGACTTAAGAATGTACATTCTGTTGTTGGATAGATTGTCCTAAAACATATTAGATCTAGTTGGTTTATAAGTATTGCTTAAGTCTTCTAGGATTTTGGCGATCTTCTTTCTAGTTCTTCTTCCAATTATTGAATGAGATATTCAAGTCTCCAGTTGCAATAGTTGAATTGTCAATTTCTCCTTCACTGCTATCAGTTTGAGGTTCATGTATTTTAAGGTTGTTTGTTGCACATACATTTATAATTGTTATATCTTCCTGTTGGATTGACCCTTATTATAAAATGTCCCTCTTCATCTCTAGTTATATTGTTTTAAAATTTCTTTTCTGTGATATTAGAATAGCCCTCTGAGCTTTCCTATGGTTGCTGTTGGCGTGATAAATCTTTTCCACTGTTTTAACTGATCTGCCCAATGTATATCTCCTGTAGAAGCATATTGTCAAGTCCTGCTTTTATCCAGTATCAGTCTCTGCCTTTGTATTGTTTAAATCAGTCACACTTAATATATTGACATAATGGTATTATTGACATAATGAGATTTACTTCTGTCACTTTACATTTATTCTCTATATTTGTCATTTGTTTTCCTCTATTTCTCTTTGCTTTGCTTTGCAGTGTGTGACTATTTTCTAGTTTAACGTTTTAATTCATTTAATGATTTTTTCACCATTTTTAATTTTTCTTTGTAGTTATTTTAAGGCATATACATCTTATTAGTATAAATCATAAGCGTTTTCTAATAAGTTAATTTCAGTGATCTAGGTGGCTCAGTAGTAAAGAATCTGCCTGTAAAACGTGAGACATGGGTTCAATCTCTGTATCAGAAAGATCCTATGAAGTAGGAAATGGCAACCTACTCCAGTATTCTTGCTTGGGAAATCCCATGGACAGAGGAGCCTGGCGGGTTACAGTCCATGAGGTCACACAGAGTCAGCCATAGACTTAAGTGACTCAGCAATAGAAAGACTACTCTCTTACAGCTCTATTCCCTTTTCTCCCTTTTTGTGCTATTGTTATTATATATGCAACATCTCATAAGTTACAATGACATCATTATTACTTTATATAATTTTATGTCACTTAAAGGTTTGACTGAAATAGCAGGTATATATTTATAGCTTTTGTTACATTAACTTTTCATTTTTACCTTTTCTGTATCTCATTTATTCTAAATCATACCTTTCCTCAGATCCTCAAACAGTGTCAGCCAAAAGGATGGGGACCAGGTTCTGTGTGTGATTGTTTGTGTATGGCACAACTGAGTTATCATTCACATTGCAGATTCGTTTGACAGTTTATTGGCAGATGATCAAAAATGTCATTTAGTAATTTCAGTATATGAAGTTTCAGTAATTTACAGTTCTGTCCAGTCAAACTTTGTGATGGTGAAGTATATATAAATATATCTGCACTTTCTAACATGCAAGTCAGTAACTGCATGTGACTAATAAGCATTTGAACTGAATTTTTTAGTTTATATTAACTTTTAGATAACCACAGCTAATGGCTCTCATATTGGACAGTGAAGTTATATCTCAGATGTTCCCCTTTCTTAATATGAAAGCAAGAACCCTAAAGTAAGTGCCCATAGTTTCACATTATAGAACTCATTGCCTGGGCCATAGGAATATTTTTTAAAGAATCTGTTATATCTCCATCAGCCACCTAAAAATTCAAGTGCAGACAGACAGAGATTTTGATACAGACACTTACGTGGGGCATTGGCCAAGAGAAGGGAAGTACAGAGTACTTGAAGCACACTGGAGGATCCATGCCCTGGGTCTCCATCTCACTGGATGCCTTGTAAACAGTAAGGAGAGGGTTCTTTTTTCTGCTTATAAGAAATAAGGAAAAGAAGAATTCTTCAAAGCTACAATTAGAAACGTTTACCTTATGCAGATAGGAGTTGAGTAAAGGGAATGAAACTCATACTGTTCTCCGTAGCAAATTTTTCAAAGAATGTAATTGTACAAGTTCTTACAGATTCTCAGGATCTTTCCTTGTAGTCTTTGAAGTAAGGAGACAGAGGATCCCATTATCCTCACTTCTCTGTAAGGTATCCCTTTCATTGTCTTCTATACACATTTTTTCAGGTATGCATTGATGAAAGCTGAGCTGCTTAGGGGCTTAGAGATAACAGATATAAGCAAAATGTCCCCATGGGATAACAGGTTTCTTTTTTTATGTTTTTAAAGAAATGTAGTTATTTAACTTTGGGTCAGTATATGCGAATGCCCATTGTGGTTTTCCCTTCTCATATTGAGACACAGTGTAAAATAACACACTGTTCCTTATCTCAGATAATGTAGTAACTACATCCCAGCTGCTTTCAGACTTCTGAAATCCTGTTGCCATTTCAATATAATGAAAGCCTGCACTGAAAAGCCTCTGACATTTAACATTTCATTTTCTCTGGGCCCATGTCAACAGTATAATCAGGGACAAAAAAAGAAATTATAGTGTTCATCCCCAAACCATCATGGGATTAAAAAAAAAAAAAATACCTCTTTGAATTGATCTTAAAAATCATTTTCCCTCTCAAAGGCAAAACATGCTGTCAAGAGAAAAGTTAGAAGTCATATTAGCTTAATATTGTGACTAAGAATAAAGCCTACGTGTCAATTGAGTTTTCCTACAGGTGAATTAACGCTGCGTCCTCTGTTGGTCCCCAGGTCATAGATCTGTACTGGGGAATTGATGAAGATGAATGGGATAGCCCTGAGCTCCAGAAGACCCGCATGAAGCTGCTGGAGGATTGTTTGAAAACTTCTGCAGGTCCATGTTTTGTTGTGGGTATAGAAACACTAATGCTTTATATTAAATTGTAGATGAATGTGAGAATTCTTGATTTGTGATTCTTAAAAGGCTTTTAGAATGGGGGAAAAATACTTGCTTTGCTATATCCATTTTAAATTCTTAAACTATCTCCTTGTCCTCAGTGTGTGAGGACAAAATCCTCCACTTGCCATGAAACAGCACTGCAAATTAACGGTAAATAATTTGAAGTGGTAATCAGAGGGAGGGCTTGGGGTTGACAACAATTTCCAGAGCACCTTGGGATCATCAGTGAGTGTTACTGTCAGTCCTCCAATAAGTATCCTCATTTTCCTTACATTTTATCGTGTGGCATTCCATCCTAGAATCTGTTTCTCAGCATTAGAATTTCTGGGATATTTTTTTAAACACTGTGGCTGAAACATTGTCCAACTAGATCCACCAATAGGAATTGATATCACATGGAAACAATTGTTTTTACGGTGATTTTCAGGCAGAGATGCTCAAGTGAAACATTATCATTAATTTGTCATTATTTTCTAAAGGGATATCCAAATCCAGTCTTCTGTGTAAACACAGTGGTGGTAAGAGAAGCAGATCACTCTGTGGCAGGTGATGCACAAAATCATGGCCTTAATTTAGCTGAAGAAAGATCTCATCCTGAACCCAAACACTCCGACCAGCCGATAGGGAAGTTGGCCCTTTCCACACAGGATGTTCTGAGGTTGATGGATGCCTGTGAATTTCTAGTGGAGAAAATGTCATAGTATACAATTAAAAGCTAGGTTCAGTGTATCAGTAAAAGCTTTTAATATGTATTTGCATGTCCATTTATATTCAAACTCCACATAAAGGGTAAAGTACATAAAGGATAAATGAATAAATTATTCATTTATTCACCAGCTACTTAGTGAATGCTGTTCCTAGTGAATGCTCTTAGTGTTGGGGCAAGTAGATCTATATGAAATGATCATTTTGTACGTCAGTTTCTTATGACTAATGTTAGAGTTGAACTGAGAAGGTAAGACTTTGTTTCCTCATGGAGGATTATCTTATTTGGGACTTGCGTCATTTTTATGTGAGGCTAACAAGAGAGGGCAGATAAATATCAAAGCGACAAGTAAACAACAAGTCAGATGGGAACCAGAGCTATGGAGAAAAATACAAAAAGGAAGGAAGAGAGGGAAGAGAAGTGAGGGGAGAGACTTGTTATTTTGAGTAGGAAGGTGGAGAAAGCCTCACCAGTAAGGTAACTGTGGAGGAGGCAGCAGGATGAGGGACAGGGAAGTACCAAGTGGACGTGGCACGCACGGCTTTCCAGGAGAGGAGCTGGGGCACGTGCGTGGCATGCTCAGGAGAGAGGAGGCAGGTGGGTGCCTAAAGCAGCACGCGCATGAGGGTGTGGGAGTGGAGGTCACCGCATGGGGCCATGTCACCTTGAAACTGACGAGAAAGACTTCACTGTCCTCGGACATGAGAAGCCGGAGAATGTGGAGCAGAGGACTGAGAAGATCCCACTCATGCTAAAGCTACCATGGCCCCCGGGGGGAGGACGGGGCAGAGCATGAAAAATAACGTGATATGCAAAACAATAACAATACCTGGTTGGGGGGTAGAGAATGGACATCTAAAATCAGTGTCCTGTGGTCTGAACAGAATGCAGAAAATCCTAAAAGAGTCTATAGATACCCGAAGAGCTAGTAGTGGAAGAAGAATTAAAGACTTTTTCCACGAGTCTTCAGAGGATAGAACTAGAGCTGTGGGCGGAAATCACAGGGAGACAGATTTTGGCTCCAGGTGAAGCTGTTAGAGGCTTTAACTTTCTCTCAGATTTAGGAGTCAGAGATCCCTGTATCTCACTGACATTTCACAGCTGTGGAACATGGGAGAAACTTCTTTACTATTCTGAGCTTTGGCTTCCTATCTGTAAACTGGAAATAATAGTTACCTGCCTCCTGGTGTCTTTCTGAGGATGAAATGAAATTACAGGACACTTTTTATAGTGTCTGACAAATGGTAACCCACAAAAAGTGTTATTTTTTTGGTAATCATTATCTCTCAAAACTGCCTAAATTGTTGGTGATGCACTCTTTATAGATTCATCAAACTAGAGAACACAGATCACTCTGACAGAGATGCTGTAGGAGAGATTCAAACACTGGAAGACAAGTTAGAGCAAATTCCACCATGCTTAGAAAGCCAGATTTAGAAGACAAAGAGCTGTGTGTGTATGCCCTGGGGCATCTCTACTGCTGTGATCTTCACAGCTTTAGACCAATCCAGCCTCAGAAATTCAGGGATAAGAGAGACATTCTCCTTTTATCTTCCTGTAGAGTATCATACCCAAAGTAACTAAAATTAGTCATGGCCATTAATCCCTAGAAGTTGCTGGCAGGGGGATGAATAAAGACTTCGTAAATTCATGCAGGTTCTGGGAGTAAAAGTTAACTGATAGAATACCGGTAACAACTTCACTGAACAGAAGCAAATCATTTATCCCTCCTCCTGTTCCCTATTACACATTGAAACTCAAGGCAACCATAATAAAACCCTGTGGACAGAGCCAGGATGATTCACCCCAGTGATCCTAAATCATGCAAGGCCTATTCCACTGCTTATAGGAAAAAGTAAGTCTCTTATGGCCTTTCCTGTTGTAACTATGGTAACAGTGGACTATCTGTGTCGCTTTTGAGCTCCAGTTTCCTTGCCCACTGCTCCCTTGTGATATTTCGAGAAGTCATGATGACCCCCCCAGGATGCAAAGCATGGCATATTACTTCCCCTAATGCTGAAGTCTTTGGCAAGAAAATTCACTATTACTGAATGAAAAAAAAATGTGTTTTTAGCTTCAAAGCCTTCCTAGCTACTAGTCCTTATGTTAGTTACAGACTCAGTACCAGACAAAGCTTTCATTTTTTAGTACCTCGGGAATTGAAGTCCAAAGGGAACTTGGACTTAAATGTTATGCAGATGGTTCTTTTCAACTTCCTTTCCTAAAAGTTGTCCTTTGAGATGGGGCCTGGGGTCCCAGAGACGGGAAGGCTATGCCTGCTCATCCCAGGAAGTTCTTTGGACACTTGCTTTTAGTCACATGGAGGACAGGGTGATGGAGTAAGGTACCTAGAGAAGTGTCCAGTTTCACTCTCAGGATTATCTTGGGAGACAGACCACACTGAAATACGTCGTCTCCACTAGGAAAGAACAGCTTTTGTAGACGTGGATTAGAAGAAGGCGCAGACAGTGAGGGAAACCTACAATTTTTATTTCACAACTGGAGTTAGAGCCCTAGTTCTGACAGGGCAGGTCACTGATCTCTCCATGCTTTAATTATCCCATCCATAAAATGGAGGGAAAATAACAGTAAACTGAAAGTAAAATAAGTATAAACGGTTTGTTGCAGAAACCAAATGTGATGGTGTGTATGTGAGAGTTCTTTGTAAACTATAAAGGGCTACACAAGTATTAGTTATTATTCAGTGGTGATTTTAGTTATTTTCCAATGAGAATAAAATAAAAATAAAAAATAAATAAAAATACTGGGTGTTTATGTGATACTGGAAAATTTTCCCTTTGAAAATGTGGAAGATAGTCTCAGTGTAGAAAGTGTTAATACCTGATTCAGACAGTCAAATATTAAAGGGTTGTTTAGTTAATTCTTAACAGTATAAAATGTAGAGAGTATATATTAATTTGCTGAAATTTACTTACTAAGACCTTTACCTGCTCCCAAGAAGGGATTCTGATCAGGACTGCAGTTAATAAGGGGGCAGCTCACAGCTGGGTCCAGAGTCACTATCTGTTTCTCCTTTTAAGGACAGAGAATTGCCTCAGCCTTCACAAAGTATGGAAAGTTCAGCAGAATCTTTCCTCACCAGCCTGTTCCACCCCCTTAATTCAGGAAAAGTCCTTATGAAGGGGAGAAAAAGATCACCTCTTGGAGAGAGCAGAGTCCATATACATGCTGCCTATCCCAGCCCCATTCCTCTCCATAAGATGTGTTTATGGGGAGAGAGAGTTCTCTTCTTGTCATCCCTAGAGGCTCATAGCGGCCCCAGAGAATTGGTTATGGGGTTTGAGCATTGACTCTGGATCTTGAGTAAAGTCCCATCTCATAGCAGAAGTTGATAAAACCTTAAGTAACCTGCTAACTTAAACTGGAGTTTGAAAAGCTTAGATAACTTTAGAGATGCTGTACCCAGATATGTGGGTACATGCTCTGCTCTGCAGGGTGCAGACAGTATCTCACTGCATTCCCTCAATCCGCAGTGTGGATGAGATAGAAATCTACTGAGAAAGGTATTGGCAGGTTCCCCTAGGCGAGCCATGCCTGGCCTCCGCACCCCCCCCAAAAAAGAGCACCAGTTAGAGACAGAGATTCCATGACTTAACATTCAGAGGGGAGTTCCCCACATCTTAGAGTCAGGACAAAGAGAATATGCCGCCTGCAGTATTGTTTTGTTAATTCTCAGGGAGCCAAAGCACATGTAAAATTCTCATTGGGGCTACCAGATTGCACAAATACGTTAGCAAGGAGATCAAACCAGTCAATCCTAAAGAAAATCAACCCTGAGTATTCATTGGAAGGACTGATGCTGGAGGTGAAGCTCCAGTTCTTTGGCCACCTGATGCGAAGAGCCAAGTCATTGGAAAAGATCCTGATGCTGGGAAAGATTAAGGGCAAGAGGAAAAGGGGATAACAAGGGATGAGATGATTGGATGGAATCACCAACTCAGTGGACATGAGTCTGATCAAACTCTGGGAGATAGTAAAGGACAGGGAAGCATGGTGTGCTGCAGTTCATGGGATCTCAGAGTCAGACGCAACTTAGTGACTGAACCAACAACATGTTAGTGAAGAGAGAAATAGTCAAGACCAAAGGAACGGGACTGTTGCCTTCATTCTTACCTAAGTGTAAGCAGATGCTGAAGCAGCCTCCTCACCGCCCCCCAGCATTCACACACACTGCTCAGTGGCAAAGGACAGAGAAAGAAAGGCGGTGGTCTTGCCTACCACAGACAGCTCCAGGCAGCTGCTCTTAAAACCAGTATGCACCAAGGAAGCAGCAGAGAGCTCAGGAGAAACATGAAAACTTAAGGAATTAGACTGAGAAATCTATTACTTAGCAAGTTTAAGTTTTTCCACTAGCCAGAAGAGTCAAGACAAGACAAATCCACAGCTGTTATTAATAAAAATTAAACCATCCCATATTTGTACATCACCAAGTGAATTAAACCTATAGCATTTAGATCAGCTCATCACCTGTGTCACCAGTCGCCTTCAGAGTTAAATTATACCCCCTTGACAGTTTAAGTTTGGTTTCTTACTTGAATTTTTAAGGAAATCATACGCTGAGAGTTAAGTCATTCAATTTAAAGAAAGAATTCTTGCTTTTATAACAGTTTTGCTTTGGAAAATAGTTCATTTTATCCACATTTCAACTTTGGTTGACTTACCCTTTTAGGTACACTAAAAAAAAAAAAATACATGAAAAATTAAAATGCATGCTTAATCTTTGTACTTTAACAAAATGTACAGTTTATTTTGTATGACTTAGTTTTCCAATTTGTAAGTACAGATTTATTATTTTAAAAAGTACTAAAATGGGGACACAGATTTGAACTGTTAAGTAATCTAAATGAAACAATCTAGACAATTTTTAAGTTTAAAAAAATTTTTTAATAAAAATGAATCCAAAACCTCAGATTTTCTAGGTATGTNATTTGTAAGTACAGATTTATTATTTTAAAAAGTACTAAAATGGGGACACAGATTTGAACTGTTAAGTAATCTAAATGAAACAATCTAGACAATTTTTAAGTTTAAAAAAATTTTTTAATAAAAATGAATCCAAAACCTCAGATTTTCTAGGTATGTTTTGCTTGCACAATCAAGAATTCTTTACATATAAAATTAAGCTTGTCCAAGGACTTCCTTTAATCACTAATGGTCCAGTGGTTCAATCGCAGGTCAGGGGACTAGTTACATGATGTAACTAAGATTACGCGTGTTGCAACCAAGACCTGGGGCAGCCAAATTAAAAAATATATATAAATAAAAGCCAAAATTAAGCTTTTCCAGCTGAAATCATCCAGATATTATAGTTCTAAGATAGGTTCCATTAATAAATAACTTGAGCACCACCAAAAAAAGTTAGAATGGGAAAACATTAAAAAATATTGTTTAAAAAAAAGAAAAGCTAGTCATCTCACAGAAGCCAAAATAGCACCATTTGGTTAATTGTTGCTAATATGTAAAATGTTTCCATAATAAATTTTTAATACTAATACACAAGCTACTTTCACAGTTTAACTCACTATTTCACAGCTTATGTAAAGTAGTACATTTTATATGGTTAAAAGAATTACAAAGAAAGTCAACTGGAGAGCAGCTAGCCTCCTTATAACTTAATTGGTAAAAAATGTTTCACTTAAAACAAGGACTGCAACAACTTAAAGAGCTTAGTGGAGCTGTGGAGACAAAAATGATTAAAATTTTCAGAGAAAAAGTGTCCTTCCTTGGTGAGCTCTCTTTACAGATTGATGGGTTCCAAAAGCATCAGCAGTTGTCATGCGTCGTATGCTGACCATTGGGCAACATGGGTGCTAGAAAGCTGGGGTGGGAAAGCAAAAGTAAGGTCTTCTGCAAACTCTTGGTATTTAGGAGACACAGTCCACTAGATCTTAACAGAAAATTCAAGACTCTTAGCACTGAAACACTTTAGTTCAAAGCAAACTGAATCAAACTGTAACCCAGTTGCACCCAGCTCAAATGTTGAATGGACTGACATGATTAGATTCTCACCTTATCAGTCTAACATAGGGAAATAAACCCCTCAATAAAAGTTCTTTTAAATCAATGCCCAGAATACAATGAAAATTACAGAATGTGCAAAGAATCAAGAAAACATGCATAAAAAAATTTTTAAGTATACAATAGAAGTCAATCCCAAAGTGAGCAAGATGATGGAATGGGCAATCAAAAACTGTTAAAAATACATCAATGAAAATTAAAGACAGGTAAATTAATGAGATTAATTTCAACAAAGAAATGAAATCTAAAAAACTGATATTTTAGAAGAGACACAAGATCTAAAATTAAAAATGTATTTGATGGGATTTAACAGAAGATTGAACATAAGACTAAATTAATGAACTCAGAGAGGAGTCAATAGAAAATAATCAAACTGAAATACAGATTTTAAAAAATAGTAAAAACAGAATGAAGCAGAAGAGACATATGAGCCACAGTCAGTCTCACATAAGAGTAACTGGAGTCCCAGCAAAAGAGAATGGGGAAAGTGAGAATTTTTCCAAAAATGTTTAAAGACATCAACCCATATAGATTCAAAAAGCTCAGTAAACTGTAAGCAAAAAAATTGCATCTGAGTTTGGACAAAGGAGCCTGTCAGTCTACAGTTCATGGGATCTCAAAGAGTTGAACACAACCGAGTACATGAACATACACATTATAGTAAATGCTGAAAACAAAAAATAAAGGAAAAAATTAAAAGCTATCAAAAGGAAGAAAAACATTGCCTGCACAAAAACAACAGATTTTCAGCTGATTTTTAATATGGAAGCTTTGGAAATCAAAAAACAATAGAAAGTCCCAAATGTTGGAGACAAGATGGCAGAGTAGAAGGCCCTCCTCTCATAAGCACACCAAAATCACTGACTGAGAAACAACTATCAGTAAAATAGACTAGGATCTGTTAACAATAACAACAACAAAAAAACTCTGCATCCAAAGACAAAGAAACCACTAGCTGGTAGGAAGGGCACGCTTGCAATATAATCANTCTCCATCTTTGGCTGCAAAGAATATAGTCAATCTGATTTTGGTGTTGACCATCTGGTGATGTCCATGTATAGAGTCTTCTCGTGCGTTGTTGGAAGAGGGTATTTGCTCTATTTAAGGGAAGGTTATTAGAATTGCTGTACTATACACCTGAAACTAACATGATATCATAAATCATCTATACTTCAATTTTTTTAAGTAAAATCAAAAGATACTTTAAAATGTTTAAAAATAATGGAATGTCAGATTTAAAGAGCTAAAAGAAAGATACAGACTAGATTCCTATACTTATTCAAAGTATCCTGCAGAAGTGAAGACAAAACTAAGATGTTTACAGACAAAAAGTTTGTCATCAGCTACCCACATTTAAATAAAAGCTAAAAGATTTTTTTCTGCCTTTGTGATAATGACCATAGATAGGAGCTCAAATTCATAAGAAGGAATTAAGAGTGCTGAGAAGGATAATATGAAAGAATATTAACTGTATAAACTACAGTAATAATGCTTTGTAGAGATTATAACATATAAGGAAGTAAGATATTTGGCAGTTCACCTCTTTTAAAGATAGTGTTATGTTATTTGGGAAAGGATAAAAATTACAAATTTAGACTGAACTGTACTATGAATAAGTGCTATAATATCCCTATGTATATATAGAAGACACACTAAAAGAGATAGAAAAAGATGTAAATAAAAATCTCATGGCAGAGATCCAACAAAATGATAACAATAATTCCTTTAAAAGAAAAATGGAAAAGAACAATAAAGAATGGATGGGAAAGATGGAGGAGCAGGATAACACTGAGCTCACTGCCTCTCATTGAAACCCCAGAATTACAACTAATGATGAGAAAGATTACCCACACAAGTAGTTTAACACCCGCTCTGGGACCCCAAGCCCCAGCTCTGCCTGCTAGTGGGCTGGCACTAGCACTAAGTCCCAGTTTCTTTTACCAGTGGACAGATAAAGCAGTGGGATTTCCTGGTCCCAGGCCTTCCCACCAGTGGGTGGTCACCATCACCGGGACCATGACAGCCCCACAGCCTGACTTGTCAAGAATCAAAACATATACCAGCAAGCTGGCACTCTCCCAGGGGGCCCCCATGGCTCTGACTGACCATAAGCAGGCCAATTCCAGCACTGAGACACCTTGGGCCCCTCAGTAAGTGTCCTCAGGACCCAGCCACACTCGCCAGAGAAGCTAACAGCAGCTTTAAGAACCCCAGGGCTCTGTAGCCAGAGACCCTGCGACCCACGTCCACCAGCCAGTCAGCCAGCACTAGTCCTGGGAACCCTGCCCCAGTCCCTGGTCCTGACTACCAGCAGGTCAACACCAGCACTGAGTTACCATGGATTCATCACAGTCAACCACCCTGGGATCCAGTTACACCAGCCAACCAGCACAAGCTTGAAGAATACTGAAACCTTCAGCCAGATTTGTCAGGAACCAGCCCCACCCACAAGCAGTCCAGTACTAGATCTGCAAACCCCTGCTTTGTAACCACCCACCCCAAAACTTGACTCTGCCCAACAGTGAGTCACAAATAGCCCAGGGACCCTGCCCCCAGGGTCACAACCCAGTCCTGCCAACCAGTGACTGGCAGCATCTCAACAAGGTAAGGCCTGGCAATCAACCAAACCAGGGGCCAGTCACAGCTACCAGACCTCCCACAGTAGTCAGCCTGCCATAACAGAAGAACCCATATAGCCTCTTAGGGGTACCCCTAGAGTGTATAGTTCTGGCGACCAGAGAGGAGTGTGCTGCTGGGAAACATAGTCAGGAACCATAACCTATCAGATGCATATAAAGACAAACAGCAAATTAAGCAAAACAAGATGACAGAGGACCATGTTCAAATTAAGGATAAAAATCCCAGAAGAAGAACTAAGTAAAGTCGAGATGGGCAATCTGCTCAGTAAAGAGTTGAAGATAATGATTGTAAAGATGATCAAAAAACTCAGGAGAAGAATGGATAAACAGAATGAAAAGTCAGACAGATTTAACAAAGAATTAAAAAATAAAGAGAGGAACCAAACAAAGAATATAATAATTGAAATTTAAAAATACACTAAAAGGGATCAACAGTAGACTAAATGATACAAAGCAATGGGTCAGCAAGCTCAAAAATAGAGTAATGAAGCCACTGAACAGAAAAAGAAAATAAACGAGAACAGGTTCAAAGACCTCTGGGACAATACCAATTGTATTAACATTTGCATTATAGGGTCCCCAAAGGAGAAGTGAGAGAGAGGGGCAGAACATATTTGAAGACATAATACCTGAAAACTTCCCTAACTTGGGAAAGGAGACATTCCAGACAGGATCAGCGCAAAGGGGCCAAACCAAGACACATTGTAATTGTTGTTCAGTCGCTAAGTCATATCAGACTGTGACCTCATGAACTGCAGCATGCCAGGCTTCCTTGTCTCTCACCCTCTCCCAGAGTTGGCTCAAACTCATGTCCACTGACTCAGTGATGCCACCCAACCATCTCATCCTCTGTTGCCCTCTTCTTCTCCTGCCCACAATCTTTCCCAGGGTGTTTTCCAGTGAATTGGCTCTTCGCAACAGGTGGCCAAAGGATTGGAGCTTCAGCATCAGTCCTTCCAATGAATATTCAGGGTTGATTTCCTCTAGGACTGACTGGTTTGAACTCTTTGCAGTCCAAGGGACTCTGAAGAATCTTCTCCAGCACCATAATTCAAAAGCATCAATTTTTTTATGCTCAGCCTTCTTTATGGTCCAACTTTTACATATGTATGTGACTACTGGAAAAACCATAGCTTTGACTAGATGGACCTTTGTCCGTGAAGTGATGTCTCTGCTTTTTAATACACTATCTAGGTTAGTTGTAGCTTCCCTTCCAAGGAGCAAGTGTCTTAATATTGTGGCTGCAGTCACCATCCACAGTGATATTGGAACCCATGAAAATAAAATCTGTTACTGTTTACACTTTTCCCCAAAGTTAGTAGAAAGAAAGAAATCCTTTTAGAACAGATATAAATGAAATGGATACTAAAAGATAAATTTAGAAAAGATCAAGGAAATAAAGAGCTGGTTCTTTGAAAAGATAAAGTTAACAAACCTTTAGCCAGACTTATTAAGAAAAAAGAGGGCCCAATAAAACCAGGAATGAAAAAGGAGAAATTACAACTGGCACCACATAAAAACAAAAGATCATAATCAATTACTATGAACAACTATACTCCAATAAGATAGACAACCTAGAAGAAATGGACAAATTCCTAGAAATGTACAATCTCCCAAAACTGAACCAGGAAGAAACAGAAAATATGGCAGATCGTTTATCGGTAATGAAATAGAATCAGGAATGAAACAAATTCCCAACAAGCAAAGGTCCGGGACCCAATGGCTTCGCAGATGAATTCTACTAAACATTTAGAGAAGAGTTAACACCAACAGTTTGAGTTAGTTCTCAAACTATTCCAAAACATTGCAAAGCAAGGAAAGCTTCTGAACACATTCTGTGAAGCCAGTATCCAAAGATATTACACAAACAAACGAAGGTACAGGCCAGGATCACTGATGAACACAGATGCAAAAATACTCAATAAAATATTAGCAAAATGATACCATAAAAGGATTGTGCACCATGATCAAGTGGGATTTATACCAGGGATACAAGAAAGGTTCAACATACACAAATCAATCAGTGAGAGAATCCTTAAATAATAAAAATCATATGAACTCAATAGCTGTAGACAAGATGTTTTGACAAAATTCAACATCCATTTATAAAAAAATTCTTCACAAAGTGGGTATAAATGGAACATATCTCAACATAATAATGAGAGATATATGATCATATATATGATAAGCCCAGACTTCCTTTGTGGCTCAGTGGTAAAAAATCTGCCTGCAATGCAGGATACGCAGGTTTGATCACTGGGTCAGGAAGATTTCTCTGGAGAAGAAAATGACAACCCACTCCAGTATTCCTGCCTGGGAAATTCTATGGACAGAGGAGCCTGGTGGGCTACGGTCCATGGCATCGCAAAGGGTAAAAAACGACTTAGTGACTAAACAACAACAGGATAAGCCTACAGCTGACATCATACTCAGCAGTGAAAAGATAAAAGCATTTCCACTAAGATCAGGAAAAAGACAAGGATACCCAGTCTTTCTAGTTTTACTCAACATAGTATTGGAAGTCCTAGCCACAGCAATCACACAAGAAATAAACAGTATCCAGATTGGAAGGCAAGAGGTGAAACTGTCAAGAGGCTAGAAAAAAAAGAAAATTAAACCTATTCAAAGAAAAAGGCACAGTCATCAGAATGCAAAGGCTTTTAAAACATTTTCAAAAGATTCTCAGTACCATTTGTATTCCTCTAAGGATAAAAAGATATGGCAACCCACTCCAGTACTCATGCTTGGAAAATCCCATGGATGGAGAAGCCTAGCAGGCTACAGTCCATGGGGTCGCAAAGAGTAGGACACGACTGAGCGACTTCACTTCACTCCCTTCACTCACTTCATGATTTATCACTGGAGAAGGAAATGGCAACCCACTCCAGTGTTCTTGCCTGGAGAATCCCATGGACAGAGGAGCCTGGTGGGCCATGGTCCAGAGAGTAGGACACGACTGAAGTGACTGAGCAAGGATAAAAGGAAGACAGGACTATAGGGCTGGAAAGAGACATGAGATCATTAACTAGGCCACTATTCTTCCAACTCTATTAGTGAGGATCCTGAACTTAAGTAGTCTCTGAAATTAGCCTAAAGCCCTACAACTGTTAAGATATGGAGCCAGGATTCCAACCTAGGTCTCTTTAATTCCAAAACCCATACTCTTCCTAAGACCAAGACCCTAAATGACATAATTAAAAGGCATAGTAAGATGGAAAACCAAAGTCCATATTTCCCAGTCTATTTTTACTTCCACTACAAAAGTGAAAAAAATGCAAAACTAATGCCCTGTTTTATGAAATTGTTCAACGCACAGTTGAATGAATCAGATAAAATTATCACTGATCCAGTAGGCAGTGTACTTTTCTCCAGTGAGGAATAAAGCTTTGTTGCCCAAGGCTTTATTAAGATTATTTAAGCCAACCATTAAATTCTGTAATAAATTTCAACTTTTTAAATCTAATTTCCCTGGTGAGAAACGTGAAGCTGCCAAAATCTGTACTTGGAAATGTCATACATGCAAATTGTGAAAACAGCAAAAAGATCTCTTAGTTGTTTTTTTTTTTTCTCACACTTTCTCATATCTCCTAATACAAACAAGGTCTATGTCTTTCATACCAAACCAACCTAAAGTCTCCATGTGATTCCAAAGATATGCACTTCTCACAATGTTGTTCAATAAAACAACCAAGAAATCTATGTAATATCTATCATGTATAAGACTTGCTGCTGCTGCTGAGTCACTTCAGTGGTGTCCAACTCTATACAGCCCCATAGATGGCAGCCCACCAGGCTCTCCCGTCCCTGGGATTCTCCAGGCAAGAACACCGGAGTGGGTTGCCATTTCCTTCTCCAATGCATGAAAGTGAAAAGTGAAAGTGAAATTGCTCAGTCATGTCTGACTCTTCGTGACCCCATGGACTGCAGCCTACCAGGCTCCTCCGTCCATAGGATTTTCCAGGCAAGAGTACTGGAGTGGGTTGCCATTGCCTTCTCCTGTAAGACTTGATGCTAAGAGATATAAAAGTAACATACTACCTCTATACTCTTAACTACCCACCTAAACAGAGAAGAGGAAAAGAGAAAGAAATTTTCATGCAGTTCAATATTTTTCAGTTTGGCAAATTTGCAAATATGGTATTAAGTGCTGTGGGAACCAAATGGAGAGAGTTGTTCCGATTCTGTGGGTCAGAAAAGACCTCCAGGGGAAGTAAGGTTTGCAGTGAAGCTAGAAGGACTAAGTGCTTTCCATCTTTACAGGATATGAGGTGCCTTGAATGTGTAGAGACAAGGAGTTCCTGAATGTAATTAGAATATAGGTTTAATTATAGGGCATTGGGGAACACGAGCCAAGAACTGTAGTTTGAGGTCAGATGTTTTAAGTTTCAGCTTACAATTTCAGCAATGAGAGGGATTTCTGTTCCGCTGTGTTACTCTGGAGGTAGTGTTGTGAAGAGGATGGAGGTAGTACAATTAGGAGCCCAACCACTGTTATGATCCAGATAATTTAGTGAGGTGAGAGGTAAAATGGTGAGGAGGTCATAGATCAGAGACACTTAGGATACAGAATTGATGCTGGCTATTTAAATTTGTGGACTAAAGGAGAAGAATGAGTCAAAGCTGAATATGCCAGTACCCAGCGTGTTGCCTCTTCCATCATCATAGATGCTTATACACAAAAATCACATTTTAGAGTAACCTACAATCCATGATTATAAAAGATTATATGCTGAAAATAAAATCTGTACAGACCGGCAAGAATGTATCATATTCCTCATTACTTAAAATCTGTGTTTTCTGATTCTTTTCTGTCTTAATATAAGAAGCGAGTGAAAATGGTAACCAAGAGTGAGTAAGGAGAAAGTTGAATCACAGTTTGGTTATTGATGGCCTGGTAGATTGTTTAGAAAACATTGTTTAATAAAAATGGGCTAGCAGCTCTTGTATTTTCACTCAGAAGCATGTTCATTAATGTAGATGTTACGTTAAACTTGATCAGAATTAAATGTGAGATTTCGTCTGTGAAAAAAAATATTCTATGAGTACTTCTTATGTTCTTTTTACTTATTTATAAAGTATCAGGGTCAGAGCTAATCTGTAAACATCTGTCATGGTTCCAAGGCAAAGAAAACNCAGCCTACCAGGCTCCTCCGTCCATAGGATTTTCCAGGCAAGAGTACTGGAGTGGGTTGCCATTGCCTTCTCCTGTAAGACTTGATGCTAAGAGATATAAAAGTAACATACTACCTCTATACTCTTAACTACCCACCTAAACAGAGAAGAGGAAAAGAGAAAGAAATTTTCATGCAGTTCAATATTTTTCAGTTTGGCAAATTTGCAAATATGGTATTAAGTGCTGTGGGAACCAAATGGAGAGAGTTGTTCCGATTCTGTGGGTCAGAAAAGACCTCCAGGGGAAGTAAGGTTTGCAGTGAAGCTAGAAGGACTAAGTGCTTTCCATCTTTACAGGATATGAGGTGCCTTGAATGTGTAGAGACAAGGAGTTCCTGAATGTAATTAGAATATAGGTTTAATTATAGGGCATTGGGGAACACGAGCCAAGAACTGTAGTTTGAGGTCAGATGTTTTAAGTTTCAGCTTACAATTTCAGCAATGAGAGGGATTTCTGTTCCGCTGTGTTACTCTGGAGGTAGTGTTGTGAAGAGGATGGAGGTAGTACAATTAGGAGCCCAACCACTGTTATGATCCAGATAATTTAGTGAGGTGAGAGGTAAAATGGTGAGGAGGTCATAGATCAGAGACACTTAGGATACAGAATTGATGCTGGCTATTTAAATTTGTGGACTAAAGGAGAAGAATGAGTCAAAGCTGAATATGCCAGTACCCAGCGTGTTGCCTCTTCCATCATCATAGATGCTTATACACAAAAATCACATTTTAGAGTAACCTACAATCCATGATTATAAAAGATTATATGCTGAAAATAAAATCTGTACAGACCGGCAAGAATGTATCATATTCCTCATTACTTAAAATCTGTGTTTTCTGATTCTTTTCTGTCTTAATATAAGAAGCGAGTGAAAATGGTAACCAAGAGTGAGTAAGGAGAAAGTTGAATCACAGTTTGGTTATTGATGGCCTGGTAGATTGTTTAGAAAACATTGTTTAATAAAAATGGGCTAGCAGCTCTTGTATTTTCACTCAGAAGCATGTTCATTAATGTAGATGTTACGTTAAACTTGATCAGAATTAAATGTGAGATTTCGTCTGTGAAAAAAAATATTCTATGAGTACTTCTTATGTTCTTTTTACTTATTTATAAAGTATCAGGGTCAGAGCTAATCTGTAAACATCTGTCATGGTTCCAAGGCAAAGAAAACTCTGAGAAGTGGAGGTCAAAGCTGATGTCCCAACCAGAAATGTGCACCAATATAGGATAGCCATGTGGGTCTTCTGTTTTATAGCCCCATCTGTATTCTCAGCTCTCCATAGCAGCCATGCAGGTACCAGGTGGGTGCTAATGAGTACATGTCTGCTGCTGCTGCTGCTAAATCACTTCAGTCGTGTCCAACTCTGTGCGACCCATAGACGGCCACCCACCAGGCTCTGCCGTCCCTGGGATTCTCCAGGCAAGAACACTGGAATGGGTTGCCATTTCCTTCTCCAATGCATGAAAGTGAAAGTGAAGTCTCTCAGTCGTGTCTGACTCTTCGCGACCCCATGGACTGTAGCCTACACTTCAATTGTGTCTGACTCTTTGTGACCCTATGGACTATGGCCCGCCAAGCTCTTCTGTCAATGGGATTCTCCAGATAAGAATACTGGAACAGGTTGCCATGCCCTCCTCCAGGGGATCTTCCCAACCCAGGGATCAAACCTGCATCTCTTTGGGCTCCTCCTTTGGCAGGGATGTTCTTTTATCACTAACACCACCTGGGCAGGTACCAGGAGGTGCTGCTTTTCTTCCTGTTTTTTCTTTTCCTTCCTTAGCATCTGAGATGATAGAGGATGTACAGATCTAATTGTGGAGTTATCATTGCTCCTGACCCCTTTCCTGCTTTCTTGTGACAAGTTGCAAAACCATTTTCCCAGCCATTCTACAAACCTAAATTGAATGGTTTAGGTTTACAATTTAAAGATTGTAGCATTTTTACTTATATACACATGATATATGGAAGAGGTAATAATTTTAATTTTTTAATTGAAGGTGAAGCTACAATATTCTGACCACCTGATACAAAGAGCTGACTCACTGGAAAAGATCCTGATGCTGGGAAAGATTGAGGGCAGGAGAACAGGGCAACAGAGGATAAGATGGTTGGATGGCATCATCAACTCAAAAATGAGTTTGAGCAAACTCCAGGAGATAGTAAAAGACAGTGAAACCTGGTATACTGAGGTCTATGGGGTCTCAAAGAGTCGGACATGACTGGGTGACTGAATACCAACAAATAGTTTTAATTATTTAATTTTTAACTTGGAGAAAAGGAATCTGCTTATTTTTACTTAGCTCGGCATTTATACTTTGTCTACTATACAAAACAATTACCGTTATTAATAAATGCTCCAAGTTTTCCAAACCCACCAGTAAAATTAGTGTTTCTGGACTGGAATCAAATATTCATTTACCACTAGTGATATTATGCATAATTTAAAATGTATATTATCATGCAAATGGATTCACCATGATGCTTTCCCTTAACTATAAAAATTTTTCTTATCCCAAATGGGAGCAGGCTTGGGGATATTTACCCAGCCTTGGAAGAAACAGCTGAATAAGCATTTGGAAGGTGCTTTAAATTTTGTCCCTGTGAAAATAGAATTAGTCTCCAACTTAAATACATTATAAATACAGAGGTGACTGAGATTAACCAATACTAGAGAAAAGTGATGTCTTTAATTGCCTATAGTAGTCTTAGTGAAGTACTGGACTCAACTTTTCCCAAAATGTGGCTGTCAGTGTAAAAAGAATCTAGATTAGTCAGTATATCGGTCTCTATACTTCATTTCTTCAAGATAGGAAGAATAATGAAACTAAAGTTTTAGTATAAAATGTGCAGCCTACCTTAGTTTCTACTATTTTTCTAACTATGTAATCTGGCATGAGCAGACCTACAGATTAAATGGAATTGGTATTTTTTTTTTTGATTAGTCTTCTTGTAGGACCCTTTATCATATAAGCCAAGAGTCCTGGGACTCTCACATGGACCATCACCATTGCCTTTACTTTCTTAGTAATCATAATTGCTATATTTTCTTTTCTAATTTCTTCTTAATAGGTGGCCAAAATAGACTATTAAACAGCATCTTTAATAAGGTTCAGGATGGAAAGCTGTTTCTGTTTTTATAAATGACATAATGATTTCTGCTTTTGTTCTAATTCAGTCTGTTGAATTTTCTCAGAAAATTTAGGAAGTAAGAGGCCTCCCTTTTCTCAGTTTATCAAATATAACCAATAATTATGGTTGACATGAACTGGCTCACATTTACTGGAGAGTTCCAAGTGTTTCACCCAATACTCTTTTTTGACATTATAAACCAGCCAACTGAATTTGTGTCCTACCTTTTTATTCCCTGGAGAAAAATGATAAAATATGTACTCCTAGATAATTTTGCTCTTTAGTACAGAATAATTTTTCCTTTCTTATAAATTTTTCTAATGCAAATAAATGAATAATTACAAAGAAAAACTGTTTTAACCACTGTCCTCAATTGAAGCAGACTTGTATTCGTGGTAATAACATTCATAAAGTGTGAAAAATGAATGCAATACATTTTAGGGGATCAGAAAGTCATTTCTATTTTTTGAAGTATCATGTATTTAAGGTAATTAATAGTATCATACTTATATATAGTATGTGGGAAATATGCAACTAAGAGTTCTTTCAAATCATTGTTATGCAAAATTAAAATAGGTCTTCCCTCGTGGCTCAGAGGGTAAAGAATCTGCATGCAATGCAGGAGACCCAGGTTTTTGTCTCCAGGGTCTGGAAGATCCATGGAAAAGGGAATGGCAACTTACTCCAGTATTCTTGCCTAGAGAACTCCAAGGACAGAGGAGCTTGGAAGGCTACAAGTCAAGGGTCGCAGAGAGTCAGACACGACTTAGTGACTGAACAACAACAAAATTAAAATAAGCATTTTATCTAAATAATAATTGTACATTTGAATACCTTTATTTGTATCTCATTTTTTCACTACCTTTATTATCTCTACCTCAAAACTATTATTAAAATTAAACATGTTTCTATGCATTATATTCTTCATTTTTTTAACTGTCCAGCTTCTTATGTTTAGAGATTTATGGTTCTACATAAACATATAAAACATTAGTGGTACACATATATAGATTGTACTATGAGTCCTTTATATGGATGATTCATTCACTGTTCCCAATAGTTTATAAATTACTGTTGTTATAACCTTTGTACAAACGAGGTAACTGAGGAGAAAAGAGGATTCCTGACTCTTGCCAGGATGTACTGATGGTGGGGGGTCATCTGGTACTAGGATTTGCATGTTCAAACCATTCCACGGTGTCGCTTCTCAGCTTGTCTTCCCTCAGCTTTTGTTTTCTCTGAATTAAGATGTGTTCATTTCAATGTGCAGAGTCCTTTTAATCAGTAGGTCTTGAATTCCCCTTGGAACACAGGCATCTATTAGTACCACACGTTTTTTAGTGTGTCTTCAGCTCAGATATGGCAGGGTCAAAGGATAGCGTTCCTGACTTCCACCCTTCCCCTAATTTCAGTCCATCTTTTTCATTCATCTTTGGGGCTCACTCATGCTACATCACAGAAGACTCTTCATTTCTAGGAATGATTAGTTCATGCTTCTTTATCTCCCATAGAATCCATCCTTGGGGAGAAAGTGAATGAAAGAATACAGACTTACATTATAAATACCCTCTGAGTGTCCCAGCTTTACACTGAACTGTGAAGATATAGGCAAAGATAAAAATTTACAATACTAAAACTAGAAACTTTAAACATAATTTTTTCCATTTTTACACACTGGATTAAATATGTAAGGTCTTATCTACATGGGTTTGATTACAGAAACTAATAAAGTATTCTCTAAAAAAAAAAAAAAAATTTAAAATACTAAAACCAAAATCAAATCAAGGAAGAAATTCAACTGGTTATAAGATGTGTAGAGTTAAATTTGGCAAAACCAATACAATATTGTAAAGTAATTAACCTCCAATTAAAATAAATAAATTTATATTTTTAAAAAATTAAGACACAAACTCAAGACATAAAGTAGGTTAAGAGCAACATTTACTTGGCATTATTTATGTGTGAGGCACTGTTCTGCATTGTACATGCAGTAGTCTATGTAATCTCATAACAATAGTAATGAGGTATGAGCACTGTTATTTCCCCCATGTTTCAGATAAGGAAACAAGCGCACAGAGCTGGGATTTGAAGCCAGACAGATTGACTCTGAGGCTCATGGTCTTAACCACTTTAAGAACTGAAATGACAACCCACTCCATTATTCTTGCCTGAAGAAGCCCATTGACAAAGGAGCCTGGTGGGCTACAGTTCATGGGGGTGCAAAAAGTCAGACATGACTGAGCAACTAACACACACACACACCAGTTGATAGGAGATGCTTCATTTTGACCATAGTCCCTACTCTTTCCTCAAAATCAGGTCAGTTACATGCAGTACACCAGCCAACTGCCCATGGCTCTGCATGTACAGCTTTCCAAAAGGGTTGTTCAAGATCAATCAGTAAAAATTAAGGGGCTACAAATGACCACAGACAAGGAGCATGATAGGTTTGGTAGCTTATTGTAATTTGGCATGGATNAGGTCAGTTACATGCAGTACACCAGCCAACTGCCCATGGCTCTGCATGTACAGCTTTCCAAAAGGGTTGTTCAAGATCAATCAGTAAAAATTAAGGGGCTACAAATGACCACAGACAAGGAGCATGATAGGTTTGGTAGCTTATTGTAATTTGGCATGGATATTCCCAATAAACTAGCTGCTGGGTGGGAACACCTTAAAAGCACTGCACTCTGAGAATTCTGAGTATCTGTATAGCCTTTTACTGAAAACAGAGAATAAGCAACAGTTTTGGATAGAAGATCCAACTCAAGCTCCTAAATGCCTATTAGACACTGGTTCTAAATTAGAATGGGCTTCCATTTGTTCTCCAGCAACAGATGGAGGAGAGTTGACCACCACCCAGATGGACAGAGATCAGGACCAAAGAGCAAGTCAGACATCTTGGATATTCACCAACCTCAGGATTGGGGAAAAGAGCTTTTGAAAAACATTTTATATGTAAGAAAGATGGACGAAGAAGAAGGCAATATATCTGAAAATTATTTTCTACAAAAAACCAAGACTTTAGCATACATGTCAGCATCTTAGTAGCATTTGAGACTGAAAAATCATGGTGAGAATAGACTAACTTGAAAAAAACAGCTAAATGTTAGGGATGGGTGTCTTGCAAGCAAAACAAAGACTAGAATTCACACATTAAAAGTCAAGTCAGTTCAGTGACAGAATAAACATGAGATGGTTTCTCAGTATTCAGAAGAAAAAGATGAAAATTTTTTAAAAAGAGAGAGAGCTCAAGGGCAGAGAAAGGAATCCAGAGAAAGGATTCCTAAATACCTGTAATACCTAAAATTATAGGTATTTTCAAGAAGGAAAACACTAGATTCAGAAGCAATCATCATAAACAATATTAAAGAAAGAAAATCTGGACAAATAATTTTTACTAGCAATAAAGACATAGATCTTTGACAAATGTAATAAAATCAGGAAAATGCATAGAAGTAAACTTAGAATTAGAGAGTGATTTAGCCATAGGTATAGAAATAATAGGGCTTCCCAGGTGGCACTAGTGGTAAAGAACCTGCTTGCCAGTGCAGGAGTCAGAAGAGACATGGGTTTGATCCCTGGGTTGGAAAGATTCCCTAGGGGAGAAATGGCACCCCACTCCAGTATTCTTGGCTGGAAAATCCCATGGACAGAGGACCCTGGTGGGCTACAGGCCATAGGGGTCACAAAAAGTGGGACACGACTAAATCCACTTAGCACATAAGCATGAACACATAGAAATAATAGCCAGCTGTAACACTGTGTAGAACTGACTAGGTGCCTTTAAGAGTTACATGTATACAATTTTAAACATTTTCAGCACAAATAAGAAAACTTTTGAATTGAAAAAATACTATGTACCAAACTCATTCTATGAGGCCACCATCACCCTAATACCAAAACCTGACAAAGACACCACAAAAAAAGAGAACTACAGGCCAATATCACTGATGAATATAGATGCAAAAATCCTTAACAAAATTCTAGCAATCAGAATCCAACAACACATTAAAAAGATCATACTCCANAAAAACGATTTCTAGATATTTTAGGTTGGAACATATTTTATAATAAAAATATAAAGTTGTAAGCCTGCTTTTGTCTATGATAATTAGGAAAGTAAATTTTGAATGGCTCTCTATGCCCTTTATCTGACCTCAGCCCACCCTTCCCAACTTCTGAGCCGGAGTCTGCTCCACGTCCCTATTCAGAATCACTTCACAAAATGCCAACTGCAGTTACTGATTTGGAGAATTTTAAATGTTCTCTTATTATCTTCTTCTATTACTGAGGCCTGAATTGAAATAAAAGGCATATATAACAGTCATCTTTATAGACAGGTTTAGGTTCAGTTTTATTATCTAAGCTTTCTCAAAGAGAAAAGTGAAACCCAGGTCAAATAATAATCATAAGCCTAATTATAATGATAAGGCTCTAGGGTAAGAATGTGAGCAGTGTAATAGCGTATCAGAGTGTCATTTCATTCATTTAGTTGTCTTTCATCTTGAGTCCATAATTTCAAGAGAGGTAGGAGGGAACTCCAGTTTCCCCTTGTAGCTATAGCTGATGCCAGCGAGATTCTAACCTGATTTCACATGGATCTTAGGACAATTCCTTGACCTGTTATGTAATTGCCTTTCTGCTGGCTCTTGTGTTTTGCCTTATTTCCCTAAGCACTTTTTTATTTTTTTTTTTTGAGTGACCTTTAAGTCACAGGGACTTATAATTTGGTGACTGTTGTAAAAGTGTTTCTTTCAATATGCCCTCCATGTGTCCTAAGTAGAATTTTATAAACCATTTTTTTTCTGTAATGCTGGGCTCAACAACTGATTTCTTTAAAAATGGAGAAGTTTAAAGAATTGGATATTTTGCTGAAATTCACAAGAACTTATTTGTTGCTTTAAAGCTCCTGAGGGAACCAGCATTTGTTTTTACAGATTTACAATTGTAAAATATAAAACTAATGGAATAGTTTGGTCTGATTCTGTAGAAGTTATAAAACTGGCTACAATTTCAATTCATATTTTGTCACTCAATTTTCAGACTAACTGTATAAAGGAAAGCTAGAGCTTAGCAAATGCTTGATAACTTGGCCTCCACATATCTCCTACCAGCCACCCAAAACCTTTTTTCACTCTGGTGGTTGTGGCAATTCAGTGGAAAACCACACGACAGTCCATGAACTTGCCCAGTCTTTTGTTGTATTTAACCTTCAGAAAAAGGCAGCGTTTTCTGGTCTGTTTTGCAGAGGTTTTCACGGGAAGAACTGTGATGGACAAAGCCAACGTAGTCATTCAAACCTGAGAGTAAGAATAAATGTAACAAAACATTTAGGGGACAGTGTTTCCACACTTTCATCCCATTAGGCCTTCCCACAGCATGTTGAAGATGCTGTTGCTCCCTCCACTTCACAGGATGGCTGAGGTGCTGACAGGGTGAATGGCTGGCCCAGTCATGCAGTGGGAGAGGGGGCCAGAATTCAGGTGTGGCGGGTCTAGCTTCAGGATACATGCACTCTGGTGCCGTGCTTTTGTGTGTCACAAAGCACATTTCAGCATATATCCCCAGAACACATTAAAGTTGTACTATAGTCTGTTCTCTTGAGTAAGCTGAGACGGAGAAGCTGAGGCAGAGTGGCCCAGGGCCCTGCAAGGGGGAGTGGTGACATCATCTCAGTCCCAGGCCACGGCAAGCCTCCCGCTCCCATCTCGTGTGCCTGTCTCTCAGGGAGGTTTGTTTTTGTTCTGTCCGGACGCATTAAATGAAAACAAGCTCTCTAAGCCGACAAATGAAGTCTGAAGTAGCCCAGTTGAAGCAGAGTGGACAGGGCACTTCCACATCCCTCCCACCCTACCTGTTCCCATTCCAGCCACAAGGCCCCTAAGGTGGCCCCATGGAAAACAACTGGGAACCTTCCCAAAGGTTCAGAATGGATTTGTTCTCCCCTGGAAGGACTGAGTGGTGATGGGAAATTAACAAGAAGAGGCCAAAAATTGTTAGGAATAGGAAAAGCAGAGAGGAAAAAGCAAGGTTTTAGTTGGGTAAGTCAGGATTTGAACCTGACGTTTGTGAACTATAGTCTGTTGTTCATCGTAAAATGGGAATGAGAGTTGATGCCTCTTATTGATTGCTTCTAGTGGGCCAAGTTACTATAAGCATTTTTCCATTTAATGCTTACAGCAAATCTGTGCTGTATAGGTATTGTCTACAATTTACAGATGAAAAATTGAGACAGAGAGATGAGCTAATCTCCCCAAGGATACTAGGTTAGAAAATGGCAGAGTTGGAATTTGTCATCACATGTGTCTGACTATAAAGTCTTTACCCTTAAACCTGCATAGGATAGGGGAAAATTAGGAGAGAAAACCCCTAACATGTGCTAGGTACAGAGTAGGCAGCCAGTAAATGGTCAATATTATTTTTGGGAGATAGCATATTATTTAAGAGTCTTGATTCTGAATTCAGAGTTCAAATATCTGCTTTACTATTCATATAACATGTAATCACAGACAAATTTTTTTTAATCTAGGCTTCAGTTACCTTGTTTATAAAATGAAATAATACTAGTACCTACAAAATTTGTCACAATTTTGTGACAGTTAAATGATATCCTATGTTACTTAGCACTGACCCTTATCCATTGCGTGTGTTAAATAAATGCTGATTATTACTAGGAATCTCTATGCCAAGGAACCTGGGTCAGGAGATCCAAAAACTGGATTTTACAAATAGCCTACATTATCTCATTTTGTTTGCACCAAAACTTTTATGAAGTGGTGCCACATTATTCCCAGATGTCCATATGTTCATAGCCAGGAAGTGATAGAGCTGAATGTGAGCCCAGGCAGGTGAGCGTCTGAGTCCTCAGCATTACTCTGCATCGATTCCGACAAGCCAGTTAAGGCATACTTTTCCCACTGCTGAGGAGTACTAGAGTCAAGGATTCAGTATATTGGGAGATTGTACTTCTTTTCCTTGATTAAATTCAGAACCAGTGCAGGGGCTTCCCAGGTGGCACTACGGTAAAGAACTTGTCTACCAATGCAGAAGACACAAGGAAATGCAGGTTCAATCCCTGGATTGGAAAGATCCTTTGGCGGGCAACCAGCTCCAGTATTCTTGCCTGGAGAATCCCATGGACAGAGGAGCCTGGCAGGCTCTAGTCCATAGGGTTGCAAAGAGTCAGATGCAACTGCGGCAACTTACAACACACAGAGCGGTGGTTGCAGGAATCAGATAGGTAGAGTTTAAAATGTTACCTCTTTCATGGCAAAGCTGTTGATCAGCATGGCTTAGAATCGATACCAAGCAAAACCATTAAGTATTTCGTGAGGCAGAATGACCCACCCATGGGCCAGCCTAGCACTTCAGCTCCCACCCCCATCCCACGAAGCCTGCCCTGGTGGATCAGAGCTGAGGGAGGTTTCCGCAGAGCAGATCCCAGACAGAAGAGCCGACTCATTTGGCTTCCATGCTCTCTCCCCCATCAATCAAATAAGTGGCACCTCCTCACCTGGATGGAATGAGGAGCGACAGTAGAGAAAGGCCTGCAGTGTTACTCTAATAAACACCCTGCTTGGCGTGTAGGATTCCATTTCATACTCCCGAGTTGTGGTCTCTCAACTTCTCTGGGCTCAACCTTTAAGACTGTGGGTCATCTGGGTGTGTGACCACCCCCTCGGTGAGACTGATATCTGTCAGAGCAGCTCTCAAATTCATGAAGCCCCACCATGAATTCTTCCAGACCAACTACTACTACTCAGGCCTTCCTCCCTGGACCATGGCTAGGCAGCATCCAATTCTGTCCCCAGAAAACACCAAAATAGGTCAGAAATACAGTTATTAAGTTAATATGAAAGCTCCTCTGTACCTAAATCTGAAATTCAGTGTGTATTCTATTTGCCATCCCAAATTACGTACAGCTACATTGTTCAAAATAGCCCTTCAGAGGTTCTGTAATGAGATTAAAAGACAGCGTATAGCTATTCTAATAATGAAGTGCTCGTAAAATAGTTCTACTGAATATAAATCATCCCCTTACTAATTACACAGGGAGAAATTAAAGATTAACATCCAAAGGAGTAGAAAGTAAAGTCAAATTTCAAAATTAATTGAAAAGTCTCTTGCTTTTTTAGGGAAAATATTTTAAATTTAAGCTTAGAATTGATCTTAAGTATCTTATTCTGTTCAGTCTCATTCACCTAGGACGAGCACAGGCTGTCCTCCTATGGATGGGTGTTATGACTTCAGCATTTCAGAAATGAGCTATTATTTTGTGCTTCCAAATGATAATGAAATATGGCTAGCCACTGTGGTGCTGATCCCACACCCACGAAATGCAGAAATCAAGCCAATCCCAGGCCCTAAAGAAAGTAGCCCTGGCACCCTTACATTCCACAAACCCATACTTCATGCTGCCAAAAACCATAGCAGAGATTCAGTGGTGGAAAGTGAAAGAGTCAGCAGAGAGTCCTGGTTTCCACCTTGCCAGCTGGTCTGTGCGTGCACTCCAGCGACTATGACCTAGATTCATCTGGGAAGAAAATTCCCATCAAGAGATTAATTTTGGCATTTATGAATTTAGGAGGATATTTCTCCTTGCATGTAGTGTCTCCCCTAACAGGATGTAACATTGAGACTTGCCTGCCTTGCAAACTGAACTATTTGGAATGGTGGCAAACCTAGGTATCAAGCTTTGATAGTTGCTTGCCATTTCCAGTGGAAATGAGTGTTGGAAAATGGTGCTGGTCCACGTCTCTCCTGCTCTGTTTCCCCTTTTAGCTCATGTTTCTGGAACCCCTATCTACACTGAGGGTACAGACCTTAGTGACATGACCACAGGCTTCTGTGAAACTCTGATGACAAATGTCTGTTCCCATCTCTTGCTGTGGCATCACTTACATCTATGAAATATAGTTTATCGGGTGGATTTTCACTGAATCCACAAATGGTTCAAACTGGAGGACTGCTCCAAGATTCCCGAGCTAGAAGTGCTGTTGGTGTCTCGGGAGCCTGCCGAGGACCATTCCCTCTGCCCCGTTCCACTTCAAACACTGGCTTCCTTCAGGTTTTGACCACTGGAATCTAGGGAAGCATTTCTCTGTGTAGTATTTCTCTACAGTGGCATCATCTAGCCTTTTAGGCCATCTCAGGGAGACTTCTGATAGTTTAATCCTTAGCTTGGTCGCTTCCCTTTTCTAACACACTTGAGACTAGCCCTGTTTACTGAATTTGTGGACCTTCTTTCCCCTTTGATTTATAGATAAAGCAACTGACTTTCTAAGATATCACTTTAAATCTTATCCTGTGGATCTCCTATGGTGAGAGAGAAGAAATTATGAGCCCAAGAACTCTACCGTTCAAAAAAAAAAAAAAATCACACCTCTCTGCCCCGCCCCCCACCTCCACATTGGAGATTTCACCAGGTGATACCCTTCCACAAGATCAGCATGGAACCAAGACCTGAACTCACTCCATTATCATCCTGCCTATTCGCATGTAGTATGTCTCACCTTCTGTCTTCAAGTTCTCATCTCATCAATTTCTCAAGCAAGTCCCTCAGATCATGGGAAACAGTTGCACACCTCCTACAATGTCTCTATCACCTGAAAACCCACCCAGGAAGTCTTTGCTGCCTTCCCAAGTCTTTCTATAACCAGTCTGTCTATATAGATAACTACCTTCTATTTCACTTTTCACTTTCATGCATTAGAGAAGGCAATGGTAACCCATTCCAGTGTTCTTGCCTGGAGAATCCCAGGGACGGGGCAGCCTGGTGGGCTGCTGTCTATGGGGTCACACAGAGTCGGACACGACTGAAGCGACTTAGCAGCGGCAGCAGCAGCAGCATACCAACACAATCAGCAAGATATGGGTCCTCCATGGCTCTTCCTGGAGATTCTGCAGTAGTGTTTGCAAACGTTTCCTGGGCTTTAGCACCCTCTGGAGGACTAATTTCGGGTGTTTTCGGTCCACTGTTGGGTTTCCTTGGGCCCAAATCACTCTTTCCCATCTAATATCAACCTAAAGGTCTCTCCTTAATAGGAACAGACAGGCTGGCTTGGGCTTACCTCCTTATGTTTCATAGCTGTCTTTTCAGATGTCAAAGGTATCATATTTATTTAGCATGACTTCTAAAATGTCAGCTTTTCCCTCAAAGAAATCTTTCTTTGCTTCAACTTTTGATCAGTTTGTTTATTTTGTTTTCAGTCTTCCACTGCTTTTGATATGATTGTTGCACTGAAGCACACTTTTCAAAGCACTTGAGTCCTTCATTTTTGTGATCATTGCCCTGAGTTGTTTTCTACTTCAACCCAAGAAGACGGCATATGCTATGCATTTATTCTGAATATACCTTTCACAGGTGACTCTTGAGAGCCTTTGGCCAGCACATAATTACAAGAGGTTAACTTTCATGCATTGGAGAAGGAAATGGCAACCCACTCCAGTGTTCTTGCCTGCAGAATCCCAGGGACGGTAGAGCCTGGTGGGCTGCCGTCTATGGGGTCGCACAGAGTCAGACACGACTGAATCAACTTAGCAGCAACCATATTACTTCCCTCTTTTGGCCCTGAATGTTATTGTATTTTGAGGCACCCAGAGTAATGCTACCTCCCTGGGCTGAATGCCAATAATTTAAAGCTAAGAAGTCAGTCAAATAGAGGAAGATAAATATCATATGATATCACTTATATGTGGAATATAAAGTATGATACAAATCAACACAAGCATAAACAGAAATGGACTCACAGATATAGATAACAAGATTGTGGTTGTCAAGGTGGGGAGAGAAGGACTGGGAGCTTGACATTAGCAGAGGCAAACTATTATATATAGGATGAATAAACAACAAGATCATACTATATAGCACAGGGAACTATATTCAATATTCTATGACAAACCATAAAGGAAAAGAATATGAAAAAGAATATATATGTATAATTGAGTCACTTTGCTGTTCAGAAGAGATTAATACAACATTGTAAATCAACAGCTTGTTATTGTTTAGTCACTCAGTTGTGTCTGACTCTTTGCAACATATATATATATATATATATATATATGTATGTATATTGCTGTTGCTCAGTAACTAAGTCATGTCCAACTCTTTTGCAGCCCTATGAATTGCACTCTGCCAGGCTCCTCCATTCATGAAATTTTCCATGCAAGAATACAGGAGTGAGTTGCCATTTCCTTCTCCAAAGGATCTTCCCTACCCAGGCACTGAACCCCTGTCTCCTTCTAGCCTCCTGCATTGCAGGATGATTCTTTACCTCTGAGTCACTGGGGAAGATCTAAACCAACTGTTTACTTCAATAAAATTAAAAGTAATAATAGCACTACTAATAATTTAAAGCTAGAACCTTTCAATGTTAGCATTGCACATGGAGCTCAGCTATATTTGCTCTTTTGAGTTAAGCAGCAAAAAGTCACTCAGCTCCTGATTATCTAGAAGGCCCATATCCAACACACACTTTCCCCATCTTGGCCTCCAATATGACTGTTTTCCAAGGCTGGCAGCAACAGTCCTGCCAGGATATAAATATTGGGTTGGCCAAAAACTTTGTTCAGGTTTTTCCTTACGCTGTTACAGAAAAACCCAAATAAACTTACCTGGCCAACCCAATATCTTCTTACCAGTTGAGAAACAGCCATTCACCTGTAAATAAAGTCATCCTAAGCTACAGTTGGAATCCCATAATACCCACACTTGCCAAAGCCTGAAGCCTTTTGCTCGGCCTCTCTGGTTAAAAGCCAATGGTAAAAACTAGTCACAGGGTACAAAATAGACACAGGCCAACTACCAAGATTCAAACACACAACTCCCCTGCTGACCCCAGAAGCCAAAGCATGTGACTTGGCCCCACTAAAACTTCTCTGCTCTTGGTCTGTTTCTCAAAGTTCCCAGCTACATGTACCAGATGTTGAGAATTCAAGAGAAGTAAATAATACTCCTCTTCCCTGTGCTTAAATTCTGAACCCACTAAGATGAACAAGGGTTAGGCAACAATTTAAAAATACACCTTTTCTGAGAATTAAGCTGTTGGGAATTCCCACATTTGCTTGTCACTTTTCACAATCATTACTTACCATCCACAGCAGGACAATCTCAGGCCTCCCCCATGGGGGTCTGTCCACATGCAACTGACTTCTCAGAGGGGAGAACAGAACACATTATCCTTGCCTTCAGGTGGATTCTGAAAAGAGAGCTCCATCTTCCAAAGCCTCTAGATAGTCATTCCCCCAACCTGGAGAGAAGTGACTGATGGAGGGTGGGAACGGAAAGTGCTACTTTAATGGGGGGGGGGGGGTCCCTCCACATGAAAACACCAGGAGCACAAAGTTACACCTTAAAACCAAGTCAAAGAACACATCCAAAAGGAAAGCATGTGCTGAATTCTCAGAACAGGATGGGAAACACCAGCTGAGTTGACATAATGTTACAGGATATGATCACATACAGTATATATGTGTGTGTATGTGTGTATACTTACACTGGGGCTACATCCCAATAAACCCATTTTAAGTTGACGATATTGTCAAAACCACATTTAATACACCTAACCTAGCAAACACTGTAGTTTAGCCCATCCCTCCTTAATGTGCTCAGAACAGTTAACCTATAGCTGAGCAAAAATCATCTAACACAAAGCTTATCTTATACTGAAGTGTTGAGTATCTCATGTAGTTTATCGGATACTGTTCTGAGTGTGAAAACCAAATGGTTGTCTGGATAAGAATGGTTGTAAGTGTACAGTTTATCCTGCAACACGCTGCTTGTGCCCAGCATCACTAAAGAGGGTTAGGCGGCATATTACTCGCCCAAGATCAAAACTCATAGTACAGTTTTTACTGAATGGGGATGGTGGCAGGGGATTTTTGGTATTACTAGTAAGATAAGAACAACAGTAGTACTTACCAAGTGTTCACCACAGGCCAGGAAGTCCACTAAATGCATTTATTAACTTGTGTATGTGCCTGCTAAGTCACTTCAGTCATGTCCGACTCTTTGCAAGTCCACATACTGTTGCCTGACAGGCTCTCTGTCTATGGGATTCTCCAGGCTACTGTTTCTCCAATACTGTAATGGGCTACCATTTCCTCCTCCAAGGGATCTTCCTGACCCAGGGATCGAACCCACATCTCTTATGCCTCCTATATTGGCAGGCAGGTTCTTTACCACTAGTGCCACCTGTACCTGACCACAACTTTGAGCTCTTAAACTATGTGGGCATTCATTGTTATCTGAAACTGAGTTCTCTGAATAAATATTTAATTGGATGATTAAATAAAATTTTATAAAGTCTCTAAAAATATGTCCTTCTCTCAAAGAGCACATCACCCTACCAGGGCAGTTTCCATGAAGAAGCTGTCACCTGAGAGCTCAAGGGGCGTTTTTTCTTCCCTTGATGTTGGATATTTAGGGATTTTGTGAGATTCATCTACAGTACTTTTTTTTTTTTGAGTTTTTTTATTTCTACACAAAGGAAGCTTTCCAGGGATTTCTGCCGCTAACCTCCACAAACATAGTCTAAAGAATAAGAGCAATCCTAAGCATATATTGAGGTTACTGACATTGATAACCTCAGTATACACTTGAGGTTAAGACAAAGATCCGTATAGTCAAAGCTGTGGTTTTTCCATTAGTCATGTATGGATGTGAGAGTTGGACCATAAAGAAGACTGAGCACCAAAGAATTGATGCTTTCAAACTGCAGTGTTGGAGAAGACTATTGAAAAAACAGCAAGGAGATCAAACTAGTCAATTCTACAGAAAATCAATCCTGCATATTCACTGGAAGGATTGATGCTGAAGCTCCAGTACTTTGGCCACCTGATGTGAAGAGCTGACTCATTGGAAAAGACCCTGATGCTGGGAAAGATTGAAAGTGGGAGGAGAAGGGGCAGCAGAGAATAAAATGGTTAGATAGCACCACTGACTCAGTGCACCTGAATCTGAGCAAAGTCAAGGAGATAGTGAAGGACGGGGAAGCCCGGAGTGCTGCAGTCCATGGGGTCGCAAAGAGTTGGACCTGACTTGCAACCGAACAACAGTGAAGCATATATTGAAATCAACTGTAATTCACCAAAAAATTAATTCCAAGCAAAAGTACATTGATATGAAACCATAATGAGTTTATAGGTATTTTCTTAGCTAGAAAATTGAATGCAGCATCATTTCTGCAGTGAAAGTGTTAGTCACTCAGTTGAATCCGACTCTTTGCGACCCTATGGACTGTAGCCACCAGGTTCCTCTGTCCATGAGGTTTTCCAGGCAAGAATACTGGAGTGGGTTGCCATTTCCTTCTCCAGGGGATGTTCCTGACCCAGGGATAAAACCCAGGTCTCCTGCATTGCAGGCAGACTCCACTCTCTGAGCCACCAGGGAAGCCCATATCTGCTGTTTATTTCTAGCCAGCCCCTAACTGTTGGTGCCTCGGGTCTTGTTTCTGGGTGATGACTGACTTCTTCCAACAAAGATTGTCCAGAAAGGGTCTTTAGTGTCATCTGCAGGTTGATGGCACCTACAGGTCCAGGGCCAGCCCTGACCTCTGCTTCAAGCTCCATGCCCCCCATCTCCACCTGCATGTCTCACATACATTGCAAATCTATTAATATATTCCAGAACATAATTTTTAAATTTTCGTCTTTAAATCTCCCTCTCTCCTTTTCCAGTTCAGTGAATGTACCATTACTTGCATTGTTCAAGCAAGAAACCAAGACGTTATCCTAGATCAGCACCTTCAGTAGAAATACCAGGTGAACCACATATGTCACTTTACATTTTCTCGCAGTCACATTTAAAACCACAATTAATATTACAGGCACACCTTATTCTGTGCTTTCTTTTATTTCACTGCAAATACTGCGTTTATTTTGTTTTACACATTGAAGGTTTATGGCAACACTACATCACCAGATAATGGTTAACATTTTTTTAACAACAGTGTATTTTTTAGTTCAGGTATGCACCTGGCTTAGACATAATGCTATTGCATACAATAGACTACAGTATAAACATAAATTTCTTTATAGTTTCCAAGTGCATTTTATTTGGTTTTCCAGTGCATAAACCAAAAAATTGATGTGACTTGCTTTATTGTGATATTGCTTTATTTTGGTGGTCTGGAACTGAACCAGTATCTTCGAGGTATGCCTGTATATTGTATTTATTAATAATCTGATGTATTTAATCCAATATGTCAAAAATATTGCTATTGATATATCAATATAAAAATTATCTGTAAGGTAGTTTGCTGTTCTGTGCTCAGCCTTTGGAATCCAGAATGCATTTTATACCCAATAGTACATCTCTTGTCTCACTAGCCTCAAGTGCTCAGTAGCTACGTGGACTAGTGACTACCATACTGGACAGTACAGTCTTAGATCGAACTTCATCTTTCATTCCTCCAGTTAGACCCACTAGCATATCCTGCTAATGGGTACTTGTCTCTGTCTTGCAATATATGTAAGCCATCCGCTTGTCTGTACTTCAGGATGTTCCCATGTTTTACTTCCTACAGAAGCCTTCCTGCTGATCCGCATGCTCCTCTCACCCCTCCAGTCTGTTCTCCACTCAGCAGCAAAGTTACCATTTGAAAGTCGTTAGGCTTGTAACAAATATTAGATGATTATATGCTAGGCTCTATGTTAGGTGTTACAGATGGCATAGTGGGTTAAGAGCAGCTTCGGTTCAGGTCACTTCAGTGGCTCAGTCGTGTCCCACTCTTTGCGGCCCCATGAATCACAGCACGCCAGGTCTCCCTGTCCATCACCAACTCCCGGAGTTCACTCAGATTCACGTCCATCGAGTCCGTGATGCCATCCAGCCATCTCATCCTTGGTCATCCCCTTCTCCTCCTGCCCCCAATCCCTCCCAGCATCAAAGTCTTTTCAAATGAGTCAACTCTTCACATGAGGTGGCCAAAGTACTGGAGTTTCAGCTTTAGCATCATTCCTTCCACAGAAATCCCAGGGCTGATCTCCTTGCAGTCCAAGGGACTCTGAAGAGTCTTCTCCAACACCACAGTTCAAAAGCATCAATTCTTTGGTGCTCAGCTTTCTTCACAGTCCAACTGTGAAGGACTGAAAGGATTGTGTATCCAGGTACAAATCCTATCTCTACTTATTAGCTGAGTGACCTTGAGTAAATTGCTAAGCCAGTCTTTACCTTAGTTTCCTCATGTGCAAAATGGGAACAATAATACTGTCTACCTTATTGGGTTACTGTAAGGATCCACTTAGTTAATGGATATAAACTACATGCTTGGTACATAGAAAGCACTTCATAAGTGATAGTAATATTTTCCAAGTGATTCTGCAAGTTTGAAGTTTTGGTTACTGATTTTTTTTAATAATTTTGATTTTTTATGAGAAAATATATATATAATTTGCCATTTTAAACACTGTACAATTCTGTGACATTAAGTACATTTACCCCATTGTTCAATCATCACCATTACCTATTTCCAAAACTTTTTCACCCTCCCAAATGACCCTCTGTACACATTAAACAATAGCTCCTCGTTTTCCCCCTGGCTTCACTGTGAGTTACTAATGTTCATCTTCCATTATGGAGTCCACATCTAGTTGAGGAAAGAAGATTAAATAAAAAGATATTTAACATCATGTCTGTTAATGGTAAATCCTGATGAAAAAAGAAAATTTCACAGAGAGATAGAGGACAGGAATGTTCTCATCAATGATCAAGACAGGCCTCTGAGAAAAGTGTTGCCCAAAGAGAGGAATGAAGTGAAGGAGTAGGCTGTGCAAAAGTCCCAAATCCTTCCCTTGTCAAAAACCCTTCAGTGGGACCCCCACCCGCCAACCCGGCATTTCAAATAAAACCAAAACTTGTTGCTCATTGTAGGAAGCCTCTCATCAGAGCCTCTGCCTCAGGCCTTTCTGCTTCTCCCTATGGTGCTTTTTATTCCCCTTTTCTTTAAAGTATGTACTTTGAAGTCTAGATTTAGAGAAAAGAAGAAATTCCAGTGTGCTTCTATTTTATACAAATTTAACCTGTGTATTAATGTGTGTGTGTTTATTGCTAAATTGTGTCCTATTCTTTGTGATGCCTATGGATTGTAGTAGCCCACCAGGCTCCTCTGTCTACAGGATTTCCCAGGCGAGAAGACTGGAGTGGGTTGCCAGTTCCTCTTCCAGGGGATTGAACCCATGTCTCCTGAGTCTCCTTTATTGGCAGGCAGATTCTTTACCACTGAGCCACTTGAGTTACAAACCTTAAATTTCTTACACTTTGTCATAGGAACAAAAGGTGGACACATTTGGACTTATAATTTTGCTTCTATCTCTTTGTGTCTAGATTTCAAACCTTTCTCTGCCCACAGTGATGGGGGCTGCCATTTTTTAAGAGCAAGTCATGTCACTTCACCTTTCTGGTACTCAGTTTCCTTAACTGGAAAAGGGCCAGAATACAGACCTTACCAGCTGGCTGTAGTGGTAAAGGACTCAGAGTAATGCACAGGGTCTTACCTTTCCTTTGATGTTAGTTACTGTTAATATAACTATTATTTTTTCAATAGCTATGCTCCTTATAACATAATTTCTTGGCCAGATGTAAAATTAATATTAAATCATATGCATGTTTATTTTTCCTTTGCTCTATGGAGTCCTTAACTAGGAGGTGTTTTCCAGTTATTAAACACAAGGGCACCGTCTAGTGGCCAAACTGTATATAGTGTTTTTCAACCTATGAGTCTTGGGGGAAAACATTGTTTTTGATGGAATAAAATTGAATATAAAGTATCAGAGTGATGACAGTTGTTTTGTAAATTTAACAGTCCACAAAATTATTTTATTGAAATATTAAAATATACCCATGTATGTACTTAGGCACAATATGAACTACTTTTTCTGATAGTGGCTGCTTTTAAAACATTCAGCAAGTCACTGGTTTAAGCAACTTGTTAAGTTAGGGGTGAACATTGATTGGACTTAACTTAGGCTGAATATTGGAATTATTGGGGGAGCTTAAAAAATACCATTGTTTTGTATCAACTCCAGAAATTCTGATTTACTTGGTCTGGAATGTCACCTGGACATTAGGATTTTTTTTAAAGGTACTCGAGTAATTCCCTGTGCAGCAAAAATTGGAACTTATCTTAGTCTATCAAAAATTAGTTTTGTACATTAGAGAATTGTGACCCAGAATGTTTAAATGACTTATCAGAAGTCACACTGGTAATTACTAGAAAAATTTCATGAAGGACCTTGATGGATATTTGTTAGAAATTCAGGAAATGTTTCATTTCATTTTTTGGAATGCTTTTAAAAGGGAGAGAGAGATAAAGTGGAGAATATACAATGTCTATCTAATCTGTTTTATAAGTTATAAACTGATTTTATATTTCAATAGATTTGTAGATTTTATCTATTAATTTTTCATTTACAAAATTAATTCAAATTAGATTCTGTGTGTCAGCATAAACTACATCAGTGATTTTTTTTGTTTTCACAATATCCAATTTGAGGGCAGTTTTCATATATATCCCTGAATATAATAAGATAGTTTCACTTGCCTGTTATTTTCTCACAAACTATGTTTCTGTGTTTCTGATGCCTCATCTCCTACTAATAGCTAGTGACCGTCCATCCTGTATGATGATTAAACGCAGAGGTGCTCATATTTCAGAACTCTATGGTCTACAGAGAGAGAAGACACACACCTGGATTTCAGGGTTAAAGGGACACATAAAGCATTAGAATATAACATGAGGATATCTTTTATATGCCAAAGTGCCCTCAGCCAACTGATAGGATAATATGTGTGTACTGGTGCAGTAGGTATTTGGGGTCAAGGGAGGATTTGAGGAGATGATTTTTGAGTGGGAAAAAAGAGGGATTTAGATGTAAATAAAGGGTTGAAATAAAGCTAATAATCATTTTAAGTTAGAGTAAAAAGCTTTTTATATAGAAAAGGAGAAATTGGGGAAGGTGGTTTGGTCGCTGAGAGAGGAGGAAAGAGAAATACCTGATAAAGACAGAGGAAAAGGTGAAATGGGTGTAGGGCTTCCACTGTGAGGCATTTTCAGTGGTAGGAAGTTAGAGCCTCCAGAAGAACCTAGATAAAGCCCATCTTCCGCACCATCCAGGGGAGGAAGCTGAGACACGGAGACCCCAACAAGGTGGCACCATCACCCCACATCTTCCCTCCGGCTTCCTCAGCTGGAGCAGGTGGCCTCACCTCCCTGAATTTGAGAGGTAATTAAGATTTGATATATTCTGTATGTCTTCATCAGCTTAAAAAATATTCATTTGATAAAATAGGAATACACAGAGGTACAAACAATTTCTTAAACCATTATGCCTGCTCAAAGAAACTCCAGTGTGTGTAAGTCGCTCAGTCTTGTTCTACCTTTTTTGACCACATGAGTTACAGCCTACTAGACCCCTCTGTCTGTGGGAATTCTCCAAGCAAGAATACTGCAATGAGTTGCCATGGCCTCCACCAGGAGATTCTTCCCAAACCAGGGATCAAACCTGGATCTCCCAGATTGAAGGCAGATTCTTTAGCATCTGAGCCACTAGGGAAACCAGCAAAGAAACTGAGGCATACTAAAAATTTTAAGAATTTGACCAAAAACCAACTCGAGTTGGGAAATAAATCTAGCAGATATAACATGGCCAAACTCCAGGAGATGATGAGGGACAGGGAGGCCTGGCATGCTGCAGTGCATAGGGTTGAAAGAATCGGACACGACTGGGCGACGGAACAGCAGCAGCAGCAGGAGATATAAAGGAGGAGCAATATAAAATGAGAGACTTCTATAGGCAGAAGGGAACAGGAATGAGGAAGTTGTACTAAACCAAGAGAAAAAGCTAGCTGTTTATTTCAAGGTCACTTTCCTTTAGGGGAAAGCAGTGGTTCCCCTAACTGTGCCTGTCAGGCAATTCCTGATCAACTGGTTTAAGATTCCATCTCTAGGAGGGCCAAAACTGTAATTCAGTTAAGTCTCAGTTTGATGACATGGGGCTTAGCATATGTAACTCCATTTAGGGCCTATTGTTCTGTTTTTAACATACTTATGAGTGTATTACAAAGTTTTGAGCCTAATAAACTGCCATGAAAACTAAAGACTAGAACACAGATAATAAAACATGATCATTAAATAGCTGAAACCAGACATTTAGTTCAGAGTTTTCTGAACCTCAGCTCTATGGACATTTTAGGTTGAGGGTTTATTGTGTGCACTGTAGAATGTTTGGCAGCATTCCTGCTCTCTACTCTTCAAATACCAGTAGCAACTCTTCTACCACCACCCCCAGGTTATGACAACTGAAAATGTCTTCAGGGGGCAGAATTCCTCTCCCTCCACTCCCTCCCTGCTCACTCCCTCCCTGCTCCCTCCTTCCTTTCCCCTCCCCCTGCATTGAGAACCATGGATGTAGATTATATTAATGTAAGGATGTCTGGGGCTTCCCTGGTGGCTCAGACAGTAAAGAATCTATCAGCAATCAGGAGACACAGGTTTGATCCCTGGGTCGGGAAGATACCCTGGAGAAGGGAATGGCTATCCACTCCAATATTCTTGCCTGGAAATCCCTGGGTCGGGAAGATACCCTGGAGAAGGGAATGGCTATCCACTCCAATATTCTTGCCTGGAAAATCCCACGGACAGAGGAGCCTGGTGGGTTACAGTCTGTGGGGTCACAAAGAGTCAAACACAACTGAGCGACTAACACTTCCACTTTCTGGTGTTTACAGCTAGTTGGTCTAGGATTTGAGATAAGAAGTGACCAGGGAGCTGTACCTCCTGCGTCTCAGTTTGTATGGCTCAAACTCAATTCTGGATAACGACTCCGGTAGAGCTGGAGGGGTACTCAATCAAAGCCTCCAGGAGTAGAGATGGACACCGCAGCTGGCAGTTTATTCCCCTCAGCATCACCTCTGCCAACTCGAGTTGCCTGACCCATCGAGAGTCTCTTTAGAACTGTAGGAACTGGTCTCCCTCTCAGAGAATTTCCAAGTACTAAAAGCCTCTTGATGAAAGTGAAAGAGGAGAGTGAAAAAGTTGACTTTAAGCTCAACGTTCAGAAAACGAAGATCATGATTATAATCAAATAAAGGATGGGATTGAGAGAAAACTATCTTTCATGCTATGAATAATTGTCATTGTGCTAGACTTTATAGCATATCATTTCTCTTTCAGAACCATCTCTATTACCTAATTTGCAAGAGAAGCAATTAACCCTCAAAGCAAAATGTTTAGAAGAGATTCTAGAAGGATTTCATTAGTTTTTATTTTTTTAATAAACACCATTATTTGCTGGGCTCTGTGTTTTCTTAAGAAATGCCTGATCATCATAAAGAGTGGAGAAAATTTATAATTATCCAATTCAACTTGAAAATTTCCAGAGAAAATAGTCCAGGCACATTTTTAAAGATGCAAATACCACCATCACAGACACCTTAATGGATCCTAGTGACTCTTAGTAAGGCCCATTCTTTTAGTCTTTTTTTTTTTTCCCAAAATGCTTAGGAAACTGAGTTCTGTACAGCAGCTAGCACTCTGCTGGCTTGAATTTGGGGTTACTGGCTTCCTAACTTCCCTTCTGCCTACACTTTACAGCTCCTGATGTCACATGGACTTCACCAGTTCCTACGCCTTCTGTGGTTTCCTGTTAGCCAGCACCTCTCTCTCCTGTCAGACTTTTCTTCTCCTAAAGGCTCAAAACCATGAGTCAGCCCACTTGAGTTAGCCTGATTCTCTTAGTCTTCAGGCTGGGAGTACAAGGTTAACCTTTGAAAAAGAATCTTTTACTTTGGTGAAGAATTGCAAAAAAAAAAAAAAAAAAAAGAAATGTTCCTCCAAACATGTGTATTATTCTTTTCAGACATCTTCTGAGAAAGAAGAAAGATGAAATGGGGTGGAGAAACCTTTGAGGTGAATATGGAAGGCTCCACAGCTCTCATCTGCCTAATATTTGCCATCCCTTAACATAATCACACTAAGCACTGAAGTAAATGCATGATCTCACCTCACTGTTAACCTGTTTAGCATCAGTTTTCATCCTGAGATCTTTCATTGTCAGTATTATGTATTCATCCGTATTGTTTCACTTGATTAAACAAGAAGTCTCAACAGGAGTGGCAAGGGGAAACCAAGGCTTTTCAAACAGTAAAATTAGTTCACACCATAATGCCCCAGAACAGAAGCTAGGCATAAATAAATTATTCACACAAGCTGAAGAAAAATCAACCCGTTGCTTTGTAATAATGTCTAGCACAGCAAGTGAAAGGGGTATCCGGAAATAGGCATTTAAGTATTTATTGGTAATATCCATGACTTTGGGGCTGACTCTCTCCACTTAATTTTAAAAGGGGCTACATATAATAAGCCATAGCACTAGTGTCCTGCAGACATCACTCGCTCTCTTATTTCAGTTATCTGCACGCTACTCTAACCCTAGAGAAACAGCAAGATTATAAACGAGTGTTTGCAGGGGGCACTCTACCTGCCGCTGGCAGGCTGCTTCAGCTGGCCCACTGTACACACTGGCCCGTTACCCTGCTAGACGCATTGGCCTCGGTCCTTGGCCCCGTCCTCCTGCCCCTCAGGTGACAGAGGTACAGTGCCAGACGTGTGAAGGGNTCAAGATGTGTATAAGAGACAGAGGTTAATGAGAAATTTATGTCTTTTCAGGTTTCCCACTCAATCCCCTCAAGAAAAATTCAGATCAAGTTTTTCTTACAGGCAGGGCCAATCTTATTTTCATTAAATGAGTAGCTCAGGCCCTGGGACTCACTTGTTTAAGCCTCTCTGACTGTCACCTGGCTCCAGGAATACAGTAGGAAAAGACCGGAATTCAGCCAACATAAACTCCTTAAGCCAGATACTTTTTTAATTCCAGAAGTCTTAGTTTAAATTTTTTCAAATAAGTTTCTATTTTTTGCTTATTTCTAATGTACTTTTTTTATGAGCTGTAAGTCTTAAAGTTAGTACTTTGGAACTAAAATGATGAAAGATTTCCCTTTTAAATCACATAGAATCCAGCCTTCAACTTTGCTGGCTAAATATTTCCCTTATATCTAACCTCACAATAGCTCTCCTTGCCACTTAAGACCACTTTCTCCAATTCTGCAGGTTACTGATTTCAAATGAATTTCTGACTCAGTCCTTCCTGTGGGTAAGGTAGTTTGCTTCTTCATCCTCTTTGTCCAGAATAAAATCAGTTCCTTTATTCTTTCACTAAAGTCTAGTCTCCACTCAGGATTGTAACTTATTCTTCAATTATAGTCTCATACCAGCAGTAACTGTATCACCAGGGAGCTGCCTAGAAATGATCCTCTGGCCCTACCCTGTGGTGTGTGTTAAGTCACTTTAGTGGTGTCTGATTCTGTGACCCTGTGGACTGTAACCAACTAGGCTCCTGTGCCCATGGGATTCTCCAGGCAGGAATACTGGAGTAGATTGCCATGCCCTCCTCCAGGGGATCTTCCTGACCCAGAGATTAAACACGCAGCTTTTATGTCTCTTGCATTGGTAGGCAGTTTCCCACTAGTGCCACCTGACCCTACCCTAGACCTACAGAATCAGAAGCACTAGGGTGGGGTTCGCATATTGTGTTTGAACAAACCCTCAGGTGATTCTGACACATACTTAAATTGAGCACCAATGCACCAGCCTTTCCTTTCTCAAGCTTTTTATTTTCCCTGATCAGTAAGCAGCAGGTAACCGGAGCTAAGCTAGACTGTAGACCTCATCCCCATCTTAAAACTTGGGAGTTTCAATAGCCTTGGAAACCAGCCAAATCTAAACAGACAGACCTAGGTAAATTGCTTCTTTTAAATCCCTTCTCATCAATTCGGTTTTCCATCCACTCTAAGATTCCTGCTGTTAGTGTCCAAATGTTCTCATCTGTCCTATAGATCTTAAGTAATGAAGAAGCACCAAGTTTACAGGTCAGTTTCCCTTGACGATCCTTCCAGTGGGGAAATAAAGAGAAATTACCTTCCTCAACTGTGTTTTGGAGCATAAGGCTTGCTGTTAAGCATGTATTTTTCATTTGCCTCTGGCTGTTAACCAAACCTCAGTAAAAAGGAGTTGCCCGGCCTTAGTCAGAAAATTGGAGTGATGGCATGGATATTCCTTCTCCTGAGACAGCGTTCCTAGTCACCATCAACGCACTTAGAAGAGCCATTCTCAAAATAAAAATAGTCCTCAGTCTTGCCAAGTTTTAGAAAGCAGACCAAAAATTCTCAGAGACCTCACTTTAACTTTGTGACTAATTGTGTTGTATACTACTCTTGACAGCTGACTGACAAACGGGCATTTTATGAAAGTCATGATGGAGTGTTTGCTTTATTGTGACTCCTAGTGCATTATAAACAGAAAGCAAAGTGCATTTTGTGCGATTTTAATGTCATTTTAAATTTTAAATTTGTGCAAATTTTAATGTCAGTGAATTTGCATTTCTTGAAATGAGGCTTGGAAAAGCCAGATAACCTTTTCCTAAAAACAATGTTTGTAATAAATATATATAGTCTTTTGCATATTATTGTATATAAATATTTATATATATAGTTATGGTTCCTGCAGCTATGCTTAGAAGTTAACTTAAACAGGATTAAATTGACAAGAGAGCTTCCCTGGTGGCTCAGTGGTTAAGAATTTGCTTGCCAAAATAGGAGACACGGGTTTGATCCCTGGATCAGGAAGATTCCCTGAAGAAGGAAATGGCAATCCACTCCAGTATTCTTGCCTGGAAAATCCATGTACAGAGGAGCCTGGCTGGCTACAGTCCATGGGGTCACAAAATAATCAGACATGACTTAGCAACTAAACAACAACAAAAAAATTTGGCAAGAAGGAACATTAAAGATTCAGTAACCTGTGATATCATTCATTGATGTTATATAGTCATTTTGTCCAAGGCACTGATATTGCCAAACAGAGCAAGTGAGAACAACATGCATTTAAATATATATATATATATAACTATCAATAAATCTTCCCTGGGTTGGGAAGATACCCTGGAGAAGGAAATGGCAACCCACTCCAGTATCCTTGCCTGGAAAATCCCATGGACAGAGGAGCCTTGCAAGCTATAGTCCATGGGGTTGCAAAGAGTCAGACATGACTCAGCAACTTCACTGATGAAGGTGAAAGAGGAGAGTGAAAACGCTGGCTTAAAACTCTCAATGTTCAAAAAAAAAAAAAAGAAGACCATGGCATCCAATCCCATCACTTCATAGCAAATAGGTGGGGAAGACAATGGATCAGTAAATTACTCTTCAAATTAGGGACCACGTCTTCTCAAAGAGCCCATGATGTGAATTTTGTGTAGCCTCTCTTTTTCACTGAGCCAGTCACAAAACCTGTCTGCTCTCTCTCTTCCTTGACAAGAGATTACCTTTTCCTCTTTACTGAGGACAGAGGACATCCACCAAAAACCCCTTAATCACCCCTGCTCGTCTCCATCTCAGAAGGTCTCCTCACCTCCCTCTGACCCAGTCTGTAAAGTATCTTCAGCAGGAAAGACTGCTCTCCAAAGATACTGCTCAGCCTCAGCTGCCTCGGGTGTTATTACAAACTCAGAGTCTCTCCCCTCAGAACACCAAGCAGACCCTCATTTTCTCTCATCTGCACTCTTAACTAGTCCCTCCAACTGCAGCCTTTTTCTTCTCAACACTTTACACCTGTTTACAAGGTAAGAATTACCTTGTTATATAAGACATATATTACTATGTTGGTCCCCTACTCAAAAACTCAGTATTATCTAAAAAGAATTAGAAAAATTATTGAGTTTGAATCTCGAGGTCCTCCACAACCCACCTCAAGACCCTCTGCCTTCCTTTTCAGAATAACTGTCTTCTTTATACTTCTGTTTCCCACTCATAAAGCTGCCTGCTGTTCTCTGAGCATCACTGCCCACCTTCAGACCTCTTGCCAATTTTCCCTTCTACAATGTCTTCTCTCTCTGCTTGTTGAAATGCTTGTCCTCAGTGTGTTTCAGTTCCAATCAGTGGCACCCACTTCTGTGTACCCATTTTACACATTTATCACAACACTGCCTGCCCTGAGAACAGGAACAATGGCCTTTTCATTTTTTTATCTTTTCCAATGACAAATATGTTAATTTACCAAAATTAGATGTTTAGGCACTGAATTAGATTGTGTGCTGTTAACCAAGTGGTTAATCACAGAGGTATTACAGGGAAGCAAAGAATGTTAACTCATTTTTATCATTTTCTTCTATAATGTTGCTTTAAAAATGTCTAGAATATGTTCTGTTGACACGCAGTTAAATTTTCGTTTGAAGAAAGCATAATGGAAGTCCTTGTTTAAAGTAGAAAGATAAGGCTGCGAGCAGAAATTCAAAGTCCTAGCCCTGGCCATCTCCACTAACCTAGCTGCATAAGGTTCATGCATGCTAAGTCACTACTGTCATCTCCAACTCTGTGACCCTATGCACTATAGCCCGCCAGGCTTCTCTGTCCATGGGACTCTCCAGGCAAGAATCCTGGAGTGGGTTGCCATGCCCTCCTCCGAGGAAATCTTCCCATCTCAGGAATCAAACCTGTGTCTGTTGTGTCTCCTGAATTGGCAGGCAGGTTCTTCACCACTAGCACCTCCTAGGGCTTGCTCCACTAACCTAGCTGCACGAGTTCAGGCATGTCGTTTAATCTTTGGTGAAGACAGTTTCCTCGTATGTAGAATGAAAAGTTGGTACTATATTCTCCCCAAGGTGTCTGTCATGTCTAGATTTTATCTTTTTAGCCATCACCATTATCTTCTATTACCTTTGCTATACAAAATCTACAAGTTGTTCAGTCTGATGAACCATTTTTCCTACCATAGGTTAATTATATATTAAATGTTATAAGGTTTTCTTGATAGCTGAAAGGTCTCAATCCAATCTCAGTCAAGTAACCCCCAAGAGAGAAGGTGAGGCTTCTTTCCAGTCTTTCCATGGAATAACCAAGAACGAAGCTCACTGGAAGAAACAGTATCGGAAAGAGTGCTAAACCCACAGCACGCCACTCCCATGGGCTGCCATCTATTCATCCAACAATATCTACTGAAACTGTTAGGAGCCAAACACTGTCTAGGCATGAAAATATGATGATAAACAGGACAAAGACCCTGCTTTCTTGCAGCTTATATTAGAGGGGAAAGATAATGAACAAGAAAATAATGAATTTCTTTTTAAATTGGGGTATAGTTGTTTACAATGCTGTGTTCATTTCTGCTGTACAATGAAGTAAATCAGTTATATGTATACGGATATCCCCTCCCTCTTGGGCCTCCCTCCTACCCCAGCCCCCTACCCATCTAGGTCACCACAGCACTGAGCTGAGCTCCTGGAGCTACACAGCAGGTTCCCACTAGCTATCTTTTTTAAAAATAAGAGGAAAATATTTGCAAACAAAGCAGTTGACATGGAATTAAGCTACAAAATATATAGTCCATGCAGCTCAATATAAGAAAACAACTACCTAATTTAAAAATAGGCAGAAGACTAAATAAAGACATTTCTCCAAAAAAGACATACAGATAGCCAAGAAGCACATGAAAGATTCTCAACATCACTAATTATTAGAGAAATGCAGATCAAAACTACAATGAGGTGTCACCTCACACCAGTCAAAATGGCCATCATCAAAAAGTCTACAAGTAGTAAATGCTGGAGCAGAAGTGGAGAAAAGGGAACCCTCTTGTCCTGTTGGTGGGAATAAATTAATTTTTAAAAGGTAACTTTAGTTGGCGATAAGATACAATTAGAAACAATATGACAATAGGTACTTCAGTGGCTAGTTTAGCTTAAAAGTCTAGTTGAGGAGGTGACATCTGAGCTGATGGTTGAATTTAGAAGGACTGGATCAGTCATACCTGAAAAATCTAGAAACCCTAGGAAAGCTACCCAACTGTTAGTCAGGATTTTAGTGGGCCTATTCCAAGAGGAAACAAGAGGTTATCCATTTTCTCCTATAGAGAGGACTTCAAAGTTGAGACCCAGTTCAAAATCTCTCTAAGGCAAGCTCAAGTGCCTTGATCATCTTTCACATCCTATAGCAGCTACTCACACTTGTTTTTCCAATACATACGATGGGGTTCATATTTGTAGAACACTACTATGGGCAGATTTGGGATTTTTATGGCCTGTGACACAGTAAAGATAGATATGGGTCATGAGCAACTTGTGGAACTCTGCCCCTTTTAGTCCCATTCAGAAACATATATCAAAAGCAAAGTAAGTAAGAATGTCACTGTTAGAACTAGTGGTTGCCAGAGGGGAGGAAATTGGGGGAATGGGCAAAATAGGCAAAGGGCATTAAGAGGAATATAGTCAAATAATACTGTAACAACTTTGAATGGTGTGTAAGGTACAAAAATATTGAATCACTATGTTGTACCCCTGAAACTGTTTAAGTCAACTGATTTCAATTAAAAAGAGAATGTTACTGTTACTAGCCCTAATAATTTTTCATTCACCAACTTTAGTCATTCCTTTCCAGTAACATGTGACATCTAGTGGCAGATTGAGTCATAGTAATCAGTCTGGAGAATTAGGTCCCTGTTCCCCCGTCGCTCTGCATTTGAGTCAGCCATCCTTCAATACCATTGTGTACCGTTGCCAGCAGACTGTTAAGGTGAGCTCTGTCCCAGTCATTCTCTGGGACATAATGGATAGCACAATGAATCTGAAGTTCTGTAGACCCAAGCTTGGATCTTTGTTCTCCCGTAAGCTTGCATTCACAGCCTAGGGAACAATAGTACCTCAATCATAACTTCACTGTAAGTGCTATATTATTTAGTCACTGAGTCGTGTCCAACTCTTTGTGATGCTATGGACATTAGCCTGCCAGGTTCCTCTGTCCATGGGATTTCCCAGGGAAGAATACCAGAGTGGGATTGCCATTTCCTCCTCCATGTAAGTGCTCTGCTGCTGCTAAGTCACTTCAGTTGTGTCCGACTCTGTGCAACCCCATAGACGGCAGCCCACCAGGCTCCCCCACCTTTGGGATTCTCAAGGCAAGAACACTGAAGTGGGTTGCCATTTCCTTCTCCAATGCATGAAAGTGAAAAGTAAAGTGAAGTCGCTCAGTCGTGTCTGACTCTTAGCGACCCCATGGACTGCAGCCTACTCGGCTCCTCCATCCATGGGATTTTCCAGGCAAGAGTGGGTTGCCATTACCTTCTCCGTGTAAGTGCTATGTTTATAGATAAAAAATTAAACTTTTGTTGTTATTGAAAGTTGCCTCTTAAAAGCACCCTTTTCATTTATAATTGCAAGCACTATAGAAGGAAGCTACTAACTCCATCTGGAGGGTCCTTTCCCAACCTTACTCCAATTTGTTCATTTAAATCCCTATTTAACCATCAAGTGCCAGTTCAAGTTTAGCTTCCTTCCCCATTCAGTAAAACTTCTGATTAGTTTTACTTCTCTGCAGGTCTGTGAGCTCCAACTAGCATTACCAGGCTCTTTGTCCCTTTGTGTCCAGTTTCTTTCCCATCCCATCTAGCCTACAACCTCAGGAAGAGCAAGAATATTGCCCTTTATTTATTGTGCCTTCCTCTTAGGTGATGAATAAATAAATGAATTCTTATTCTCAATGTTAAGGCCTCCCTTGAGCCTATAATTCAGATCAAAGGCACCCACCTCTTTCTTTGAACCTGTTTCTTTTTTTTTTTTTAACACCACCACCTTGCATTACAGTTGGTTGTGCGTGCCTGAGATCAGGGGCACTCGTGTTCAGGCAACCAAATGATAAAAATGAAACAATTATTCATATAACTCAATAACAAACAAGCAAAACAACCTAATCAAAAAATGGGCAAAAGGCCTAAACAGACATTTCTCCAAAGAAGACAAACAGATGGCCAACAGGCACATGAAAAAATGTTCAACATTGCTAATTATTAAAGAAATGCAAGTCAAAACTACAATGAGGTACCACCTTACACCAGTCAGAATGGTCATCATTTAAAAATCTACAAATAACAAATATTGAAGAGAGTGTGGAGAAAAGGGAAAAACCTCCTACACTGTTGGTGAGAATGTAAATTGGTGCAGTCACTATGGAGAACAGTATGCTGCTGCTGCTAAGTCGCGTCAGTCGTGTCTGACTCTGTGCGACCCCAGAGACAGCAGCCCACTAGGCTCTCCTGTCCCTGGGATTCTCCAGACAAGAACACTGGAGTGGGTTGCCATTTCCTTCTCCAATGCATGAAAGTGAAAAGTGAAAGTGAAGCCGCTCAGTCGTGTCTGACTCTTAGCAACCCCATGGACTGCAGACCACCAGGCTCCTCCGTCCATGGGATTTTCCAGGCAAGAGGTCTGGAGTGGGGTGCCAGTGCCTTCTCCAGAGAACAGTATGGAGGTTCCTCAAAAAGCTAAAACTAGAATCGCCATATGATCCAGCAATCCCACTCCTGGGTATATATCTGAACAAAACTATAATTTGAAAAGATGCACACACGTCTATGCTCATAGCAGCACTGTTTACAATAGCCAAGACATACAACCTAAACCTAAACACACCGAAATATACCGTTTATACATATATGTGTGTCACAGACACACACACACACACGTACACACACTGGAATATTCAAACATAAAAAGACAATGAAAGGATGCCATTTGCCGCAACATGGATGGACCTAGAGATTATCACTCTGAGTGAAGTAAATCAGAGAAATACCACATGACATCTTTTATACGTGGAATCTGAAACAGGATACAAATGAATGTTACAAAACAGACTCACAGACATGGAGAACAGACTTGTGGTTGCCAAGGGGGAGGGAGAAGCAGGGAAGGGATAGTTCAGGAGTTTGGAATTAGCAGATGCAAACTATTACTTATAGAATGGATAAACAGCAAGGTCCTATTGTATAACACAGGGGACTATATTCAATATCTTGTAATCAACCATAATGGAAAAGAATATGAAAGAAAAAAAGAATTACACGATCTTGTGGAGAGTGAGTTAGAACCATGTAGGAGAAGACCATATTGTGAAAATGTGGGCTGCCGTCTAACAGTGCATCAGGGAGTCATTCTAATCCAGTAGGTTACCACCAACAATTCTTAGTGGAATAGAACTGAAAAGAGCAAAACAAAAAGCATCAAGATAGACTGCAGACAGTGGAGCAAACAGTTACTGGTGAAACACCTTATGGACCTACCCACAGAATGTCTGATTCCATAGGTCTAAGATAGAGACCAAGATTTGCCACTTCTAAGAAATGTAAATCTGTGTGTGAGAGACAGAGAGAGAGAGAGAAAAGGATCACAGCATAAAACATGTTTTTCTGTAGGTCACTGCCAACGTTTGAGAAACATTGCTCTATCTCATAGAAGAGTCAGGTGTAAGAAACACATTTTCACACGTGTCTTTACCCCAGAGTACTTTACCCCAAAGTACTCTGACATACATTATCTCAGAATATGTTAAAAATCTTCATCAGGCAGACAAGAATACATGATATTACTGTCATCATAAAGAGACCAAGACATTTAAACATAGATCTAAGGGACAGATCTTGGTTGAGGAGTCTTTTTGGCTTAACACAGGCATAAAGATAGACAGTAACTGATTCAAAATCAGAATCCAGATTCAAATCCAGTTAGATTGTAAATTCTTCACTACTTAAATGAATGCTTTCTAAGCCAATGGAAAACAAGGGTCTGTCCTTATCATAAGGGCTTTAAAAAAAATTCTGTAAAGTTGTTTTTAATTTGTAAACAAAAAGTCTTGTTAATTCATACTGTTTTTAAATTACACATATTCCATGAAAACAGCAAGGACCTAAGAGAAGCAGAAGAGATCAAGAAGAGGTAGCAACAATACACAGAAGAACTGTGTAAAAAATGTCTTAATTACCCGAATAGCCACAATGGTGTGATCACTCACCTAGAGCCAGACATCTTGGAGTGTGAAGTCAAGTGGGCCTTAGGAACCATTACTAAGAACAAAGCTAGTGGAGGAGATGGAATTCCGGCTATTTCTAATCCTAAAAGATAATGCTGTTAAAGTGCTGCACTCAATATGTCAGCAAATTTGGGAAACTGACTGGTGGCCACAGGACTGGAAAAGGTCAGTTTTCATTCTAGTCCCAAAGAAAGGCAACACCAAAGAATGCTCAAACTACCAGACAATTGCAGTCATTTCACATACTAGCAANTAAAAGATAATGCTGTTAAAGTGCTGCACTCAATATGTCAGCAAATTTGGGAAACTGACTGGTGGCCACAGGACTGGAAAAGGTCAGTTTTCATTCTAGTCCCAAAGAAAGGCAACACCAAAGAATGCTCAAACTACCAGACAATTGCAGTCATTTCACATACTAGCAAAGTAATGCTCAGAATCCTTCAAGCTAAGCTTCAACTGTAAGTGAACCAAGAACTTCCAGATGTTCAAGCTGGATTTAGAAAAGGCAGAGGAACCAGAGATCAAATTTCCAACATCTGTTGGATCATAGAAAAAGCATGGAAATTCCAAAAACATCCACTTCTGCTTCATTGACTATGCTAAAGATTTTGACTGTGTGGATCACAACAAACTGTAGAAAATTCTTAAAGAGATGGGAATGCCAGACCACCTTACCTGCCTCCTGAGAAACTCCTGTATGCAACTCAAGAAGCAACAGTTAGAACCAGACATGGAACAATGGACTGGTTCAAAATTGGCAAAGGAGTACATCAAGGCTGTATATTATCACTCTGCTTATTTAATCTCTATGCAGAGCACATCATGCAAAATGCTAGGCTGAATGAATCACAAGCTGAAATCAAGATGATTGGGAGAAATATTAACAACCTCAGATATGCAGATGATACCACTCTAATAGCAGAAAGTGAAGAGGAACTAAAGAGCCTCTTGATAAAGGTGAAACAGGAGAGTGCAAATGCTAGCTTAAAACGTTCAAAAAACATAGATCATGGCATCTGGTCCCATCACTCCATGACAAACAGAAGGGGGAAAAAAGTGAAACAGTAACAGATTTTATTTTCTTGGGCCCCATAATGATTACAGATAATAACAGCCATGAAATTAAAAGACCATTGCTCCTTGGAAGAAAAGTTATGACAAACCTAGACAGAGTATTAAAAAGCAGAGACATCACTTTGCTGACAAAGGTCTGTATAGTCAAAGCTATGGTTTTTCCAGTAGTCATGTATGGATGTGAGAGCTGGACCATAAAGAAGGATGAGTACCAAAGAACTGATGCTTTTGAACTGTGGTGCTGGAGAAGACTTTCGAGAGTCCCTAGGACTGCAAGTAGATCAAACTAGTCAATCCTAAAAGAAATCAAGACTGAATATCCATTAGAAGGACTGATGCTAAAGCTCCAATACTCTGGCCACCTGATGTGAAGAGCTGACTCATTGGAAAAGACCCTGATACTGGCAAAGATTGAGGGTGGGAGGAGAAGGGGCCAACAGAGGACGAGATGGTTGGATGGCATCACTGACTCAAATGGACATGAGCTTGAGCAAACTCAGGGAGACACTGAAGGACAGGGGAGCCTGGTGTGCTGCAGTTCATGGGGTTTCAAAGAGTTGGACATGACTTAGCAACTGAACAGTTCCATGAGAGTTGCCATGGTCCCAAATAAGCAATAAGAATGATAAAATGCTGAAAATGAATAATGAATACAGAATGGATGATATTAAAAATGTTTACCTTGTGATCCCAAAGGAAGTAATAAGACTGGGCAATAATCACCAGTGGTTGGTGAAACCCTTCAGTACAGCAGGTACCAGGTGGACACCACCCAAGCACTGGAAATCTCAGCATCACTGTCATTGGGTCAGACACCGCTTACGTGCCTCATGGTGGATGCAATATGAGAGCATAGCATCATCTGTGAAGTAGTCTTGCCTTAAAAAAAAATAGATTGAACCTGCAAGGCTCTAAATTTAATTGTGAATCTATAGGAAATATGGAGACTTATTGGAGAAGATAAATGCCAACAGGAGGCACAATGAGCCTAATTTATCTTGTAGGCTAGTCAACAACAGTGGTACCAGGCTGGATCCTGGAGAGTTTGTTAAAATACAACTTGCTGGCCTGCATTCCCAATGTCTATTTCAGTAGGCCTGAATGGGACTTGAAAAGAAATTTGCATTTCTCACTTGTTTCCAGGAGATGCTGAAGCTGCTGGTCCACACTTGAAAACTACTTGCCTACAGGACAAATAACTCACTATTAACCAGTCAGTGACATGAGAGATAGTGGTGATGTTACAGAATAAAATACATTTAAATCCAGCGCATCATATGGACTTTCTCTGGATCTTGATTTTTTTTTAAAGCTGCAACTACAAAAAAAAATTTGTGGAACAACTGGTGAAATCTAAAGATGGACTGAAGATAAGATTAAGTTAATAAGTTACACTTAATTCTTTTGAGAATAATAGCACGATGATTAAAAAGATTTTTAACATTAAAGATATATGCTGAAATTTCTTTATCTTGTTTTTTGATAAAACAGAAGGATTCCTAAGGATGGATGAAACAAGATTATCAAAATATTGTTGAAACTTAAGAGGTATCTGGGGACTTATTATTAGACACTCTGTGCATTGTTTGAAAGTTTTCATGAGTTTTTAAAGGCCATTGTTTACACTGAACTTCTCCACGTTATAAAGAATTACATTTTCCTCATCTAGAGGTCAGCCTTCCAGTGCCCTCAATGCTTCAAAAATAAAAATCTAACACTCAGAAATAAAGATAAATTACCTTTTATGCTCCAGAACTCACTGTAATGAAACTATACTAAAGCCATTAAAAATCTTCAGATGTCATTAAGACTTAACATACAGTTCTACAAGAATTGGTTGGTCTAGTTTCTGATTCTGCATTAGATCTAATAAAAAACGACTGCCAAAAATAAGTATACAGTGACATCATGAAAAGTCATAGCTCATAGTCTGACATTTATAGAACAAAAGGAAATGTATAAGAAACAGACCCACAGACTTAGAGAATGATCTTATGGTTGCCGGGGGGAAAGAATGATAGGAAGAGATACGGAGTTTGGGATCAACATGTACACACTGCTATATTTAAAATGGATAACCAACAAGGTCCTACTGTGTAACATGGAATTCTGTTCAATGTCATGTGGCAGCCTGAGTGGGGGTGGAGTTGGAGGGAGAATGGATACAAGTATATGTAGGGCTAAGACCCTTTGCTGTCCACCTGATACTATCCCAAGATTGTTAGTTGGCTATACTTTAATGTAAAAAAATTTTTTAAAGCAAGAGAAGTATGTAATGAGTTGAATCAACACATTATACAGTGATAGAGCATTAACTAATTCATCGGTAATAAAAATATGAGCATGTATTTATCAGTTACCATTCTAATTCCCTTACTTATATTAATGCTTTTATCCAAATGACAACCCATAGAAATTGGCACTGCTGTAATCTGCAGTTGACATATAAAGAAATTGAGCACAGAGAGGTTAGATAACTTGCCTAAAGTCACCTGTGCTCTTAACCACTTTCGGGTCCAGTTCATTAATAACAGTTAAACATAAGACAATGGGTAAAGTTTAACATATATCTAGGTGAAATGAAATTATAAAAGACAACTTAGATATTTTCTTCTATTGAAATTTCTTTAAAGAGCTTTTAAGGTGTCTAAAGGGATTAGCTCTCTATTAGGAGGTCTTTCTGAAGAAAGTATGATATGGTAGTAAGATCATGGACTCTGAAGTTAGAGATACCTGGGCTCAGAGTTGAGCTCCATTTTTAATTAGCTGTGGGATATTAGGCAACTTACTTGACCTCTCTGCTCCTTAGATTTCTCAGCTTTTAGAGTGGAAGCAGTAATATACAACACTATCATAAGGCTCAAACACATAAGGCTTAAATCACATATAATTAATTCATAGTGCTGCTTGATAAATGACTTGTTACTTTATAATAGACACAATTAGTGAAATTACTAGAAGATACATCATAGAATGATCCTAAATAAACTGCCCTTATCCAGAATTCAGACAAGTTAGCAGAGATTAAAAGGTGGTACATGAAAAGCCTACGGAAATGTCTTATCTCCAGGAAAGGGAAATCAAGACAGTTTGGTCATTATGGAAATCAGCCAGCATGGAAAGGAGGAGTGGATGTGCTCAGATTGGGAAATGGTAAGGGGAGGGGCTCAGGGAAAATGGAGCTGTGGACAGTGAAGGCCTGGGGACCTCAATAGTGTGGGACCTGGTGCCTCTATAGCGACCAGAGAGAGAAGCATTGGGGAGTCAGGGGCAGGAGGGTGGGAGAGAGGGACAACCTGCTGTGTCAATACACCTGACTTTGTCATCAGTCACCAGTAACCTTGGCATAAATGTCATCAGGCATTGGCTCTAGCATCATGGTCCATGGTGGGTACTGATGGTGGCTATTGCATATTCTAGACTTTAACAAAACAGAGGGCCTGATGAACTATGGACAGAGGTTCGTGACATTATACAGGAGACAGGAATAAAGACCACCCCCAAGAAAAAGAAATGCAAAAAAGCAAAATGGCTGTCTGAAGAGGCCTTACAAATAGCTGTGAAAAGAAGAGAAATGAAAAACAGAGGAGAAAAGGAANTCCCACTTAAACGCCATATAAGAAGTCCCAAACTTGTCCCCTTAAGGGCCAGAGAGTAAACATTTTATATTTTCCGGGCCTCCTAGTCTCTGTCACAACTACTCAACTCTGCCATTGTAGTGCAAAAGCAGATTATTTGGAAACAACATGGGTTTTGTCACAATAAAACTTTTATTTGCACAAACCAGCAGGGGGCGCCATCTGGCCCACCCTCAGTAGTATGCCAACTGCCTACTTAGTCCTGAATTCTAAATCAGTTATTATGCCTTTGCATTAGAAACTGTTCTTGGCTGGGCTTCCCTGGTTGTGCAGTGGATAAGAATTCGCCTGCAGGGGACACAGGTTCAATCCCTGCCCCAGGAAGATTCCACATGCTGTGGAGCAGCTGTACCTGCGGGCCACTACTGAAGCCTACGTGCCCGTGCTCTGCAACAGTGAGAAGCCACCACAGTGACAAGCCCACGCACCCCAGCTAGAGAAGAGCCCCCACTCTCTGCTACTAGAGAAAGCCCACAAGCAGCAACAAAGACCCCACGCAGCCAAAAACAGATACATAAATGAATAAAATAAATAAAGCAGTGTATACACGTAAAAAAAAAAATTGTGCTTGGCCTTAGATGGTAACTAAGTCTGTATTATTATTAAAAATTCCTTATTTTTAAGGAATTTAAATATATGTATAGCAGATCCCAAACTGTTTCTTTTCAGCTTGGGTTCTCCTAAACCTGCTTCGGGTGCTGGCCAATTAATTTATGACAAAGGAGTCCACAGTATACAGTGGGGAAAGAGCTAGTCTGTTCAATATACAGTGTCGGAAAAGTCACCAGTATTTAATAAGGATTTAACACCTAATATATGAATAGATCCTAAAGTGTGTGTGTGTGTGAGTGTGTGTGTGTGTGTGTGTGTGTGTACACACTCCATCCTTTGGAATATCACAGATTAGGGTGGAACCATAAGTAAACAGGCAAATATGAATTCAGATCCCCACTGTGCCTCTCTGCCATCTGAGTGAGCTTGAATGAGGTATCACAATTCTGTAGTTCTTCATCTGAGAAATGGGGACAATGTTACCTACATCCTGTGTCTCTATGCAGGTCAATGAGATTGTGTACATAAAGCCCCACACAGTACCTGAACACAGAAGGCCCTCAGAAATCTATTTCTTTCCCTGCTTTCTTCTTAGCTTAGAAGGTCAGGACATAAAGAAGTAACACCACAAATTCAGTTTCAGACATGTACTCAAACCAATGAATACAGAGTTCCAAAGAACAGCAAGGAGAGATAAGAAAGCCTCAGCGATCAGTGCAAAGAAATAGAGGAAAACAATAGAACAGGAAAGACTAGAGATTCCTTCAAGAAAGTTAGAGATACCAAGGGAACATTTCATGCAAAGATGGGCTCGATAAAGGACAGAAATGATATGGACCTAACAGAAGCAGAAGATATTAAGAAGAGGTGGCAAAAATACACAGAAGAACTATACACAAAAGATCTTCGAGACCCAGTTAATCACAGTGGTGTGATCACTCACCTAGAGCCAGACACCCTGGAATGTAAAGTCAAGTGGGCCTTAGGAAGCATCATTATGGACAAAGCTAGTGGAGGTGATGGAATTCCAGTTGAGCTGTTTCCATTCCTGAAAGATGATGCTGTGAAAGTGCTGCACTCAATATGTCAGCAAATTTGGCAAACTCAGCAGTGGCCACAGGACTGGAAAAGGGCAGTTTTCAATCCAATCCCAAAGAAAGGCAATGCCAAAGAATGCTCAAACTACCGCACAATTGCACTCATCTCACATGCTAGTAAAGTAATGCTCAAAATTCTCCAAGCCAGGCTTTAGCAATATGTGAACCATGAACTTCCAGATATTCAAGCTGGTTTTAGAAAAGGCAGAGGAACCAGAGATCAANCTCAAACTACTGCACAATTGCACTCATCTCACATGCTAGTAAAGTAATGCTCAAAATTCTCCAAGCCAGGCTTCAGCAATATGTGAACCATGAACTTCCAGATATTCAAGCTGGTTTTAGAAAAGGCAGAGGAACCAGAGATCAAATTGCCAACATCCACTGGGTCATCTAAAAAGCAAGAGGGTTCCAGAAAAACAGCTGTTTCTGTTTTATTGACTAAGCCCAAGCCTTTGACTGTTGGATCACAATAAACTCTGGAAAATTCTGAAGGAGATGGGAATACCAAACCACCTGACTTGCCTCTTGAGAAACCTGTATGCAGGACAGGAAGCAACAGTTAGAACTGGACATGGAACAACAGGCTGGTTCCAAACAGGAAAACGAGTACATCAAGGCTGTATATTGTCACCCTGCTTATTTAACTTATATGCAGAGTACATCATGAGAAACGCTGGGCTGGAAGAAGCACAGGTGGAATCAAGATTGCCAGGAGAAATATCAATAACCTCAGATATACATATGACACCACCCTTATGGCAGAGAGTGAAGAAGAACTAAAGAGCCTCTTGATGAAGATGAAAGAGGAGAGTGAAAAGTTGGCTTAAAGCTCAAAATTCAGAAAACTAAGATCATCGCATCCAGTCCCATCACTTCATGGCAAATAGATATGGAAACAATGGAAACAGTGTATGGACTGTATAAGTTCCATGGAACATGTATAGGTTCCATGACTTTATTTTGGGGGGCTCCAAAATCACTGAAGATGGTGATTGCAGCCATAAAATTAAAAGATGCTTGCTTCTTGGAAGGAAGGTTGTGACTAACCTAGACAGCATATTAAAAAGCAGAGACATTACTTTGTCAACAAAGGTCCATCTAGTCAAGGCCCTGTTTTTTCCAGTAGTCATGTATGGATATGAGTTGGACCAAAAAGAAAGCTGAGCGCTGAAGAATTGATGCTTTTGAAGTGTGGTGTTGGAGAAGACTCTTGAGAGTCCCTTGGACTGCAAGGAGATCCAGCCAGTCTATCCTAAAGGAGATCAGTCCTGAGTGTTCATTGGAAGGACTGATGTTGAAGCTGAAACTCCAATACTTTAGCCACCTGATGCGAAGAGCTGACTCATTTGAAAAGGCCCTGATGCTGGGAAAGATTGAACAGGAGCAGAAGGGGACAACAGGATGAGATGGTTAGGTGGCATCACTGACTCAAAGGACATGGGTTTGGGTGAACTCCAGGAGATGGACAGGGAGGCCTGGCGTGCTGCGGTTCATCGGGTTGCAAAGAGTCAGACACGACTGAGCAACTGAACTGAACTGAACCCAGCCGCTGCTTTTGGCCACTGCTTCTGGAGACACTGACTTAGACATGGAAAGCTTTACAAAGGTAAGATGGCAGAGCAACAACATCGAGACCACGAGCTGCCAGAGAGCACCTGAAATCCCCTCAACACCTCCCAGGACTCTTGGAGGAATTCAAGGCATTCTGAGCTCCATGGAGGATAGATGCAAAGTCAGTAAATCCTATATTGTGGTCATGATTTTGGCCCTAGTTTATCCAACTGTTAAAGCCTACAAATTATGGATGACATAAATATTTTCATGTGTAACTCAATATTTTCTACCAGAAAAGAGGTGATATTTCAATATTCCTTTTAAATAAAACCATTTTAGTGTATTTTAAAATACTGGGTCAATTTCCTACCATCTAAGGAGAGAAACTATTATGAAAGATATCAGAAGTACTTTTTAAATTGAAGTATAGTTGGTTTACAATATTGCAGTAGTTTCAGGTGTACAGTGTAGAAATTCAGTTTTTTGGTTTGTTTTTTTTTTTTGCAGAGTGAAGTGAGGTGAGGTTAAGTGTTAGTTGCTCGGTCATGTCCAACTCTTTGCAAGCCCATGAACTGTAACCCACCAGGCTTCTCTGTCCATAGGCTTCTCCAGGCAAGGATACTGAAATACATTACCATTCCCTTCTCCAGAGGATCTTACTGTATATTCATTTTATATGTAATGCTTTTTATCCATTAATCTGATACTCCTAATTAGTCTCTGTCCCCTTTGGTAACCCTAAGTTTGTTTTCTATATCTGTGAGTCTGTTTCTGTTTTGTGTATAGATTCATTGTTTTTTAAGATTCCACATAAAAGTGATATTCTCTATATTCATCCATGTAGCTACAAATGGAAATATTTCATTTTTTTTTTGTAGCTGAGTAATATTCCATTATATATATATATATATATATATACATCTAGACCAAATATATATATACATACACCATATCTTCTTAAGCCAGTTGGTTGTTGATGGATATTTAGGTGGTTTTCTTGTCTTGGCTATTGTAAATAGTGCTGCTGTGAACACTGGGGTGCATATATGTTTTCAAATTAGAGTTTTTAGAAGGATTCATAAATGTGAAATTCCAGTTACAGATTAGACATATACTGCAGGAGGACACTTGTAAGTTACAGTAGGCCTTCATGAGTCCAGGCATTAATAGCACTGCTCTTGGGAATTCCCTGGTGGTCTGTGGCTAGGACTCTGCATTTTCAGTGCTGAGGGCACAGGTTTGGTCCCTGATTGGGGAGCTAGGAACCTACAAACCCCACAGTGGAGCCAAGAAACAAACCAACAAACAAAATAAAACCCTGCTCTTGTCATTCAAATAGTTAATACTTAATGAGCCCAGCTTTCTTCTGTTCCGTTCTTGGGCCCATGGTGCACATGCCAAGGCTTCCTCCTAGGCCCGTCTGCTCTGTCCTTAATTCAAAAAAGAAACTTTGCTTGGAACTGTGGGCCAGCAGTACATGCACGGGCGATTCAGCTTCTTTTGTAAGGCTTTCAAAGCAACACTGAAAGGCCTCAGCAGGATCTACACACACAGAGGCAGCTCTGAAAGAACCCTTAGACACACAGACCTGGGTTGACCCCTGCAAGGCAGCAGGAGGAGCAATGAGAGCCTGCTGTGAGCCAGGCATTGTACAATGTGTCCAGGCCAGGACAAGGACTAGCCAGCCGAACAGTGGCGGTCAGCACCAGGCTTCATAGGCATGAAAAAATTGCTAGAATCCATATGTTTAAGTAAGGAGTCAGGTAGCAAATCTGAGCATGGGACTTTTTATATGTTAACATAAATTAGTGTCATTTCTACTGACATAATGCCCTCAATATTTGTTAACTTGATAGGATATTTACTACGGTGTTATTTACCAAAGCAAAAAACAAACTAGAAGAATCTAAGTACTCATCACCAGGAACGTGGTGAAGAAAATGTTTAATATTCTTATGATGGAATGTTGTCTAGACACAGAAATGGATTAGATCTCAATTTATCAACATAGAATCACAAAAAAAAGCATAAAAAAAGATAAGCCTCCTATATAATTTATGTAAGTTTTAAAATAGAATACCCATAATTATGTATATATACAATATAAAAATAGATATTTATACATAAAAAATATAAAAATAGACTGAAAGAATGTATAATATGTGAAGACTTACAGTTTGTGCTCCTTGGGAAGGAAGAGGAAAATCATCTTGGATCTGCAGATCAAGGAAGAATTCAATTTTATCTCCTATATTTTATTTCTTTTATTTTAAAAATGTCTGTTGGAAACTAAGTCTGTAAGATTAAAGGCAAAAGGAGCTACACTTAAGAACAGTACTCATATCAGTAAGACCATTTCCTACAAGGATGGAGGCTTGTAATCCTGATACTGCTGTCATGTATATTGGAATTGAACTAAGTCAATCAATGGCAAATGGTGGGATCCAGATTTCTTACAGCTGGAGTCAAAATGTAAAGATCAGCAAGGGGAGGTACCTAGAATGATCCATGTGGTAAGAAGTTAGAGTTGGAGATACTAGTTATGAAGTTGATGGAGGGCTCACATTTAAGATAATTTAAGTGTATGACTAACAACTCAAAACGGAGCACAGATGGTTACCTATGGAAATATTTTTTGCTATGTGTATATATACAGGTTAGTATACACATATATCATTCTGAGAGGGCCTAAAATAAATGAACTGCAGTAATAACAAACACATGTAGCACCCAGATCTTGCTTTCTAATTCCATTCTTCAATAAAAAGAACAGGAGCTCTATGGAGAAACAGGAGGTTCTGAGACTGGAGCAGGAAATACACAAGATAAGCCTGGAGCATCTTATGCCAGAAAATAAATAGTTCTTAGAAAATAAACATTGCCACAGTGTTGGTGGTATGTTAAAGGGACCCAGAAGTCAAGTGAAAGAACTTCTAATGGCCAAAGCTGGAATAATTTGAGCAACAAAATAAGGTAACATTGGATTATAACCCAAAATATAAAATAGCCACAAGTCCCTACTGACATAAAAATGTAATTGGAAGACCTCCCTGCTGGTGCAGTGGATAAGAATCTGCCAGCCAACGCAGGGGACATGGGATCAACCCCTGGTCCAGGAAGATTCCATATACTGTGGAGCACCTAAGCCCATGCATCACAACTACTGAGCCCCAGCGTACAACCGCTGAAGCCTGCACGCTCTAGGGCTCTCGGGACACAACAGGTGAGCCCCTGTGCTGCAGCTACTGTAGCCTGCTCACCCGAGAGCCCGTGCTCCATAACAAGAGAAGCCCCTGCAATGAGAAGCCTGCACACCACAACCAGAGAGGAGCCCCCAGTCACTGCAACTAGAGAAAGCCTGTGTGTAGCAGCAAAGACAGAGCACAGCCATTAGTAAATAAATAAAGCAGTGTGTACATCTCAAAATTAACTTTTAAAATTGGAAAAATTAATAAATTCTGTGCACAATTCCAAACTATGTAGATTATGTAAATTATGTAGATACTCCACCCTAAAGGAGGGGAGTACAACTCCCACCCCTTAAGAGTGGGCTGCACATTATGACTCCCTTCCAGAGAGTACACTATGATGTTGGGCCTGGGGGGTAATTTTACAGTAGAGAAAGCCAACCAACACCACTTCAGTCAGGTGACCAAGGTTACTATTCATATGAGAGTAAGTAGCATTTTTACGAGGAAAATTCTTCCCAGAACCCATAGTTCAAGTCTAATAATGAGAAAAACATCAAGTAAATTCCAATAGTGGGCATCCTGCAAAATATGTGACTAATATTACTCTAAATAATCAAGGCAATCAAAAATAAAACCTAAGGAAATGGACACGAGTTTGAGCAAATTCCAGGAAGATAGTGAAAGGCAGGGACGCCGGTCGTGCTACAGTTCATCGGGTCGCAGAGTCACACACAACTTAGTGACTGAGCAACAAGAAAGTGTCACATTCGACAGGAGCCTAAGGAGATGGTAAAGAATCCGCCTGCAGTGCAGGAGACCTGGGTTCGATCACCGAGTTGGGAAGATCCCCTGGAGAAGGGAAAGGCTACCCACTCCAGTATTATGCCCTAGAGAATTCCATGGACTGTATAGTCAGTCCTTGGGGTCACAAAGAGTTGGACACGACTGAGCAACGTTCACTTTCAGGGAGAAATGACAGCTAAAAGTAGTATAACATCCTGGAACAGGAAAAATATTAAGTAAAAACTAAAGAAATCTGATGAGAGAAGTGAGAGTTGGACCATAAAGATGTCTGGGCACCAAAGAATTGATGCTTTTGAATTGTGCTGGAGAAGATGCTTGAGAGTCCCTTGGACTACTAAGAGATCAAACCAGTCAATTCTAAACAAAATCGACTCTGAATATTCACTCGAAGAACTGATGCTGAAGCTCCAACACTTTGGCCCCGATGTAAAGAGCTGACTTGTTGGAAAAGACCCTGATGCTGGAAAAGATTGAGGGCAGGTTGGAGAAGGGGGTGTCAGAGGATGAGATGGCTGTATGGCATCATTGACTCAATGGATATGAGTTTGAGCAAACTCAGGGAGACAATAAAGGACAGGAAAGCCTGATGTGCTGCAGTTCATGGGGTCACAAATAGTCGGACATGACATAGCGACTGATCAACAAGGAAATCTGAATAAACTGTGTTTTAACTCATAAAATGTGCTAATATTGGTTCCATAATTATAGCAAATGTACCATACTAATAAAAGAGATGTTAAAAAAATAGGTAAAATTGGGGGAGAAGGGTGATATGTGGGAACTTCAGTACTCTCTGCTTAAGTTTTCTGTAAGTCTAAAACTTCTAAAAAAGAGTCTGTTAATTTTCTAAATATCACTTGAAAATATGACCAAATGTTGAGTTTTCAAGCCAGGCTGTGGAGGCAATTATTTTATGCTTCGTGTGTTTCTCTATCAATTTCTCAGAGTTAGAATATAGAAACTTAAGCAGAATTCTGTCTCCCCATTATGTAAATTAGTAATATGGTGGGTGACTTTGCTGTTTTGTTTATATTAACAGTGATTTTAAATATTGATAAATTAAGTCTCTTATGGAGTAATGCAAAGATATAAGCTAAAAATTGCTGAACTTCTTTGTATACAAATCTTTATATAAATAGTAAGATGGATTTCTAAAAGTGGAATTTTATATCTACTGCCAAATTCATTCTCAGCAAAGTTCTACCTACTTTTACTGGCACTGTTTGTCTTGAGTGCCCATTTGCTTATTGCCTGGACACCGCTAAGTATTGTTTTTTTCTGTTTGGTAAGCAAAAAGATCTGATCATATGTGTTTTCATTTGCCATCCTCTGAGTATTAATAAAGTATCATTTACTATCTTTTGTGCTTACTGGTGTTGGTTCTGCTTCTGAGAACCTGTTCATGTGTTTGTCCGTTTTCCCATTGCTATATAGGAACTCTGTACAAAAGTTTTGAATATTACCATTCTCTCCTCTCTGTTCTTTTATGACACCATTCTACTCTTCCACCTCCTGCTTCTGTTCCCACTCAAAGGCTGGTGATCCTCAACCTTGTGCTCTTTTCACTCTAATTCTTTCCTGAACTATTTAATGCATACAGATCTCTGACTGCTCTCCCAGAAGGAAAGCCCAAAAGGAGTGGGAGGCCATGATGGTCTTGTTAGTATCACCAACCTTCCTGCCTTCCCTGGGAATAAGGGGGCTCCAGGGATGTTCAGGGCTCAAACTGGGATATGCTGTGCTTTGGTCACTCAGTCGTGTCTGACTCTTTGTGACCCGATGAACCATAGCCCGCCAGGCTCCTCTGTCCATGGAATTCTCCAGGCAAGAATACTGAGTTGGTTGCCATGCCCTCCTCCGGGGGATCTTCCCAACCCAGGGATTGAACCCAGGTCTCCCGCACTGCAGGTGGATTCTTTACCATCTGAGCCACCAGGGACGCTCCTCAAACTGGGATAATCCTGAGCAAACTGCAATGATCAGTCACCCTTGAGTCAAGTGCCCAATAAATATTTGCTGAATGAATGCATGATGATCCCCAGGATTACTTTTCCAGCCAAATTGCTCTTTTGACTTTATAGATCCATTTCTGATTGCTTCATGGACAGTACCACTTAAATAGTAGCATCTCACATCTAATATGTCCAAACTCTCTCCCCACTGAAGTGAAAGTCACTAGTCGTGTCCAACTTTTTCTGACCCCATGAGCTATACAGTCCATGGGATTCTCCAGACCAGAATACTGGAGTGGGTAGCCTTTCCCTTACTCCAGAGGATCTCTCCAATCCAGGGATTGAACCAAGGTCGCCCACATTACAGGCAGATTCTTTATCAGCTGAGCTACAAGAGAAGCCCAAGAATACTGGAGTGGGTAGCCTGTCCCTTCTCCAGCAGATCTTCCCAACCCAGGAATTGAACCAATCTCCTGCATTGCAGGCGGATTCTTTACCCACTACCCCTTGTAAAAAACAAGCAAGCAAAACAACAATAAAACCCTGCTCATCTGTATTCACATTCTCAATGAATTCTTTCTATAGCATTTTAGAATCTCAGTAATCTACATTTCTTGGTTTTATAAGGCAACTGTTTGCAGTTAGGGTTGTAACCTGAACTTTGAACTGATTTAAATTAACTACAAACTCCAACATGGTACTATTGCCCAACCCTTTTTACCCTTTTGGCTGTTTCCTTTGCTACAGTGTTTTTTAGGAATTGTCAGCTTAACTAAAAGGGTAAAATAAGGCAGGCTTGAAATTACAAAAAGCTGAGTTTATTCAGGAGTAGCAGAAGAACTGCCATTTGAAATATGCAAACTGTATGGAGTCTGATGAGCCTTTGAGGGAGGCTTTCTTTATGGGCAGGAAATGTAAGGAGGGGAGAGTCTCTTAAAGTCAAAAAACAAACAGAGGCCAACCTTGAAAATTCCTCAAGCAGATAAAACCAGTCCAGTCATACAAACAAAGCTCAACTCAGCTTATTTTGTGAGACCAACCCTACCCTGGTCATTTCTTGCTCATGCTTCTGGAAGCCATCACCCTAATTTTCCAAGGTTAATATGAGACAATCCCTGACTAATTTAAGAAAATTCCAATACTATCAATTTTCTGTAAATCAGGCTTTTACAAGAAATCAGTCTCTCAGACCTTAAGATTTGCTTTCCTAAGGTATTCCTAAGGATATATGTCCTCTGGTTCCATTTTAGATTGAAATTTTTTTCACAGAATAATAGTTGTGTTATTTTTCAGGTAATGAAACTTTGTTACAGAGAAAAGCACATTGCACTAAGTAAAAGGTAGCAGAATTATGTGGATATAAGTAAATATTATTTGTATCAGTTAAGTTCAGTGATGGGTTTCAATGTATAAATTTAATAACTATAGTTAAACTAATTTTAAGAAAAAAAGGTAAATTATAATTTTATATGAGCTGAGACTCTCAAAAAAACTAAATCATAGCATTAACTTAGTTATTCTGTTAGGTAAATCACTTAATCTACAACTTTACCCTCTCAGTACATTTTAGGATGAATTGCCAAAGATACCAAATATTATGTTAACAAAAACTGCTTCATTTTTTTCATCTTTATGCTTATATTAGCTCAGACTGCCATAACAAAATACCAGAGAAGGGGTGGGTTAAACAACAGAAACTTACTTTCTCAGAGTTCTGGAATGTGGAAGTCTGGATCAAGGTACGGCATGGTGGGGCTGTGATGATAAAGCTCTCCTTGGCTTGACAATGGCTGCCTCCTCTCTGTGTTCTTATTGACCAAAGGGGTTTAGTGTTACTACCTTGTCTTAGAAGGGCACCAGAGTGGAGTAAGGCGCCACCTTTATGACCTCACATAACTTTAATTACCTCCTTAAAGACCCTATCTCATTCACATGGAAGGTTCGGTCTTCAACTTTTTTTTTTAATTTATATTTTGCATGTGGATTGTCAGCTCCCCCTGAAGTATTGCCTGTGTTCTCTGTAAAGTGAATTCCACACACCTGTTGCTGTTCTAGGCACTAACACAGTTAACCCAGGTTCATACTTTTAAGCCTCTTTTTCCCCACCCTGAAGAGTGGAGGAGTTTGTTCTTGTCTCACCACCTGTAAACAACCATTTACCCATTTTTTCCTCTGTCTATCTCCTGTTCATCTTTCTTTAATCGAGACATTTCTTTCCCTTCTCAATCTATCCAGCTGTATATTTCTATTACATGTATGTATGTATGTGTGAGTGCACTGAGAATGTATGTTTCTCTATAAACTGTTTAAAGTAATGGTGTCTTAAATATTGCCAAGTATTTACGTTTCACAGAATGCTTTTACCTGGAGTAACTATTTGATTCCCAAAAGAAACCATACCAGATATATGACCAAAGGTAAAATTGTATCTCTACTTACAGATGTAAAAGCTGAGACCCAAGGAGATTAAGTGACTTTCTAAGGTTGTTCCTAACATTTTGCCTTTTTCTAACCTCAAAATACATTTTTTGCATGCATTAATGTCTCTATGTCCATATATCCTATTTCAGAAACTCTTGTTTGTGGTACATGAAACACAGACTTACTGTGGGGATGGATATTTTTTGCCCAGAAAGATGCAAGATGTAAATAATCATTATATACTGACAATTTCATCATGGGTATATTGATAATTGAACGACACAAAAAATGTTAAACATTATGTGCCAAGTATATCTGCTAACATCCAATCTTAACAACCATGAATACAAGAGTGTATCTCTAATGACTGAGAAATGAACAGTTATCTAAAGGTATTACCCTTTTGTCTGTTGTTGCAAACATATCTTTCTTAAAGACCTTATCTAGATCATCCTTAGTGTTAACATTATGTAGTCCTAACAAATAATGTTTTAGTCATTTGTCATTATTATTTCCAATTCATCCCCTGTATTAGTCACAGTTCTCCAGAAAAACATAACCAATAGGAAATTATAATATAAAGGGGTATAAATATATTTATGATTATAAGAAATTAGCTCATATGATCATGGAGGCCAAGAGGTTTCATGATCTTCCCTCTGCGAGCTAGAGCCTCAGGAAACCAGTTGCATAGTTCCAGCCTGAGCCCAAAGACCTGAGACTCACCAGTGCCTGTGGTAGAGGTCCCAGTCCAAGTGCTGGGAAAGACCAATGCCCCAGTCAAACAGAAAGGGACTTTTTCCTTCTTCCATCTTTTTATTCTATTCAGGCCCTCAATGAACTGGATGATGTCCACTCATACTCGAGAAGGCACTCTGTTAACACTTCACTCAGTCTGCTGATTCAAATGCTAATCTCATCCAGAAACACCCTCACAGACACACCCCAAATAATGTTCTGCCAAATATCTGGGCACCCCATGGTCAAGGTGATACATAAAATCAAGCATCATATCCCCCTTTCTCCAGCTTCTTTCATTCCCTGTGACACAGGACACAAAGCATGAGTAATCGAGTTGCAATCCACTGCTAACTAAATTACTTTATGTTTATATTTAGAAAATCTTAAGTCAGTTGTGAAGGTGTTTCTTGACTTTGGAAAAACATTGAGAAAATAGCATCAGGTGTGTGAAGCAGGTTCAGATGATTCTTGGAATGGTTTAGTTATCTCATTTGGCAACAGAATACTGACTATAAATGTTGGCTGTGAGCTCCAAGGACTACATCACAATCATCTTTGTCTCTCCACCCAATGGCAGATAAATTGAATGCAACATTCAAGGCCACAACACTGAACATCCTGCAGTCCTTGTGAACAGTGGCCTCTGGAAGTGTGCAACGCATGCTTGCACAGACGTGCATAATGGCCTGACTAGAACGGTCATCACAAGGATGTAAGCCATCTGCAGGTACTCTCAGGAGGGAGCACGGCACCATATAACTTGATGAAGTAGAAAAAAATGAGATTACTGAAAGCCCTATATTCAAGCGTCAGTACCTCCACATCTTCTTAGAGAGGTGGTTTGGACAAGCCAGGTGTGGTCTGTGAGCTTTGGGGTCCTCTGCTGCAACTCCCTATTTCACAGAATGGTGAATATTAAATGAAATCAAGTACAACAGCAAATTGTATCTATTAATGTGAATTTTATCCCTTCTACAGGGGAGCTTCCTGACACAGGAATTGAACCAGGGTCTCCTGCATTTCAGCAGATTCTTTACCAGCTGAACTACGAGGGAAGCCCCTTAAGAAAGAGTAGAGAAGCTTAAAGAAAGGAAGGAATAGTTCCACCTACCTTGCACTGGTGACTGGGTTGAAGGGAATGGGGCATTGAAGAGTATGTACTTCAGTTTGTTATGGCATCAATGGGGGGAGGGGACGCAGGTGATGGAATCTCGCCTTTCTTTTGCAGCTTTCCCATGAGTGATGGGTCAGCAGCAGCAGCCCAGGGAGCAATTGCCCACCTGCCTTTGAAGCCTAGCTTCCATAACCCCAGAAAGACTGTCCTCACCAGTCTTTCCTGATATCCCACAACAGAGTAAAAGCAAAGACATACTGAGCTCCCAACACCATGGAGAATAAATCAACCTCTCTTTTCTGTTTGCTGCAAGAAAAACTGCATGGCATCAGACTCAAGACTTCAAAGATTCTCAGTTGCACACCCAGGCAGAACTAACCGCACATAAAGAACTTGAGGGGGGAATGGGAGAGAAGAAGGACAAACAAAAAAAAAAATCAATGCTTGTGCAAAAGAAAAGAAAAATCAATTGAGGGGAAAGAAAATGTTTCCCTAAGCCTTTGAAAGCAGTGGCTTAGACATATCCATATCAGCATAAGGAAGAAAAAGATGATACAAAGAGTAGAGAGTCCTTTTACACTTAAGTTCTCAATTGCAAGGAAATCAATAGCTCAAAAACTATTTCTTTTTTAAAAAAAATTGAGGTGAAATTCATATCACATAGAATTAACCACTATAAAGTGAACAATTCTGTGCCATTAGCACATTTACAATGTTGTGCAAACATCTCTATCTAGTTCCAAAGCCTCTAGAAGTATTTCTTATTCTAGAATTTTATATACAGAAACTACACTAGAAATTTTTCTTAGACTTTTCAATCATTTGGGCTTAACTCCCAGATTGTATTTAAGCACTCATGTGGATTGTTGCTTCCTACCTAACTAATATTAGACATCTTCAGTGTTTCAAATGGGCCGTTTGATTAGGTGAATGGGAGAGGCAATTAGGAATTTCCACAGACTCGGGAGAAATCCCATAGACTTATGTTCATGTGTATATTGACAAAATGTTCCAACAACTCAATGAAAAGTTGAAAATTATTTCAGCCATATGCATTTCTTTAATTCAGGGTCATGAAGGCAGACGGAGCAGTGGTATAACTAATATATATGGACCTCAATGCAAAATCAAATATAGTCCCTCAACTATTCATCAGATTTCTCCAAAAACTGGTTTAATCAAGCTGTTTGTGCAAAGGAAAAGAGAAATCCTCTAAGCAGTGGCTTAGATGTATCCATTTCAGCACATAGGAAGGCAAGGATGACTCGAAGAGTAGGGGGCCCTTTTGCATTTAAGTTCTCAGTTCTCTCAAGACTGGTTTAACCAAGCAAAAAATTACCTTCTTGAAAATCGGGGTCAGAAAGATGTAGAAAATCTGACTCTTCTGTTATGGGAGTGAATAGTCTACTGACAGTGAACAGAAAATAATGCTTTCTTGGGCATAGTTTCTATAGGTGCCACAGGGTCATCGCTACAGCATGTCTGCTCTCTCTGGCTACAGGGCTAAGGAGCACTGATTAGGAAACCAAGACTGGACCTCCATCTTGCTACTGCCACTTTTACTGTTAGCATTTTAGACTTAGCCCTGAATCTCTACCCCTGCTCTGAACCATTGACCATGGAAGCTGAACTTTGTAACTGAGTTAGACTATATCTTCCTCTAAATTGACTGCTGCCATTCCTGACAGATACAGGTATGCTGTGTGTGTTACCTTGTAACTGTAGCCACAGAGAACCTTAAAAAGTCTCCCTGAGAAGTGTGGTAGCAAACTCCCTTCTTACAGTTTCTCTTTTTGCCATTTTTCAAATACTGAGATAAGACTGAGACAGAATCCTAGCTGGGACTCCTGAAAAGTAACTGCTTCATGATTTATGAGCATTCTACCCAAAGGAAGAATCAATAGAGAGAAGGCAAAGACTTGGGGAGAACAATCCAATAAGTAACTGTAAGCCTATCTCACGTTATTACTTTTCTGAAGTTCTGTGTTAGCACTTTATATATAGCAGGCATTCAATATAATTTGCTATTTGAATGGGATAAGGATATTTTCTCTTCTTTAGTAATCTCCACTCTAAGGAACATTTTACCTTACTATATTGATCAAATAATGTTAGTATTTGGTGCCAGCTGTTCAACTTAAATAATTATTTTTAAATAGCCTTCTATTTACTTTGTAATGATCTGCTGTGTTCCTTGTCTTGTCCCTTTGGTGCTTGCAAACCGTTACTCATGAGACCACATATGCATTGCCCATAGCAAGTGGTCCTTAAAGTCTATTGAGGAATCAATAGATTCATTTGTAACCACATTTTAAAATCCAGATTTCTAGGTTCCCCAAGTCCAATGGTCCTTAGGTCTGAGGAAGCATCTTGTAACTGCTAACAAACACCCTGGGTGATGTGGTGCATGTCATCATGAAGCATATTTCAGAAACTGATCCATAGATTTGATCCTGGCCTAGACTCTGTAACCAGCCTTATTTAGAGCAGAGAGAAGATGAAGAATCAACAATAAATTGATAATATAGAGATGATGGTCCTTCCCTGGGACATGATCTTGTTTCACTAGTCACTATTATGTCCTCTTTCCTACTTCATGCCTGAAATCCAGCTGGTATTTCCCTGGATCTTGGTTGCTGAGTCCATCATATTCTTAGGCTTCATTGGTTGCTGGCTAATGAATTGTCAATTACTAAACCCCATATTTAATGTTCTGGCTGTTTACCAAGTCTTTCATCCAATGACCAAACTCCATTGTTTGCTTTGGGAATTCCTCCAAAAAGTCCTACCCCTACTGTTTAGTCCCTCCCTTGCCCAGGTAAGTTTGCGGCTAATTCTCCCAGCACAAAAAACCTCACTCTTCACAACAGATATTTCTGACTGAAGATCCTGACTATCCTTATCCAGAATTACCCAAGAGGAATAGGATACTCACCAGACTGTGCTGTGCTGCACTTAGTCCCTCAGTCATGTCCGACTCTGTGTGACCCCATAGCATGCAGCCCACCAGGCTCCTCTGTCCACGGAGATTCTCCAGGCAAGAATACTGGAGTTAGTTGCCATGCCCTCCTCCAGGGGATCTTCCCGACCCAGGTAACGAACCAGGATTGCAGGCGGATATCTGAGCCACCAGGGTAGCCCATCCACCAGGCTGGATCCCCATAAAAGGATCATCTCTGCCTGTACCTGTGGTAGAAAGAGAGGTCATGCCTGCTCATTTAGACAAGTTTAACACAAGAGATTTTAGAAGAGAAATTGTTAAGTGAAAAACAAGTCTAAATGGTACAGCCTCTTGTCATGAATAGCCCTAAATAAATGCAGATTCAAATAAAAGTGCTCTTAATTGGTGTTCAGGATTGAAGCGAAGGTTGCTGACAAAACTGGTACTTTCCCAAATTGTTACTTTGCCTGCTGAGAGCTGAAATACTATTTTTACACAAAAGATGAAGTTTCAAATAAGAATAGAACAAACTCCAAGGATATCTTTCTCTGTCTTGGTTCGTTCAAGTCGTCAATAAATATGCTTTTTAATACTTTCTATGTGCTAGGAATAAAAAGCTCTGATCTCTGCCCCCATGAGGTTTATCATCTTATATTACAGTTTAGGTCATGAATTTATGTAGGAAACAGGTCTATCCAGGACTTTTCTTCTTCCACCTGCCTGTCTGAGATGAAAAGAACATTCTGGTTACAGAGATAGTAAGAAATGCTCCCAAGGAAGCCAAACCACAATTCACCTTCCAGTGGGTCGACTTCCAGTAGAGGAAGCTTATGGCAAAGGAGCTAGTCAACAGGAAGAAAGGATGAAGATGACCACAGATTAAACAGAAATCTCCCCGTGGATATTAAAAAGCAGACGAACATGCCTTGGATAGTATAGATCTGTGTTAGAGTTCTGTATGTTCCTTCTATTTCTACCAGATAAGACACTGAAGATTAATTGAAACACCAGGTGCTATATAAGCTAATATTTTTGACAGCTTACACCAGTGGTTCAGACACCTGGAGGGCTTGCTAAAACACAGATTAAACTCAGCTGTATCAGCAGAGTTTCTGATTCAGGAGTTCTGAGATGGGCCTTGAGAACTTGCATGCCTAACGAATTCTCAGATAACACAGATGATGCTGGTCTGAGGACATTTTGAGAACCATGGGCTTAAGCAAACACTTAGAGGAGCCTTTGAAAGTGTTGCTCCATGAGGAGTATACACAGCATCATCAGGAGTAAAAAACTTAAATATCTGTAGTTTTTTCCACTACAAAATAATACATTTGCATTGTAAAAAAATTTTAATACAAAAGCAATAAATTCATAAAACAACCAAAATAAATTTAAAACCATTCAGTGAAAAGTAGCCCTTGGTAACCTTGCTGTGTATTCTTACAAAATCTCTATGTGTATATATTATGTTTATGTCTGTACATATACATGATCTCTTTCTCATATATATATAATGTATATACAATATCAGATTCCTCTTATACACACTTTTTACTTAATAGTATATTATAAAAACCTTTCGCAGCAAAGTTCTGAAACATAATTTGGCACATCTTTTGAATAGAGATACCAAATTATGTTTAAATGTATTCAAGTGTTCCCACTTGCTGGACACTGAGGTTCAACTCTCTTCTGTTCAAATAGGTTCAGCATAAATATGCTGATAAGTCATTATGTACATCCTTATTTTCTAAAGACAGATTTCCAGAAGAAAAATTGCCAAAACTCATGTATTTTAAGTCTTTTTGTATGTATTATCAGAATACCCTTCAAAGAAATATTGGATCAATTTACATACCCATCAGCTCTACAGAGGCATTTTCTCATATGTCCACATAACGCTGAGCACATTTTCCTTTGCCAGTTTAATAGGGACGAAATGATATCTTGTTTATATTTTTAATTTTTTCAGTTACCAGAGGGATCTGTCATACTCAGTGGTTTCATACTTCTTTCATTTGTAGCTGTGTAAATCTGGGGCTTAGAATCAAACTATTAACTCTATACAAAGCAATTTTTGTTTGTGAGTTTATATGTTTGATATTTCATAGAGTCCAACACATCTTTTTTTTTTGGCATGAACCAACCAAAATTCTTAAAATAGGTAACTTTTGTTATATTACATAAATTCTGGGGAAATTTCTTTGTTACAAAATTCTGTAGTTTGGATTTGTCTGATATGCAATCCCAGTATGTGAATTTATTATACTACAATGGTCTAATTTTACTTACAAAATAATCCATGTGATAACATATCCACTGTGATTAAAAGAGGCAATTGATGTAATAAAGTTTCTTGTTATCTATTCATTAATATTTACTGAGTGGTCATATGATGTGAACACTAAAACAGACTTTCTTGGTGACACACTAAACTGAATTTTCTTGGTGACACACAGGGCCTATTAGGTGAAAAATATGGAAACATCCGAATCCCCGGAGAAGTTGAAGCCTCAGAGTTTGAAATGATCTTGGATGCTGCCATAGAGGCGAAGCTGGACACCAAGGTACTAGAAGACTGGTACTGTCGGGATGAGAACTCGGTGCCAGCCGCGTATTACCTCAGACCCAAATCAGAAATGCTGAAAAGCAATAAAAATGCAGTAAGTTATCTTTCTCTCCAAAGTGTGTCTCTCTCTACACTTTAAAACTGCTTATGTCACACAGGGGTGGTTTTTCTCCACAGAAAAGGCACAGTAGACAGAAGGTTATTCTGCCCTGGACTCTAAATTTCCTTTTAACAACTAAATCCAAAGCTAAGAAATCTTCCAAATTCACCTTTCTTTTTTGACATCTTAGACTTTCCTTCTGGGGTCATTTCCTTCTTCCTGAAGTATATCTTTTGGAAGTTCCAAAAGAGTGATAAGTTCTGTATATCTGAAAATATGTGTATTTTTTTAATGCAAATGTCATGCTTTATTGCTTTTTACTTTTTTTTTTTACGATGGAGAAAAGACATTCTCTTTAATAAGTGGTGCTGGGAAAACTGGACAGCTACATATAAAAGAATGCAATCAGAACATTCTCTGTATCATATACAAAAGAAAAAAGTAAAAAAGCTAAANTTGCAGTCCAAGGGACTCTCAAGAGTCTTCTCCAACACCACAGTTCAAAAGCATTAATTCTTTGGTGCTAAGCTTTCTTTATCGTCCAACTCTCACATCCATATGTGACTACTGGAAAAACCATCCTTTTGACTAGTCTGACCTTTAACTGTATTGAAGAGATGATTTTGTTACCACATTTGAATCAAAACTCAAGAGTGAAACACACAATATATTGAGAAAATCAAACAAAGAAATCCTGTTTGGATTCACACCGTTGTGTCCCTTGGGCGAGTCCACGTCACTTTCAGGGCACTAGGGAGACTAAATGAGATGCTATCCGTTAAGCAGCTGTCATGGCAAGGCCCTTGGTAGACTTTCAAATATCAATGGTTCTCTTCCTCTTAAATATTGGGCTTTCTTGATGATTTAAGACTAACATCTCACTTTCACCTTTCTAAAGATGCAGCCTTCTGCCAATGCCGAGAATGAGAAGACCTGGCAAGAGATATCAGATGAGATCAAGAAGATATTTAAGACTGCTGTAAAACTGTTACATGAAAAGGGGAAAATGAAATACAGCCAAGCCAAGAGGTACCTGTTCTCAGGTAATTTTTTATGCATCTTCAGTAAACTGAGGGATTGATCATTAATAGATGTATTCACTGTTTGCTTTTATGATTCTGTAAATTTAATTGCATTTACTGCCTGATGAAATTTAATTTTTTTTAATGTTTTTATCTCCTGGAGAGACAAGTAATCTTTCTACTCAAAGATAAGCTTTTACTTACTTGAGGAATTCTCCAAAAATATGATTTTAAAAGAAGTCAGAGGAGGCTGAATATAATAAACCAGACTCAGCCAGTATTTCTCAGTTGAACTGTTCATTAATTCACTTGCTTGGCAAACATTTATTGAGGGCATATATATGGCAGGCACTGGGGCTACAACAGTGATGAAGAAGGCAAAGTTTCTACTCTCCTGGAACTTATTGTTTAGTGAGGAGGAAATAAGTGATAGGCAAGTAATCAAATAAATGAACAATATGTCAGAAAGGGTAAGTGCTATGAATAAAATACAGTAATATGATAATAGGGCCTGATGAAGGCGGTGGGGGTCCAGATTTAGATAGGGCAGGTGATAAGGAAATGACTTCTGAGCTAAATGGCAAAATGAATCAGAGCTGGCAGTGCCATACCTAAAATAGAGAATTCCAGGCCAAGGGATTGCCAGGTTCAAGATTCCTGAGATAGGAATTTGGTAAGCAAGTTCTAGGAGCAGGAAGAAGGTAAAGGTTGCCAAGCTCAGAGAAGGAGAGATGAGGTTAGAAGGTGGGCACAGGCCACAATAACAACAGAAATAATCAATAAACAATCTATAATAGAAATATAATAGAGTTTTATTCAGGCCAAACTGAGGACTGTAGCCTGAGAGAGACAGATTCAAGAAGCACTTGAATTGTGTTCTACCTGACTACAAAATGAGGGAGGCTTATAGAGGCAAAAATCACACAGTTACAGTAGTCACTGTATCAAGTTGTTTATCAAGAATTATAATTAGAGCTGGCAAGAAGTCAGGATGCATGTTAAATAAGGACTGGTTGGGGTCTGAAATGGTCGCATAGTTACAAGGGTAGTCCTTGAGACCTAGGCAGCTGCTAGCAGATATTATTTTGAGAATGAACTGGTGGTGTTCTTCCATCTGATACAGTTCAGAGAATTCAAGTTCTCAATGATGCAGGAAAAATGTCTGAAACCACATACACAATGGCCACTGGTTCCATTTTGGATGCCTGAATCATAGATATTCCAGTTTGATTTTTAGATGTATTCTTTCCTTTAGTGGTTAAATCAGATGTACAATGCATGTTTGATGGGCCAGAAGACAGGCTGTTCTATTTAACATACAGTTCAACCCAAATCAGGTATAAGCCAGAATGACTTCCTCATATTTCAATTTGTGAAAATTTCTTCCATCACTGCATAAGATAGGAAGCTATCAGAGGCTGGGAAGTAAGGGAGTGGCAGGATCTAGATTAGCCTTAAAATAAAAAATATCCCTAACTGCTGAGCAGAGACTCACTTATGGGCCTTTTTCAGCTGTGGAAAAGAGGTTTTATTTTTAGGAATTGCATAGCAAATCACATATCTGAAGGAATATGTCAGTCATAGTTTCCAGGGGATGAACACTCCTAGAAAATAATCATTAAGTAGCATTTATTTTAAGAGGTGATAGCAAAGAATTATTGAAGAAAAAAGCAACAGTGGTTGCATTTTCAAACTGGTTTTGTGAATGATGTGACAAAATGTTTGTGAAAACCTAAGAAGCACTTGATACCATTCTCGCTGGATATGCCTGTATTTCAACCTCAGAGAAAGTATGAACAATTTTGACAAATTTATTCTCCAGATGTCAAAAATTAGGTCTTATTTTAGTTCTCCCTAAAAATGCTAAAATCACCAGGAATAACTACTATCTTTAGACTATACAGGTTAACATATATCCTTATTCCTCTGGGATCTTTTTGATCCATTTTTGAAGCCCTGGTTCTTTGTCTTTATCAAGGGCAAAACTACCCTATTCCTAAAAAATGTGCTGTATCAGAAAAAAAAATACCAAGAGCAAACACTCTCCTATTCTTGATATAAGAGACACCAGTTGGGGAGGGCATCCTCTGACTTAGAGTTAGACAGCCCCAGTTTTAAAAAATTCATAGGCAAATATGTTCTCTTAATTTTCTCCACAATAAATAACTTGGTCCACATGGATAGACATATGAAGATTAATAATTTTGTACTAGGTAGTATGAAATATTATACCTGGACTATTTTCTATTTGGGGTTACATCTCTAAAAGATATGCATGCTCATGAAATTTTAATTTATTTTACATTCCAACTCATTTTAAGGCCATGTTTGCACAGTGAAAATTGCTGAAGAGAGGCCAGCTCTTTGAGATGGATAGAGTATATTTGTTTTGTGCCAGTCTATCAATAACCAGTGTGGTAGTTAGACCAGCCTTTTTGTCTATTATTAGGATTGCAAGATACTCTTCAGCAATCACCATCAGGTAACTTTGAAAAAATAAAGGCTTATAACTTATAAGTAGAGTAGGAAATGGCAACCCACTCCAGTATTCTTGCCTGGAGGATCCCATGGACAGAGACGCCTGGAGGGCTACAGTCCATAGGGTCACAAAAAGTCTGACATGACTGGACACACATCCACATTACTTATAGGACCTGGAAATTACAGAGAACATCTAAAGCCACACAGCAAGGTCAGAAGCAGAGAGAGAAAGAGAGGCAGAGCACACATGTCTAGGGCTTTGCTTTTACTGGGCTCACTCTTTACTGGTAAATTTAAAACATAAAAGTGGGAATTTAAAGCACAGGAAGAGAGAAAAACAAGTGGCTGGAAAGGTTAGTTATTGAAGTCCACCAAGAGCTCTTAAACAAAGGCGTCTCAGTGAAGGGGGCTGGCCTGCTCTGTATGTGTGGCTGTTAATGAGTTTATTCAAGATAGGTATCGTTGAAGTGGATGCCTCAGCAATCAAAGCTTGAGTCAGACACTTGCATTATAAACAAACAGTGCCCCCCCCAAAAAAAACTGTCAGGGTTTACACTACAATATTACTTTAGTATTTTCAGAAATCTTCAAATAAGAATACCAGATAAAGGGATTTCCCTGGTGGAACACAGATGGCTGGACAAGAGATGGACCAAAGGCTACTTTCTGCAGGAGTTCAGAATATCCAAATTTCTTGCATCTTCCCCTGTACATATTATAACAAATTTGTACTCTTCTACAAAAAGAAGAGTAGACATATGTTATATAAGCTTCCTTATCTGGCCTCCTGATGCAATTTTCCTGAATAAAACCTTTGGTAAAACATATTGATTTGGGACTTTCCTGGTGATCTAGTGATTAAGGGTCCACATGTCACTGCAGGGGACATGGGTTCAAGAAGATTCCACATGCCTCAGGGCAACTAAGCCCGTGTGCTACAGCTACTGAGCCCATACACCACAAGTACTGAAGCCCGCATGCTCTAGAACCTGGGCTCTGCAACAAGAGAAGCCATCACAATGAGAAGCTCACACGCTGCAACTAAATAAAGCCCATGTGAACTAACGAAGACCCAGCGCAGCCAAACATAAATAAAATTAAAAAAAAAAAAAACTATCCTGATGTGAATGGCACAGCTTATTCAACACTGGTGATATAAATACATCTCTTTTACTTCAATCATAAATCTTTATCAATTGCTGTCATTACTGAAAAAATATTATCACAGAAGTTCTGCTAAAACATACCATTTTTAAATAAAATTCCCACCTCCCTTAATAGTTACTTTATAGAATATACCTATGTTTCGTTTTTGCTTGATGTTGGAGGTGTGGCCAGTATATTGAGATGGTCTAAGTTACAACCAGCCCCATCCCCTGCCCCCATGCTTCCACCAGATCCCAGCCCAGCAGTCACTGCCTTAAGAAAACCTTCCCTGACTTCTCCAAGTGGATTAGATTTCCCAATTGTTTGCTCTCATGGCACCATGTCATTCAACTTCCCAGGCATAAAAATAATACATTTATTTGTGGGACTCTGTGATTCATGTCTGCCATCCTCCACTGGACTATAAGCTTCATAACAGCTTTTTCTCTCAGCATTCTGTTTTCTCCCACCACTGTATCCTAAGCAACTAGCAGCATGCCTAGTACATAGCAGATGCTCAATTAAGACCAACTGGATAAAGAAAAGCAGAGGGGAGAAAACAAGTTTTAAAGACTTTTAAAATTCATGTCCATTGGTTTAATTAATTTATTTTTTTCCCTAAAATTGTGCATAATTGTTGCTTTTTATTAGTACTGATACAATTTTAAATGTTCTTATGGGGCCTCAAATGATTTAGAAAGTATATTTACTTTTATGTGAGCATATGTGTTTTAAGCCCTAACATGGTTTATCTCAGAGGAAATAAAGTTACATACTGAGTCATTTTCCTGTTCCTGCTCTGATGGGTGTAATGGGATTTAACAGTGACATAGACAATGGATAAATGAAATTAGCCATAATTATATTTTGAACATGCTTTTACATGTATATTTACACATATATGTCTGGGGTATATGCATCTCAAACAAAATGGTGAAACCACAATGGAGGAAAGACCGATGAGGAAGAAATAGACTAGCTACGTCATGTGGCCTCTTCCCCGTTCTCTCCTTGCCCAGTTAGTTCCTGCTCTCCACTCTTAAAACCTCTGGAGTCGGGGAGCAAAGCCAAGTGGGACTTAGAAGCAGCAACTACAAACTTAGTGTGCTTGCTTGCTTTCTTATGATTATGTTCAACCTCTCCCTCAGGTCTTGGAGGAAATTAAGCAATTTTATTTAGAATCCATTGTTCTGGGATCCAGGCTGTTTAGGAAAAGACAAATAGGAAATTAAAGACTTGAGAAATTATTCTAAAGATGACTCAGCTACATACTGTAAGCAAAATAAACTGCAACTACTGACTTGAGAGTCAAATGCTAGAAGTGTGGGTGCGTTGCTTCTTGGATCTAGACAGTAAACTCCTTGTTGTATTTTCTTTCAGCAATAGAGGATGAATTTGACTTTGCTCTAGGAAAGCAAACTCCAGCATTCCTGAAGAAGTGTGTTTGCTATATTAGGAAAATTGCTAACATTGAGCGTTTCGTGAAAATCCCAGAAATGGGAAAATACATGGATATAACTGGAACAGAACCAAGAATTATTCGGGATCCTGAAGCCCAAGAGAAGCTGATAAAACTCAGGGATGAATTTATTCCTACCATTGTTGCTTCATCTAATCTGAGAGTGTACACATCTGTTACTCATTGTGACATGAAACTAGGCTATTCCCAAGAAATAGAAAACCATTACATAGAAGGACTTGGTAAACAATTTTATGAGGACATGATTGACATAATTCAGGCCACGGTACAACAGAACTTTGACACGGAAACTGATACGCTCTATGATGAAATCCTTCAGCATTCATCCTTATGTAAAACATATGCCTCCTTCTACGAGTACAAATGTGAATCTCTAAACATCGTGCATAAATACATTCTTCCAAGCAAAACTGGGCACATCAACCCACTTATTATATATGGTGGGCCATGCACTGGAAAGACCCTTCTGCTAGCTGAAGTAGCAAAGAAGGTAAATGCCTATTCTTTTACGTGTATATTTGTAAAAACTTTGGGGAAAAGATCGAGTCACCAAATTCACTTCCATTTTCTGTGTTTACTATGAATTATAATGGGTCCTTTTGGAATGGATACCTCAGCTTTTCTCTTTTGCTGGTATAACAATTATACTGAAAGATAAGACTCACGAGGTTCAATCCTAGAACAGCTTTGTTTTGTCTCTTACTGTTCCAACTCATGTTGTGGAGCTAGTTCTCATCTGGCTGGAAACAAAGGCAGATCTCACAACTCTTCTCATCACTCTCAGCAAAGACAAGCCCTCTGATTGCTTCTGGATACTAAATCCATCTCAGTTCAGCAATTAATATGTCCAGTTGAAGATGATAATTAATACTTCAGTCTACATCTCCTTCCCCCAACTGAGGCCAACCATATGCCAGGCCCCTCCAGCAGGAAGTAGGAACATGACCAGCTTCTCCTTTCTTATACCACCCAGCACTTCTTCCCCTCTGTCCCTAACCCCAACCACACTCTGACTTCTATAGGTTGTGATTTAGGGGATGTAGGTAAAGTGGCCAAAACATTCTTATAGACCAGTATCCTTCTGACCTGGGCTCTGCACTCTGGTCTTGGAAGATGTTTAAAACTTCCTCCTGTTTCTTCTGAGGCCTTTTCCTGGTTTCCCAAAGGTCTTTTCCCTCTCACATTACCCGACCTGTCCTCACTGAGCACCTCTCACCTACTGTTACCTAGGCACAGGGAACCGCTTTGATTTTCCATCTGGTCCCCACCATGGATCCTAGATATCCAGCAACCCATATTCTAGTATCTTTCTGCCAAGAGCTTCTCCACAGCCCAGCAAGCTCCCTTAGACAGGAGCTGGGAAAAACAGAACCAGCAGAAACCCTCATCACTCACACTTATCAGTGGCTGACATCTGAAACATGGGAAATCACACTTATCAGTGGCTGACATCTGAAACATGGGAAACACCTGGGTACTGTTTTGCCCCGAGAAACTCCAGTCCCAAAAGGGCATCTCTCTATCACTTCTCCATTGGAGCAGCTAGCCAGGCTCAGTCACTCAACCTCCATATTCCTCAGCTGTCATCAGACCCAGATGGCTATGTTTCTCGAGCCCTAGGGGACATCCTGAAAGTGGTCCATTGCAGCCCCTTTCCCAAAGGTAGAAGTGAGAAGTGGGCATCTATCAGTCCTCCACTTTGGAAGTAGGGTGGTGAGAGATATAACCCAAAGCATCCTCATCTCCCCCACTTCACTAGTGGCTCAGTGGTAAAGAACCTGCCTGCCAATGCAGGAGACACAGGGAACACGGGTTTGATCCCTGGGTCGGGATGAACCCCTGGAGAAAGATATGGCCACCCAGCATTCTTGCCTGAGAGATTCCAGGAACAGAGGGGCCTGGCAGGCTACAGTCTATGGGGTCACAAAGAGTCAGACACAACTTAGCAACTAAACAACAACAATAAAATCCTCCTCTCCCACTTTTTTTCCTTGGCCCCTTTTTCAGGCTGGAGGCAAGTAGTCCACCAAAGGTAGCAAAACTAGTTTTCAAAATTCCCTTTCAAGTCTTGCAAGATGGGCTGGAGTTTCGCTCTGGAATGTGGTATCTATTGTCTAAACTGGGTAAAGCTAGTACCAGGCTTAACCTCCTGTTACACTTGATACCAAAGTCTGATGGTTTATACTGTCCTGGTGTTACTTCAGAATCTTTGTATTGCTCTTCTTGTGGCTACTGTCCTAAAAACAGAGCTGTCCTTAACTTTGTGGACATTGTCATGATCTATCACATGAGGACAAGAAGAGGGACAACTGTATTGCACCTCAAGCAGGGATTGTGAGGACACACACAGGTGACAACCATGTACATCAGACTTACATTCAAAGTCCTTCAGTTCAGTTCAGTTCAGTCGCTCAGTCATATCCGACTCTTTGCAACCCCATGAATCGCAGCACGCCAGGCCTCCCTGTCCATCACCAACTCCCGGAGTTCACTCAGACTCACGNAAAAAAAAAAAACCAGAAGAGCTGAAATACTTAGGGAAAGTACTGAAATGTATTCAACTATTTTGCATTGCCTCAAAATGAGAATTTCATCTCTCACAATTGCTGATTAAGTGTTTCTGTGGTTATCTGCATAGGATACACCTCCTTATTAACTCAGTACAGAAGTTTATTTAAAAATCTTACACAACCACAAAGGGAGAAAGAGCCAGTTTTCTGAGAACTGTATACATGTCACTTGCTGAGACAAATATTACTTCGGTTGGATTCTGTGTTTCTAGTATTATTGTTTGACCTTCAGAGGGAAAGAACTGTTAAAATTGCACAAGCACAATCTTCATTCATTCAGTTCAGTCACTCAGTTGTGTCTGACTCATTGCGACTCCATGAAACGCAGCACTCCTGGCCTCCCTGTCCATCATCAACTCCCGGAGTTTACCCAAAGTAATGTCCATTAAGTATACCATCAAACCATCTCATCTTCTGTTGTCTCCTTCTCCTTCGGCCCTCAATCTTTTCCAACACCAGGGTCTTTCAAATGAGTCAGCTCTTCGTATCAAGTGGCCAAAATATTGGGGTTTCAAGTTGAACATCAGTCCTTCCAATGAGCACCCAGGACTAATCTCCTTTATGATGGACTGGTTGGATCTCCTTGCAGTCCAAGGGACTCTCAAGAGTCTTCTCCAGCACCACAGTTCAAAAGCATCAATTCTTCGGCACTCAGCTTTCTTTATAGTCCAACTCTCACATCCATACATGACTACTGGATAAAACATAGNGGATGTAGGTAAAGTGGCCAAAACATTCTTATAGACCAGTATCCTTCTGACCTGGGCTCTGCACTCTGGTCTTGGAAGATGTTTAAAACTTCCTCCTGTTTCTTCTGAGGCCTTTTCCTGGTTTCCCAAAGGTCTTTTCCCTCTCACATTACCCGACCTGTCCTCACTGAGCACCTCTCACCTACTGTTACCTAGGCACAGGGAACCGCTTTGATTTTCCATCTGGTCCCCACCATGGATCCTAGATATCCAGCAACCCATATTCTAGTATCTTTCTGCCAAGAGCTTCTCCACAGCCCAGCAAGCTCCCTTAGACAGGAGCTGGGAAAAACAGAACCAGCAGAAACCCTCATCACTCACACTTATCAGTGGCTGACATCTGAAACATGGGAAATCACACTTATCAGTGGCTGACATCTGAAACATGGGAAACACCTGGGTACTGTTTTGCCCCGAGAAACTCCAGTCCCAAAAGGGCATCTCTCTATCACTTCTCCATTGGAGCAGCTAGCCAGGCTCAGTCACTCAACCTCCATATTCCTCAGCTGTCATCAGACCCAGATGGCTATGTTTCTCGAGCCCTAGGGGACATCCTGAAAGTGGTCCATTGCAGCCCCTTTCCCAAAGGTAGAAGTGAGAAGTGGGCATCTATCAGTCCTCCACTTTGGAAGTAGGGTGGTGAGAGATATAACCCAAAGCATCCTCATCTCCCCCACTTCACTAGTGGCTCAGTGGTAAAGAACCTGCCTGCCAATGCAGGAGACACAGGGAACACGGGTTTGATCCCTGGGTCGGGATGAACCCCTGGAGAAAGATATGGCCACCCAGCATTCTTGCCTGAGAGATTCCAGGAACAGAGGGGCCTGGCAGGCTACAGTCTATGGGGTCACAAAGAGTCAGACACAACTTAGCAACTAAACAACAACAATAAAATCCTCCTCTCCCACTTTTTTTCCTTGGCCCCTTTTTCAGGCTGGAGGCAAGTAGTCCACCAAAGGTAGCAAAACTAGTTTTCAAAATTCCCTTTCAAGTCTTGCAAGATGGGCTGGAGCTTCGCTCTGGAATGTGGTATCTATTGTCTAAACTGGGTAAAGCTAGTACCAGGCTTAACCTCCTGTTACACTTGATACCAAAGTCTGATGGTTTATACTGTCCTGGTGTTACTTCAGAATCTTTGTATTGCTCTTCTTGTGGCTACTGTCCTAAAAACAGAGCTGTCCTTAACTTTGTGGACATTGTCATGATCTATCACATGAGGACAAGAAGAGGGACAACTGTATTGCACCTCAAGCAGGGATTGTGAGGACACACACAGGTGACAACCATGTACATCAGACTTACATTCAAAGTCCTTCAGTTCAGTTCAGTTCAGTCGCTCAGTCATATCCGACTCTTTGCAACCCCATGAATCGCAGCACGCCAGGCCTCCCTGTCCATCACCAACTCCCGGAGTTCACTCAGACTCACGTCCATCAAGTCAGTGATGCCATCCAGCCATCTCATCCTCTGTTATCCCCTTCTCCTCCTGCCCCCAATCCCTCCCAGCATCAGACTCTTTTCCAACGAGTCAACTCTTCGCATGAGTTGGCCAAAGTACTGGAGTTTCAGCTTTAGCATCATTCCTTCCAAAGAAATCCCAGGGCTGATCTCCTCAAAGTCCTTAGGGAGGCCATTTACCGTTTCTCAATCTGCCAAACCCAGCTGCTGGTTTTTCTTCTTGTGTTAGGGTATGAGCCCTTTCTTCAACGGAAATGGCAGGCTTATATTTAGGGGCCACGTCGTCTCAAGATAGGTGTGTGTGTGTGCATGTGTGTGACCATCTGCCTGTGTCTGCGCACTACTTTGTAGGTGTGTCTTCAAACTTTAGAATTATTCCAAGTGAGCAAGACAGTAATGCTACAAGGGGAACTGAAATCAAATGAGAAAACACTCGGTGTATGCACTTCACTGGAGAAGGCGGTAGCAACCCACTCCAGTGTTCTTGCCTGGAGAATCCCAGGGACAGGGGAGCCTGGTGGGCTGCTGTCTATGGGGTCGCACAGAGTCGGACACGACTGAAGCAACTTAGCAGCAGCAGCAACATGCACTTCACACTCACCCTAGGGCTTTTTCCTTGTGGAAAAGGGGAGGATAAACGTGGTTGCAGGAACAAGGCACATGTGATGCAACACTGTGTCCAGCACGGCAGTCATATGATGTGTGTGATATGCCTGCACACACATGCAGTCCCCATGGGCAGAGTGTGGTGACAGTCAAACAATGGCCTTCTGAGTGCTCGCTGTTCTGGGTATGCTGCGCAACCACCAGCTTCTCACAGGAGCCTTGCCTAGTTCTAGGTCCCTTGCCTGGACTCTGCTTGCTTCCCCTCCCTCCTGGGGAACATCTGCTCCAGCACCTCCCCGTCTCCACCAACTACAGCTTGTGCTCTCATGACCTTGTGTCCCTTATAAGGATCCAGACAGGCATCTCACGTTTGTTTCCAGGTTGTCTCTTGTGCAACCAACATTTCCTGGGACATGACCTCATATCAGAAGGCCATTCTTTATAGACACCGCATATCCTCCAACCCAGGATTGGGAAGAAGGATGATGCATATAATCATCATAATCACCATCCACACAGGGACAAACAGATTGTATTCTGTTTCTGATTTGCCACCGAAGGACAGCGGTAAAATGGAGGGATTGTGTGTGTGCGTGCATGTGTGCATGCTCAGCCATGTCTGACTGTGACCCCATGGACTGTAGCCCATTAGGCTCCTCGTCCATGGGATTTTCCAGGCGAGAATACCGTACCTTCCTCCAAATTAGCTTCAAAAGTTGGGGCCAAACACCAAAAACAAGTTGCTTATTTTCCTTAGCAGTTAGTTTTGAAACTGACATCCATGAATCTTCTAAACTTATTCACACTTTAATCTGAACTACCTATTGGGGAACCAAGTTTCATAAACTTACTTAATGTATTAGAAAATATGTCTTTTTCTAAGGAGTATCCTTGGTGAATTCCAAAGATTACTGAAAAACATTATCTCCCTAAAAATATGCTTTGGAGTGTTTATACTTTGATCATATCCCTTTTTGTCCTTACCTTTCCAGACAGAAAAATACTAAACCTAGCAACCCTCTCATATATGTTATCTCTTTAGCTGTACAATTTAAAAAAGAGAGAGTGGGAGAGAGAGAGAACACTAGAATGAAAGTCAGATACTACTTCGATTCCATTTTCATCTCTTGGTAATCATTTAACTACAAGCAAGCTATTTACCTGGCTTGGGCCTCAGTTTCCTCTTCTGTTACATGATACTGTAATCCCATGTAATCCTATGTGTCCTACAGAGAGATAATGTGAGGCCTGCTGACGGCCTGTTTATATAGTCAGCTGTCTGTTATAAAGCACAAATTCAGCCAAACTCATTTAACCCACATTATCAGACTTTTATGATAATAAAAAACAATCATAATGATGACTCGATAGCATCACAATAGAGTAAAAGTCTCTGAGTCATAAAAGATTATATTCAATATCATTTTATTCCTGAATATTTTTATTACATTCTAATTAACTAGAAGGCTTCCCAGGTGGCTCAGTGGTAAAGAATCTGCCTGCTAAGCAGAAGATCTTTAGGGGATCTTCCCGGGGTCAGGAAGATCCCCTAAAGAAGGAAATGGCAATCCACTCCACTATTCTTGCCTGGGAAATCCCATGGACAGAAGAGTCTGGCGGGCTACATAGTGCATAAGGTCACAAAAGAATTGGACACAACTCAGTGATTAAAATACAACAAAAGTCAACTAGAACATGGTCAGCCTTATGTAACCTCAATTAAGGAAAATAATTGACTTGACCTAATGTGTAGGTCCCTGGTGGCTCAGTCGGTAAAGAATCTGCCTGCAATGTGGAGACCTGGGTTCAATCCTTGGCTCGATTCCTGGGTTAAAGTTCCCCTGGAGGAGGGCATGGCAAACCACTCCAGTATTCTTGCCTGGAGAACCCCCACTGACAGAGCAGCCTGGTGGGCTATGGTTCATGGGGTCACAAAGTATCAGATACGACTGACTAAGCGTACAATGTGTAGGTCATTACTTAATCTATTCATTAAACAAATATTTACCAGGCACCTACCATGTGCCAACAACTGTGCCAAGAAATGGGAATTCAGTGATGAGGAACTAAGCATACTAGATATTCAGATTTACAGTTGGTGAAATGCTTTGTAACTTTTCGAATACAAGTCAAATGCTGCCTTGTGGTTGCCTGCTACTGTTACCACTGTTTAATTACCTTTAGTGGAGTGATCCTGAGCATTTCACCTATAGACAGACTTTCGTGCATGAGCTTTGTGACAGCTCTCTGACCATCTCAGGCTTTTCCATCTCCTGGGTCTAGGTTACTTTCTGCCTGGTTGAGGTTACCAGAAGGCTGATCTCTGCAGAGAGGAAGTATTGTTGCATGTGACCATGTGAGTATGTATCTCCATTCTAAACGCCACCTTTGTGTTTTAGGCTTATGGCTGGCTACATGAAGACACAGGACCAGAATCTGACCCAGTTGTAGTCGTGAGGTTTCTAGGAACCACAGACTTGAGTACTGATCTTAAGTCTCTCCTTCTAAGTGTTTGTGAACAGTTGGCAGTGAACTACCGGTGCCTGGTTCAGAACTACCCTAAGAAGATCCATGACCTCCGTGACTTATTCATAAACCTTTTGAATGAGTCTTCATTGCAGAGACCTCTCGTGGTCATATTCGATGCCCTGGAGCAGCTCTCAGAAAGCGACGAGGCCCGGAAGCTCTGGTGGCTTCCCGTGCACCTTCCCCGCTTCGTCCGGATCGTCCTCTCCACACTGCCCAACAAACATGGGATCCTGCAGAAACTGAGGTGCCTTATCCACGAAGAAGACAACTATATCGAGCTGATTCCCCGGGACAGGAAGATGTGCAGCCAGGTGCTCAAACACCAGCTTCTGCGGGTCAAAAGGAAGGTCACGTCGGGCCAGCAGATTTACGTGAACAACGCCTTCTCCAAGTGCACGCTGCCCATGTTTGTGAACCTGACCTTCAGGGAGGTGAGACACTGGCGATCTCACAGAGACGTCGACGAGTCCTCCCTCTGTGTCACTGTGCATGAAAGCATAGAGCAGCTCTTCTGGTCCCTGGAGCAAAAGTGTGGGCAGAAGCTCATCTCCCGGGCTCTCGGTTACATCACCATGGCCAAAATGGGTTTGAGTGAGATGGAGCTGGAGGACGTGCTGGCCCTGGACAACAGTGTGATGAATGAGCTCAATGAGAGCATGAGGCCCAGCAATCCCCTGCGGGTACCTTATCTGTATATCGCAAAGCTCAAGGAGGGGCTCAGTGGATACCTAATCGAGAGACACGTGAAAAATGTCACCCTGCTGGTCTGGGCCAACAGACACCTGCAGCTTATAGCCCAGAAGCTGTATCTGCAGGACAAGAGCAACCTGCATGAAATGCACACCATACTGGCAGATTACTTCCTGGGAGTCTGGTCAGGGGGCAGGAGGAAAGCTTTCTGCCTGGAAGACCCCTACCTGAACGGCTGCCTTGACTTGGAAAGCAAAAGCCTGCTGGAGGAGGAGAGACACTTCATTGAGCAGGCTTCCTTTGACAGGCAGGCCCCTGACCAGCCCTGGGTCTTCCAGTGCAATCCACTGGAGCCTGACATCTTTTTTGTCAACCATCGGAAAATGTGTGAGCTGCTGTACCACCTGACAAGGTGTGGGAAGACTGACGACCTGCTCTATGGCATCATCATGAACTTCAGCTGGCTTTACACCATGATCAAAATTGGCCAGTTTGACAAAGTGCTTGCAGACATTGAGCTGGCTTACAACTGCTCGCAGGAGAAGGAGCTGAAGTTCCTGGCGAGCACCCTCCGCAGCATTAAAACCAAGGTCGTTGCGTTCCCCGGCTCCCTCTCCGCAGAGCTTCAGCAGAGACTGCTGCCTGTTGTAAGCTCCCTGCCCAAACTTAGACATCTTCTCTTAGAATGTGACAAAGATGGGCCCAAATACTGCTCCATTGTGCCATTACACTCATCCATGGATGTGACCTACAGCCCCGAGCGACTTCCCTTGTCATCTAGTCACCTGCACGTCACTGAGATTCTGCCCACCTGTAACCCCAGTACGGTCCTCACGGCTTTGGAAAATGGTTCCATCAGCACTTGGGATGTGGAAACGCGTCAACTACTCAGGCAAATCACAACAGCCCAGTCTGTCATCCTGGGCATGAAACTCAGCAATGATGAAAAGTATCTTGTAGTGGCAACAACAAATAACACCCTGCTGGTTTACGACAATGTAAATTCTTGCCTCCTGTCTGAAGTAGAAATCAAAGGGACCAAGCATGGAAGTGGCTCCACCTACATCAATGGATTTACACTGTCCGTCAAACATGCTCTGGCCTGGCTCGAAGCCAGCAAAGATGTCACTGTCATTGATCTGCTCTATGGATGGCCCCTTTACCAGTTCCACTGCTGGTACGAAGTGACCTGCGTCCAGTGCTCACTAGACGGCGTGTATGCCTTCTGTGGACAGTACCTGAACACCACCACCATCTTTCATCTCGGGAGTGGAGAAAAGTTATGTACAGTGACATCTGAATTTTCAGGTGGGTTTGTGAAGTTCCTTCTTATCTTGGACATGGCTCAGGAAATGGTAATGGTAGACAGTGAGGGCAGCCTTTCTGTTTGGAACACAGAGGACATCTCCAACCCCCAGCTGACTGATGACTTTGACTGTCGCAGGGAAGACAGTGAGGTGGTCAGCATTGAACTTTCAGAGGACCAAAATGCGGTTCTTATCTGTAAGGCCCTCAGCATCGAGCTCTTAGACACTGGCCTGTGGAAGGTGGCGGAAAAGTTCAGAGCAAAACACAATGAACGATTTATATCAGCTGTGCTGTCCAAGAATGGAGACTGCATCATTGCGACCATGGAAAACACTCCGGCCGTGTTCTTCTGGAGGCGGGACACGGGGCAGTGTATGGCGAGCTTACAGGAAATCTCAGGTACCATAGTCAAATTGGTGAAATCCAGTCACCACAACATGCTGCTATCTTTATCCACCAGTGGTGTTCTTTCCATCTGGGACATAGATATAATCACAGCTATGTCCAACATAGATAAGACTGGAAAACCCATCCAAAGTCTGGTGTTACCTGCTCGCGGGGAGATCATTTACTCCCTCGATGGCTCGGATTGTGTTCACAAGTGGAACTTCAGCAGCGGGTTCCTTGAAGCAGTATTTAAGCACGAAGGAACGGTTGAACACTGCGTGCTGACGTCCTCTGGAGACGTCATGGTGACGTCAGACGATAAAAGCAGCCAGTACGTCTGGCACACCAGCAGCGGTGAAAACCTCTTTCGAATTAATGGGCAGAGAATCTCTCAGCTGCTGATTACACACAATGACCAGTTTGTGGTCTCTCTCTGCGAGGAAAATGCCTCCAGGGTTTGGAGACTGGCCACGGGCCACAGGGTGTGCAACATCCTGACCAGTCTGCAGAACGCCTTCATCACCTCTGCGAACACCTTCGTGGTGGGCATGACCAAAAGCAAGGTGCTGGCGGTCAGTCTGTGGACAGGAAGCATCACCAAGAAGTTCTGCTGCGAAGACGGCACCACCATTGTGAATTTTAAATTGATTCCCGACTGCCCGGATATCATCGTGTTCATCACATCGGCAGAGACGGTTAATATCTGGAGTCTGACAGAAGAAGTGATCTGCCGCCGCGTGCAACTTCCAAACAACTTCCTGAAAAACCTAGAGGATTTTGAAATCTCTCCCAATGGAAAGCTAGGCATTATTTCCAGGGGAGATGAGAATATCAACGTGCTGGATTTACACAGCGGCAAATTACGGGTGGTGCATGCCTCTGGGGTCATTTGGAGGCAGAGGTTGTCTCGAGACGGACGCTACCTGGTATACATTTGTTTCCGAAATGGAGAAGAAGAGGATGAAAATGGTGCGATATCCAGTTTGATTGTCATGAGACTGGCCGATGGCAAAAATATCGGTGCTTGTTCCCTTTACAAAACACCAACTTTCCTTGCCCTTTCCCAGCGGCACCTGAACATCATTGTGGGTTTTGACGATGGCAGCATAGGGATATACACCGTAGTGGACCGTGTAGATGCTGCGCTGAAAATTAAAATCGCCACTTCAAACAGCAGACAAATTTTCAGCAATGCAACACAGACATCCAGGCCAAAGTGTAATAGTTACTGTTTTAAAGTGTCTGTGGATTGTCTATGGAGAGAGTCGACTGAGGTTTTTGCAAGAGACAGTCCCATCACCGTGAGTGACTCCTCAGAACCCAACGAGTCAACACCCTCCAAGAAACACAACTCCTGCTATGAGCGGGTGTGTTCTGCCCTGGAATCCAGGGGCCACAGCTATGCCCCTGACAACTAACAAAATGTTTTTCCTGCTTAGCAGAACTAGATAATACACACATAAAAGGGAAAAAAAATTACCTTCTGTATCCCAAATGATACACATTCGTTCTTAAAAGACAGGGGGGGAAAAAAAAAAAAAGGAACGATGCTGGAGTTCCAGTATTAATTATTGCCATTCTCATACATTGAGACAATCCCCTGGAGAAGGGAATGGCAACCCACTCCAGTATTCTTGCCTCGAGAAAACCATGGACAGAAGAGCCTGGCAGGCTACAGTCCATGAGGTCACAGAGTCAGACACGACAGAGCAACCAACACACACACATGAAATGTACAGAAACGTGAAACTTTGTAGAGTCGGTCTTTCTGAGAAAGTTTATCCAAGTATGAAGTCTTGACAGAATTTCTAGAAATCATATTTACATAGCTATATCAGTTGAAAGGTAGAGAGTAGTTTTTAAATTAACTGGACTGGAAGAAGCAGCTTAACTCATCCCATTGTCCAGATGAGAGAGGTTAGAGCTACACACAGACCATCTGGACTGGAGTTAGTCCTACAGCAACAGGTTGAAATTGTGAACACAAACTCCTGCTGAACTTCAAATGATTATGGATAACTAAACACAGCCTTAATCTCCCCTTACACTTTTACGATCCTGACAACTGTGTCAATCCAGTCTGCAGATGGAAGGTCTAAAGGTGCAAAATAATGTAACAAAAATGCCGAGAGGTACTCCCAGTTTCCCAAGAGAAAGGATGTGAAGTATGAGGCCACAGACTGGACTGGGGCAAGAACTGCCTACTACTATTACAGGGCTACTGAACACACATAGAGTTGGTCTTCATTACAACTGCATGCAAGGGTTTCTGTATCATGGAACACACAATTTTTAAACTATTTTCTGGGCTGCAAAGGAACACATTTAATATGAAACCACAATCTTTTCGTGTCATTTTGAAATGCCTGTTTGTGCTGGGTGTAAAATTGTTACAGAAAGGGCATTATAAACGCGGTCAAAACACCTGTTCATTTCTATCATTGTACCAACAAAAGGCTGTGCTATAGAAATTGGTTGTGTGGAAGCATAAATTATTTCCTAAATCCCTGCAGTAAATCTTATTAGAAGGAAAGCTTTCTCGACATGCCATCTGTGGAATACTGATGACATTTGCCTTACTTACTCTCATTCTTCTTCTTTTCTGTGTAAAACGCAGATAGCTGACCAAATACTCTGGGACAAACTGAATATGCCTGTCTTCGTGCTAAAATACTGCATAAATCTTAAGGGCATCCAAAGGCTCTTTACTGTCCTGTTTGTAAGTAAGCACTTTCTTACTTCTATATACTATATGTATCATTCTTTATCCGTTATCCTTTCTGCCTGAGGATTCTCTGGAGTCTTTTATAGTCTTAGCCATTTCAAAGCAGAAGCTATGAAATTGGTATTCGATGTTTTTTAAAAACTACTTCTCCTGTTTAAAAGAAAATATTACATCCCAGTAGGGGAACACGATTTTTTTCCTTCCATATCCCCTTCATGGCATGTCCTTGGATGACTTTCCAATGGTGATCAGTAGTAGTGGCTTGGTTTGAAAGGGACCATGGTGTCTTGAAAAGACAGAAAAATGAGCAAGGCACTGACTTTCGGCCAGCTCTGCCTTGAACTCATCTATAGACAGATCTTTAACGTCTCAAACATATTGTTTTCTTAAACTGCAAGAATAAAGGTAGTGATGGCTTCTCTATTGCCCTCACAGAGATGTGGGGGAGAAATGTGAGAAAAAAGGAGAGCTACAGTCTAATTGTTAATGCTAATGGCAGAAACAAATGATCTAACCCACAGGGAATCCAATATAGCTATATTTCACTTTGGAAAACAGTTTGACACATAAGCATACAGGGATGAGATTCAGATATGAAACACCCCAGTGAAAGATTTTTTTCCAGTATGTTCCTCCTGGTCTAGCTACCAACCAGGGAGGTGGTAGCCCAGACAAGTTTCAGCCCACATACAGATTACCTGGAGTTGATTGTATGAGTCAATGCCTTTTTTTTTTTTTTTTTTAGCTCTTTGGGGGTAACACATTCTTATTCCTGTCATTATCAGTTGGACCTCCATGCTACACCTTTCTAAGAATTAAATGCCTAGATGGATTCAATGTAGTGTGAATGTTCTATGTAACAGCTAATAGAGTTTTAACAAGTGACTTGAATGATTTTTCCTAACTTGTTTGCAACTGATAGCTCATATTGAATGTTTTTATGTAAACTTTGTATTGTTGGGAAGAATTACTCAATCAGAGATTTATATTTTCATAAATGTTACATTTAGTTAAATTTTGTTACAGAGTTGTTACACTAGAAAATTATTGCAGTCTTCAAAAAAGGTATAGTCTTGTGTATGTATTATTTGTATGAATAAAGGATAAACTACTTAGATTTGCATGGTGTTTGTTTTTATCCCCCAACATTAGCAGGTACAGTTCAATATCTTCAATAATAATAATAATAATAATTGTTTATACTTACTGAGTGCTTACTGTACACAAGATGGTTTTTGGAACTTTGCATGTTCTAAGCCATGTAATCTTCACAACAGCTGTATGAAGTAGGCACTGGAAACATTCCAAAGGTACAGATGAAACCTAAAAACAGAGGTCTAGAGGGAATCGCTAAACAGGATTTCAGCACGTCATCAATTTCTTTTTGTTAGCTTCTCACAGCACATAAAAATAAAGCATTGAGTATCTAGCAGACACTTACTAATAATAACCTAGAAGAATATTCTCTAATTTTCAGATTAGAGACCAGACTAGGCTCTGAAGTTTACTGGAGGTCTTTGCAAACTCCCAGAATTTTCACATATAACCATAACCACAATAGTTGAGGCATTCACTCAGCAAATATTCACTTGGGTATGCATTTTGCCAGGACAACAAATTTGAGTAAAATAGTTTATACCTTCTTTGATTTCAGTCTTAATAGGAAAACAGGAAGCAAGTACTATGTGTAGTACATGAAGTTCAGCTCTCAGAGAAAATGTAGTGGAGTGGATCATTATTATTTGCATAAGACCATTTAATATACATGAAGTTTGTTGTTTATATAAATATCTTCCCTCCTAGGAGCAAGAATACAACAAACACTGTACTTGGTATGTCTAAGATATTATGTTATGCCTAAGATGATTTAAAAATTAGTCATGCACACCTCTGCCCTCCAGAATCCTATAATCTAAGGGAGGTGCAACTAAATTACATATAAGACAATGATTTTTTTTTTTTAAGTTGTTAGACATGAAAGCCAGGTGCTAAGGATACACTGCAGCTGCTGCTGCTGCTAAGTCACTTCAGGCGTGTCCAACTCTGTGCGACCCCACAGACGGTAGCCCACCAGGCTCCCCTGCCCCTGGGATTCTCCAGGCAAGAACACTAGAGTGGGTTGCCATTTCCTTCTCCAATGCATGAAAGTGAAACATGAAAGTGAGGTCACTCAGTCATGTCCGACTCTTAGTGACCCCATGGACTGCAGCCTACCAGGCTCCTCCATCCATGGGGTTTTCCAGGCAAGAGTACTGGAGTGGGGTGCCACTGCAGAGGAACAAATAAATCCAACTGGGGATCAAAAAGGATGGCCAAGAGGGGGCGACAGAGAGCAGGGGCTTCAAGGATAAGCAGCACTTAGTTGTCAGAATGTCAGAATGACACTTCACTTCGGGGAGGAAGCTGCCCGAGCAAAATCAGGGAGAGCCAAAATATCTCCCAAGTACTTAGATGACTTTAAATGCTATGTGGGGATTTTAAACTTTATCTGGTAATCAATGTGTGCTAGGTCACTTCAGTTGTGTCTGACTTTTTGCGACCCTATAGACTATATAGCCCATGAGGCTCCTCTGTCCATGGGATTCTCCAGGCAAGAATATTGGAGTGGATCGTCTCAGTGGACGAGCCCCAAGCATCCAGTATCATGCATCAAACCCATGTCCTCCTCCAGGGGATCTTCCCCACCGAGGAATCAAACCTGTGTCTCCTGCGTCTCCTGCATTGCAGGTGGATTCTTTATTACTGAGCCACCGGGGAAGCCCATAATAACCTATAGGGAATCATTAAAAAGTTTTTGAGAAGGGGAATAGTCTGGTTGAAATGGTATTTTAGAATGCCTGCGGCAATACTATGTCAGCTGAATTAATGATGAAAGAGACCATAAGCTGAGAGACCAGTGAAGAGACTGCTGCAAAGATCTGATATAGAAAGCTTAAGAACTTGACCTTAGGGCAGTGGCAATGAACTTCTTAAGAGGAGTGACTTCAGGACATCACTGATAGAGAAGACAGTGATAGAGGTTGGTGATGAAAAAGAGGGAAAATTCTAATTCCAGTTCCAACCAAAATTGAGTGAGGAGCAGAGTTACAAATGTAAAATGAATAGGTTAGGAGATGAAAATGAGGGAAATAATAAAGTTGGACCAAGAGAGTTTAACGGTTAAGACATCCATGCAGGCAACTGGAAATACACTATCCATCCAATGGAGAAAACTGAGCTAAAAATATAGAATCTAACCAGTAATCTCTTTCTCAAAAGTCTAAAATGCTTAGTATGGCACTTGCTTGATTATAACGAAAGCCAATACTATGCTATGTTAAGTCACTTCAGTCAGGTTAGGTTCTTTTCAACTCCATGAACTGTAGTCCTCCAGGCTCTTCTGACCATGGGATTTCCCAGACAAGAATACTGGAGAGGTTGCCATTTCCTTCTACAAGGGATCTTCCCAACCCAAGGATCGAACCCACATCTCCTGCATTGCCAGAGTCTCCTTCATTGCAGGCAGATTCTTTGGCACTGAGCCACCAGTGTTAGTCACTCAGTCATGTTGGACACTTTTTTTGACCCCCGTGGACTGTAGCCCTTCAGGTTCTTCTGTCTATGAAATTCTCCAGGCAAGAATACTGGAGTGGGTTGCCATTCCTTTCTCCAAAGCCAATACTGCTGCTGCTGCTGCTGCTGCTAAATCACTTCAGTTGTGTCCAACTCTGTGTGACCTCATAGACAGCAGCCCACTGGGCACCCCCATCCCTGGGATTCTCCAGGCAAGAACACTGGAGTGTGTTTCCTTCTCCAATGCATGAAAGTGAAGTCACTCAGTCACGTCCAACTCTTCGAGACCCCATGGACTGTAGCCTACCAGGCTCCTCCATCCATGGGATTTTCCAGGCAAGAGTACTGGAGTGGGTTGCCATTTCCTTCTCCAAAGCCAACACTATAACCTTTTTTAAAATTTGTCTCTTCTTTCGTTTAGAGCTATGTTGACAAATATTTGATGGGAAAGAATGGAGATATGGACATAGAGAACCGACTTGTGGACACAGTGGGGGAAGGAGAGGAAAGGACAAATTGAGAAAGTAGTACTGATATATATACAGTGGCATTTGTAAAACAGATAGCTAGTGGGAAGCTGCTATGTAACACAAGGAACCCAGCCTGGTGCTCTGCGACAACCCAGAAGGGTGGCATGGGAGGGGGGCAGGGAGGCTCAAGAGGGAGGGAATATATGCATAATTATGACTGAACCATCATGACACTGTAAAGCAATTATCCTCCAATAAAAAAAAGTACATATCCACTCAAATTATTGGGTTGGCCAAAAAGTTTGTTTAGGTTCTGCAAGCTGTTTCAGGAAACCCGAATGAACTTTTTGACCAACCCAATAGCTTTCTTAGCTTCCATGACTTACCATCAGAGAACAATTTATATGCCAATGAAAACATAAACACACCTTAAAAACTAAGTGATTCATGGTGTTTCATTCCCATATGCATGAAGAAACCATAGGTTTTTCTTCTGTATTTTTTAATGAGGGGCCCCTTGGAGTTCTATTTGGCATTCCATGTGATCTGCATTAACTACAGATTACACATTGTACGGACACATCAGAGGGTTTGGGTTAGTGTATCAACATGACAAGCTGGTATCAATATGATAAACTGGTAACTTGAGGTTAACACCACTACCTGTGGTTTATAGTATCCTCCCAGCCTTTAACAGATGAGCGTAACCTAGCCAGCAGCTTGAGCAGGCTGAGGGCAGTGGTGCCTCATTTGTTAATTTTTCACCCTCCCTGACCCCATTATTTCTGAATCTATATGTCTAGGATGGAGCCCAAGAATCTGCAGTTTTACTAAATTCCCCCAGATGATGCCGATTCTGCTAGTTTAGGAAACATACTTTAAAACCCAAGATAAACACCCAAGTCTTTTTGGTCAAAATAACCAACTAAAACTTACCATTATCCCGTGAAAATGTTTAAAACATGGGTTAGAAATTGGATAAGATGGTTCTTTAAGGGGACAAAGAGTTTTATCTGAAAGTAATGTAAAACAGCATGCACCTGTGCTAAGTCCCCTCAGTCGTGTCCGACTTTGCGACCCCATGGACTGTAGCTTGCCAGGCTCCTCTGTCCATGGGATTCTCCAGGAGAGAATACTGTAGTGGGTTGCCATTTCCTCGTCCAGGGGAACTTCCCAATCCAGAGGTGGAATCAGTGTCTCCTATGTCTCCTGCCATTGGCACGCAGGCTCTTCACCACTAGCGCCACCTGGGAAGCCCAAAACAGCACGTAACATCCCTAATAATCTATCATTTTAAAACATGCAGCCACTACATAAGTGGAATGATTCAAAAAAGGAGTTTTCCCCATAAAGTGTGACAAACGTTGTCATGTAAATAGCGCTGGAGCCACTGGAGTGGACAGATTACATCTTTAAATGGTATTCTGCCCTTATGCTTCTCCAGCATACTGTTTCAAGCTGACGCTCTCTGAATGAAGGAATGAAGGGGAAAGAGAGAAAAGGACAAGCTAGGTGGCGCCCTTGCTTAACATATTTCCCTGTTGAGGCCGACACCGACGCACTTTGAGGCACAGGTGAAAAGAATTTTAAACACTTAAGTACTATTTTGGGGTAAATCAACCCACCTTAAGTGTATGGATGGCTACAAGCTCAGGCTTGGAGCTCAGGATGGTAGACGGAGTGTGGCAGCCGACGTTCCAACACCCCGGAACAGAGAGGGAAGGTGGGGGACGGGGGGAACATGACTTTTGAACTCCCGCCGCGGTCTCCAGGGTGCTGGCGAGGCTATGCAACTTCCCAGGGAATTCTCATCCTGGTAGCGTCTGCGCTCTTCCCCAGAATATTTATCCCTTAAAGGCAGGCGACTGCGTACGCCAGGTACGCACTTGCCAGAACGCGGGAGGAAACAAAACCACAAGTTCACGGGAAGAAGGGGGCACACATCAGTTTGCCAGGGAGTGCACCTATGTATCTCCCCACTTACGTCCCGCATCTTAGGAAGCTCCCCTCTCCCGCAGCAAGACAGCAAAGAAGGCACCAGTTTTTCCGAGCGTGCGAGCGGCTGGCACGCAGCCTGAGTGTCGACGATCAGAAGCTGAGCTCCGAGATTTTCTGCTCGGGTGCGCNACGTCCCGCATCTTAGGAAGCTCCCCTCTCCCGCAGCAAGACAGCAAAGAAGGCACCAGTTTTTCCGAGCGTGCGAGCGGCTGGCACGCAACCTGAGTGTCGACGATCAGAAGCCGAGCTCCGAGATTTTCTGCTCGGGTGCGCCCCGCAGGCCAGCCTGGGTTCCGGGGCGGGCGTGTGGGGTGTCGGTAGTCGGGCTCGGGGAGCCCTCTGGAGCGGCGCGGGCAGCGCAGGTAAAGGGTTACGGGGGCCCTGGAGGCTCGCTGGCCGGCCAGGCCACGTGACGCGCCGGCCCAATGACGAGGCCGGGGCGGCAGCTGCGAGCGCCGCGGGTCCGGGCGGCACTGAGCCGCCGGCGTTTCCCAGCGCGGCCGCCCGAGGCCGGCGAAGCCATGGGCGCCAGGACCCCGCCGCCGCCGCCGCCGCCGCCGCATTTCCAGGTAGGGACCGTCTCCCGCCCCGCGCCACGAGCAGCCCCAGAGCTTGACTTCTGCGGAGCTCGGCTTTGTGGCTTAATTGCCCCCACTTCTCTCGCCGGGCATTTTTACGTCTTTATTTCCTTTTGCCATGGTGGAAAGTGGGGGGGGTGAAAGTGAGGCAATTCTCAGTTTGATTGCTTTGGAAAAGTCAGGTCATTCAAGAAAAGTCTCTGAAAGAGAGGCAAAATGCAGAATGGGGTGAGGTGGAGGGACTTTTACTAACTCCCCCAAACTGAACACTAAGACAGCTTACAAAGCTTGGCATCTAATTGGTGTGCGAAACACTTTTGTGTTTAAATCTCTAATTAATGAACTTTCAAGAGTGCCTGAGAACTTGGATTGGAAAAACTGCAAAAAATTTCCCACTATTTCTGAGAACCCCCTCCTTCCCCCGTTTTTAAGCATCTGAGTGTTTTTTTCTTTTAAGGAAAACAGAAATGGACGGTGACCGCCGCTGTTTATTTGAAATGTCCTTGAGCCCCAGGATTTTGCTCCTTCAGGGGTGCTGGCGGTGCTGGCGCCCTGGGTGGCAATGAATAGGGTGGGAGAGAGGAGAGCAGTGCTAGGAAACAAGGCGTGTTGAAGGCGGGTCCCAGGTGCAAACGGTTAAATGGTCACCCATGGTTTGCTGAATATTTGATAATTAGGCCAATATCTCCTAGGTCAGTTACTCCGGTCTCAGTGACCTTCGCAGTCCAGATGAGGTAGATTTTCACAAATCACCAAGGAACGAATTTTCTAATGATATTAGACAAAAATCTTTTTTTTTCCCCTCAAGCACTGCAATTAACCTTAAAAACAAAATAACAACTCCCTTTAGTAATTTAGTACATTTTATTTTCCATTGTGGTATAGATGTTTGCCCAGTGAATTTAGAGGAAGTCAGTGTTCCGTGAGGTGGCTCAACTTATTGAAGAATAGGATGCTTATTTTCTTTCTGTCAATATCAGAGAGAATTACTGATAGCACTTCTCACCATGGCGTGTGAATGTTCCTGGGTGGTTGTAAACAGGCTATTTAAGAAACGTTTGAGACTTGAATGAGAAAGAAGTGGAAAGTTGTCGCTTCTTTTAAAAACAATAGGTTTTGTTATTTGCCAATTATTCCCCCACTGAATCCTCAAGTTGACACTGTTTTAAGGAGACATGTTAAAGTCTTCTAAGGCTAAGTGCTCAGGTCTCTGGGACAGCCTAACAGTCGTGAGGCAGAACACCGAAACAATTACAAGGCTCTGAAGGTCAAGTAGAGTTCTGAGTTAGTTTGTATTTCACCAAAGTGTGAAGAGTTAGTTATAGGAAACTGCCTTGATCACAGAGGTGAAATGGAGCAGATACAGACAGAGGCGGGGTTCTGCTGCTTTTTCTTCTTGGCTCACTCTGTGCCCATCATAATCTTGTTCTTTGATTCAGCAAGTATGCAATAAGCACCTATCTCATGGCATCTGACCCTGGGGTCTGGTCCTCAAAGGTTCTGAAGATTAGATGTGTAATGACACCTACAGATTAAGTTGGCCAGTCTTAGCTAGATTCTAAAGAGCTTTTACATATCTGGAATTTAAAACAAAACAGTAGCTTGCGTATCAACTAAATATGTTCATTAGCCTAGGAATGGAACAGTCCCTCTAACTTCCCACCTAGTCCCTGTCTGAACCTAGAAACAACCCAGCTCAGCTCTGGCCCGAATCCAGCATCTGCCCAAGGGCAGAGCAGGGGCTACCCTCCTTGCTTCAGGAACTGCTCTGCCCTTGGTGCCCTGGGAGCCCATTGATTGTGCTTCCAGGAATGGACTTCAATTTCCAAATAGTTAAATACCAATTCTTGGTAACTGACTTTCCTCCACCTGAACTGTCAGATTCCCCTAGTTCTACAGTTTTTTTTAGTAACTCAGAATCTTGAACTCTTTTCGGCTCTTCAGAAAACAGAACCTAGCTCCTGCCCCTCTCTCTCTCTCTGTCTCTGTCTCTCTCTCTCTCTCTCTCTCTCTCCCTCCCTCTGTCTCTGTCTCTCTCTCTGTCTCTCTCTCTGTCTCTCTCTCTGTCTCTCTCTCTCTGTCTCTCTCTCTCTCTGTCTCTCTCTCTCTCTGTCTCTCTCTCTCTCTCCCTCCCTCTGTCTCTCTCTCTCTCCCCCCGTCTCTCTCTCTCTGTCTGTCTCTCTCTGTCTCTCTCTGTCTCTCTCTCTCTCTGTCTCTCTCTCTCTCTGTCTCTCTCTCTCCCTCTCTCTCTTTCTCTCACTGGGTATTGCATTGATTACTGGGCTTCCCAGGTGGCATTAGTGGTAAAGAACCTACCTGCCAAAACAGGAGCCATAAGAGACACGGGTTTGATCCCTGGGTTGGGAAGACCCCCTAGAGAAGGGCATGGCAGCCCACTCCAGTGTTCTTGCCTGGAGCATTCCATGGGGCCTGGCGGGCTACAGTCCATGGGATAGCAAAGAGTTGAACACGACTGAAGTGACTTAGAACGCATATACAGCACGCATTTTCATTATTGGTGGCAGACAGACTTACTGGGTATCTAGAAAAGAGGAATTAATAGATTCATCCTTGGGCAGACCTGAGCTGTCACCCATCTGCCGGTCAGACGGGTCATCNACACGACTGAAGTGACTTAGAACGCATATACAGCACGCATTTTCATTATTGGTGGCAGACAGACTTACTGGGTATCTAGAAAAGAGGAATTAATAGATTCATCCTTGGGCAGACCTGAGCTGTCACCCATCTGCCAGTCAGACGGGTCATCCTGTTACAGTTTCATAGTCTGGTTATTACCTGAATGCTATTTAAGAAAATTAAATGAAAATGAAATCTATCTACTCTCCCCTTTCTAATCTGAGAAAATCATGGTGCCACAGAGATTGGAATCTTTAAGAGGAACACATATCAGCAAAATGACCCTACCCTAAAGCATGCTTGCAACACACCTATTAGGTGAATGTGTATCCTCAAGCAAAGACTTAAATACCTCAAATACTAACTCAGTGTTATCAAGCATCTTCAAAAAGACTCTTCTGAGCTGCAGCGAACAGTATTAACATAAGGCAAAGGGTATCATGTCTCACATTTCCCACGGGCAGTAAAACTCCATTTACAAACAGCTCTCGAAAATCGAATGAAACCCCAACCTGATCTTGGAAACAGCATATTTGTAGACACTCGACCAGGTACTAGGAATACAGCCCTTGCCTTCAGGGGTCTTAAGTCTTCAGAAAACCCATTAGAGGATTTTAAGCAGAGCAAATCTGTATTTGAGAAAGTCCACTTCTGCTGCAGTGAGAATGAAATGGGGAAGATACAGGCAAGGTGGGTGCTGAGAAAAATCCCACCAGAGGAGAGGGTGAATTGATTCAAAAGATACTTGGGCAAAGGTATTTAAGATATTAACTCAAAAAATATCAGGTGACTCAAGTCTCTGAAGTCAGTTTACATGTCATTTCAAAATACATGTGTTCCATGTACATAAGCAGAAGTCACTTGCCATTGCAATGTTGTCCCTATTGAATGGAGCTACCCTGCGGCCCCACGTAGTTCGTTTCTATCACAAAAGAAAGTTTTTGATACAGAGTGAGCCAATTTTTTTTTTTCTCACTCTTTCAGCAACCTTGTGCGTCTTTATGCAGACTTAACTATACATATAGGGACTTCCCTGGTGGCTCAGTGGTAAAGAATTTTGCCTGCTAATCCAGAAGACATGGGTTTGGTCCCTGGTTCAGTAAGATCCTCTGGAGAAGGAAATGGCAACCCACTCCAGTGTTCTTGCCTGTGAAATCCCATGGACAGAGGAACCTGGTGGGCTACACTTCAGTGTATTGCAAAGAATCAGATACAACTTAGCAACTAAAGAACTGCTGCTGCTGCTAAGTCACTTCAGTCGTGTCCTACTCTGTGCGACCCCATAGACGGCAGCCCACCAGGCTCCCCCGCCCCTGGGATTCTCTCAGTCGTGTCCGACTCTTCGAGACCCCATGGACTGTAGCCTACCAGGCTCCTCCATCCACAGGATTTTCCAGGCAAGAGTACTAGAGTGGGGTACCATTGCCTTCTCCAAACTAAAGAACTATCTGAAGGCAAAATTAAGATAAATAGTTACTCCCTTATTGTACACACATTTCCTAATTTAGCTTAATTCCTCCCAGGAATAAAAATACCCTGACTTGACTATGTAACATAATGGAAGTGGGTGTAATAGTCTTTTTTTTTTTTTCTTATAAATTGGCCACCTTATGGCCTGCCGTATATTACAGAGAAGACTGTAATCTATTTGCTAAAGGCGGTGTTAGAGCATGTACTGGTGGTATGTGAGAGGCGTTGAATGCCTGTGAGAAAAGAAAAACCATCCTAGTCACTGCCACATGCATAACTCTTTAATACAACATGTATTTGGAAGTATTTGCAATTTACTTGTTAATTCCAGAGTCAATCTCTGAAATTCTCCAGGCCAGAATACTGGAGTGGGTAGCCTTTTCCTTCTCCAGGTGATCTTCCCAACTCAGGGATCGAACCCAGGTCTCCCACATTGCAGGCAGATTCTTTGCCAGCCGAGCCACAAGGGAAGCCCATAGTCAATCGCTACATGAGAGAATTTTAAAACTTAAAATTTTGGTGTTAAGTCTTTCTCCCCCTATTTCATAACTGATTTTGTATCTTGGGTCATTTATATACAATAAATGCAGATTTGATTTGTACTTTATGGCTATAAAATAGTATCCTCCTTGTCTGGTGATCACACTGCACAGCTCAGTCCTCCAATATATTTATTGCAACGTAGAAGTTAGTAAAAGAAGTCCACCTGCACCTCCAAAGACTTGAGAGCCACTTACTTTGATTCTCTCTAGAACTTACATGGCATTATTCATCTTTTGATTCCTATTGAGCTTGCCTATCTGGGTTCCTGGTCCACAGCAAGGAGGGCCACCTTCTAGGTCCAGAGCAGGACTGTTAGAATAAGTGTGAAACTCAGTCACCACCAAATGCTGAACAGTGGCGGAAATACAGGAAGGGTTATCTGTGATTAAATCTTAAAGTCTACAAGAAAGAAAAGTTGGGTTCAGAACTATCTGTTAGCAAGGAAATAAGTGTTACATTTTGTAAAAATGGATCCTCAGTCCTTTTTAGAGCTAAACAAAAAATTAAAAGTCATTTGGTCTAACCACTTTACCTTACAGATAAGGAAACTGAGGCTCAAATAAGTTAAATGATGTTTCCAAGGTCATATGGCTGCCAACTGGAAAAGCTACTGGAATCAGAATCTATGAACCTTAGTTTCCAGCTCAGCCATCTTTCTAAATACTAAACCAGAAATAGAATTTTTAGCAATATGGAAAATTCATTTTTTTTTGACAGTGTCTTTTTTCTGCCAAATACTGTTGTTGTTTAGCCTCTAAGTTGTGTCTGACTGTTTTTTGTGACCCCATGGACTGTAGCCCTACCAGGCTCCTCCATCCATGGGATTTCCCAGGCAAGAATACTGGAGTGGGTTGCCATTTCCTTCTCCAGGAGGCCTTCCTGACCCAGGAATGGAACTCACCTCTTCTGCATCAGCAGGTGGATTCTTTACCACTGAGCCACCGGGGAAGCCCCCAAATATTGTAATAGCCACTATTTATGGAGAAATTACTTATATATACAGTATCAGTTATATATTGCTGCATAACAGACACCCCAAAACATAATGGCTTGAAACAACCACCATTCATTTAGTTTGTGACTCTGTGGATTAGCAGTCTGGACCTGGTGAATCTGTTGGTCTTGTCCAGTCTCCCTTACGTGTCTGTGGTCACCAGGGTGGCTTTGCTTCTGGGGGTCCACTGACTGCTGGCTGAGTCCTTTGGGGTGGCTGGGCCTCCTGCTTCCTGTCACATGACAAGCTGCCCTGCGTTTGGTGACACATTGGCTCAGCATGGGTGAGAGCAGAGCATGGGAGCAAGGCTCCTTGAGGCCTAGGCTGAAATGGACACAAATTGCTTCTTCTCCAATTTACTGTATGAAGAAACAGACTCTTTGCCTTTTGATGGGAAGAACTGCAGAGTCATTAGAGAATGACATGAATTCAGGGAGGGGTAGAGTGTTGTGGCCATTTTTGCAGTCTGCTGCATTGGCCGAGCACTTTATGTAACACCCCTAACTCTCACAACAACACGGGAGGGAAAGGCAGAATTTTACAGGTGAAGTAATTGAAACCCAGACGTGTTAGTTCACATTCAGCAGGGGATGCAGCTGATGAGTGATAGAATCAGCACTGGAACTTCAATGTGCCCCTCCCCACTCAACTGCAGGGGAGGATGGTATTAAGTTTTATAAGCTCAAACTTTGTAAGAACAAAACTTTAAGAATTTATTTTTCTTGATTTATGTGCTAAAAGAAATAAAGTCAGGTAAGATCCAGAGTGGGCTTCCCTGGCGGCTCAGATGGTAAAGAATCTGCCTGCAATAGGGGAGACCTGGGTTCTATCCCAGGGTTGGGAAGATTCCCCTTGAGGAGGGCATAGCAACCCACTTCAGTATTCTTGCCTGGAGAATCTCCATGGACAGAGGAGCCTGGTAGGCTACAGTCCAGGGGATCGAAAAGAGTCAGACACAACTGAGCGACTAAACACAACACACAAGATCCAGAGTAAAGAGAAATAAACTGGATTATCAGAGAAGCATAGTAAGGAAGAGGATGATAAGGTTAGAGGGGCCAAGTCAAAGAGATTTGAAAAGGCTAATATCTATTTATAGTCAAAAGATCCTCCTATCACTTCCATAAAATGGGTAATATTCCCCCAATACAGATGGAGATATTTGCCTGAGAAAAATTGCATTCAAATCCACATCTGTTTGTCTCCAAGAACTACCCCCTCCTCCCTTTTTTCCCCCACTGAGTCAATAGATTTGCTCCTCAAAGTGGGGTCCATGGGCCAGCAACATTGGCTGGGAGGTGATTAGAATTGCGGAGTCTTGCCCCCAACCTGAGATCTGTTGAATCAGAACTTACATTTTAACAAGATGTTCAGACGATTCATAAGTATGGTAAAATCTGAGAAGCACTGCACTAAAGGGACTGTGGGAGAGTGATTTGTAATAAGATGGGCTGGTGGAAGGACATTCTGGGCAGAGAGAACAGCAAGAGCAAAAGGCCCTGAGGCTGGCATCTGGATGGGTGAAGGACTTCCTAGAGTAGAGAAGGAGAATGTTTTTGGAGTAGAGGGAAACAGGATGAGACGGACAGAATCTCTGTGGATCCTGAGGATTTCTGCTTTTTAGGAAGGCTGACCTGGCAGCACTAAGATGGCCCAGAGAGCCTGGCAGTGGTGAACCCCGTTGTGAGGGTGCTGAGGGGAGGGCTCAGCCTGAGGCACGGATGGGGAAATAGAAGAACCGTCCAACCTGAGAGGCCTTGCAAAGCTTATGCCACAAGACTTGTTGCCAAGTTGGAGTCTCAGGAAAGAAAGAGAGGAAGTGGAGATGGTTCTAGACTGCCAGGTTCTGAATTGTGCATCGCAAACTTTAGATTGGGGTGTTATCTTTGCATTCTTTACTATTGAAAAAGAAGATACTTTTTGGTGGTAACGATGGTTTCAGGTTTTTGTTTTCAGGCAACTTTCCCCATTCCTTTGAATTGTAGCAGTTTTTAAGCTTTTACTAAGAGGCAATTCAAATTTTAAAGTTCCAAATCAGCATGCTCATGTAAATTTCATATTTGTGTGTGTTTATATTATATATATATATATAAAATGACATAAATTTTTTGTCAGGCAATTAGTTATAATGAAACAGTTCTTTATATAGTTCTTGAGTTTATTAGACCTTCCCAATTGTCCTGTGACATTNAGGTCAGCCAGTTTTCCCTGGACCAGTGCTACAGTCTTATGGCCACTTGAATGAATGGCTCAGTCTTATATTTTGATTTGCAAATGGAGTCCAGCTGGATACAGTCCTGGGCAGGACTCTGATGGGTCTATCCTGACTCATGTTCCCATCACTGGCAGGATCACTGACCACAGAAGGGTAGAGAGTACTTTGTGTTTCATCCAGTCCAGCTCACATGCCCACTTCTGGTTTGGGAGTACAGTCAGTTCCCAGAGAAGGGGGGAGGATAAGGAGGACCAACAAAAACCATAATTAGTGTATGCATTAATCAACATGAGTCAAGTTTTGGCTGGGGTCCAGGGTAAATATTCTGGGTAATGTGCACACTTGGTTTTCAAGTGGGAATATTGTGGTTGGCCTTATAGATAAGAAAGCCATGAACTATATAGAAGCTGCCTGACTGCTCAGAGGGAGACTCACAGGGGAACTATCTATTCCTGGGCCCCTATGTCCCAGGCTTACTTCCTTCACTACACAATTTGCTCCTCAACTCAGGGGAACATCAAACACACTCAACCAATGTTACTGTGCAAACCAGTTAGTTCAAAATAAAGGAAATAAACCTTCAGTCGCCACACCAGTTGTGCTTTGCTAACCATCAGAATGTTGTGTGGTGAGCAGAGGATCAAGGAATCAAAAGTCAGGGAGATGGCCCCAGTGATGCTCAATGAACTTTCTTTCAAAGGGTACAAGTTGCCAGCAAGTTAGCATCCCAGTCTCTTTCTCTGTAGGATCTGGCCTTGGCACAGTATGAGTTTTTAGATTAATTAATTAATTTTTGGCTGTGCTGTGTGCTGGCTTTCTTTAGTTGCTGCGAGTGGGAGCTATTCTTTGTTATGGCGCACAGGGCTTCTCATTGTGGGGGCTTCTCTTGTTGTGGAGCACAGGCTCTAGGTGCATGAGCTTGTTGNTTGGGGAAATGGACTTTGGATTTAACTGAGGGCCAACAGCACACCCATATCTCGCGCTTCCTAAAGGAAATGGCATGGCTCTTGAAGGACACTTGTATTTGTTGATGAAGTCAGTGATGATTTCTTGCAGCTGTCTTCACATCACTTACTTCCCACAGTTCTCATAGCCTTTCTTCACAGCGTGGGCTTTGGGGACTGTTTCTTATCTTAGAGAAAGGCAATCTGATTATGGGCTCAGAGCAGGGTCTCATGTGGTGGTGCTCCAGAGAACTGGACACTTGTGGATGGCAATCCACTGACAGAAATGACGATAGAGGTCTGCCTTGTCCTTAAACCAGGAGTTACCTAGGGGCAGTTAGGGAGTCATGTGCCTCCATCTGCTAGGGGCTGTTTGGCTTTCCTACCTTTGGTACCTGGTTCTTTTCTCCTCCTCCCCTGAAGCTAATCAGAATACTTTTATTTGTAATGAACCACTCTTGGCATCTGGTTTTCATCACCCAAATGGGCCTCTACCTTTCAGATTCTTCTGCTCCCATTGTGCAAATTTGATGAGCTTGTTTGCAGTGTTCTATTAATTTNCTCCCCTGAAGCTAATCAGAATACTTTTATTTGTAATGAACCACTCTTGGCATCTGGTTTTCATCACCCAAATGGGCCTCTACCTTTCAGATTCTTCTGCTCCCATTGTGCAAATTTGATGAGCTTGTTTGCAGTGTTCTATTAATTTATTTCAACTCAACAGTTTCCATATCTTAACCATTGCCATGTTTTAAGTTACCATGGTGTATTTTTTTTTAGACTCTATGCACACTCACATTTATATAAAGTTTAGTTTTAAACGCTTTCAAAGCAATTTATCTTGTTGCTATTCTTTCGTGGATTTACAGCGCTTTAAGTATTTAAGGTATCTTTATAATCCATTTGCACATTTTATCTTAAAATTGGGGGAAAAGAGTAAAAATCGCTAAGTGTCACAACTCTGTTGTTGTTCTTACATCACTAAGCCATGTCCACCTCTTGGCCACCCCATGGACCGCAGCATGCCAGGCTGTTCTGTCCTCCACTATCTTTCAGAGTCTGCTCAAATTCACATCCACTGAATCAGTGATGCTATCTAACCATCTCATCTTCTGCCACCTCCTTCCCCTTTTGCCCTCCACGTTTCCCAGTATCAGGGTCTGTTCCAGTTAAGTCAGCTCTTCAAATCAGATGGCCATAGTATTGAAGCTTCAGCCTTAGCAACAGTCCTTCCAAACTGTGATATGCCTTTAAATTGTATTAAGCAAGCTAGTATTTTTATGTAATGAAACTAAGGATAAATTTAAAGTACAAATAATTATTTCCCCTTGGTCAACTATGTGTCTGCCGTTCAGTAAGCTCACATTTTGCTTTTCACAAACGCAGAAATTGTGACTTCCCTGGTGGTCTAGGACTTAATACTTCACCTTCCAATGCAGGGGGTGTGGTCAGGGAACCAAGATCCCACATGTCTCATGGCCAGAAAAGTAAAACATTAAACAGATGACATGTTGTAATATATTCAATAAAGACTTTACAAATAATCCACGTCAAAAAAATCTTTAAAAATGCAGAAATTTTGCTTCCTGAATACTGGGAATATGTGCAGAGGCTGAATGTTTAGGCAAGGGGAGGATGTACAGCCTTCCATAGACCTTCACTAAATAGCATAGGAAGGAATGTGAATGAACTCAGATCTGAAGAGTCAGAAAACTTTAAGATGAAAGGACAGTTGAGCCTGGAAGGAATTACTAACAACACATAAGCCAGCCCTGGACTCTGTGTGTGCCGTCAGAAATACCTAGGACAAGTTACCTTTCTCGTTGTTCAACTGTGGGCAGTCCGAGCCATCATCCATCTGGCAGATGGTAATTTTGCTGTGAGATATAGGCACCGAATCTTCTAGTAAAATGCAGAGCACTTTGTATGGACAACACGATAGACTATTTGAAATCAGACTTCCCTGAAAACTCAAGAATTCATACATTCCTCAACTTCCCCAAATACTATAAGTAACAAAGCATCTGTGTTCCCCATAACTTGCCCAAGTGACTGTGACAAAGCATTTTTATGCCAACACTGCGACATTGTGTATACCTAAACATTGAAACATTTTAATTATTAACCAGAATAATAGCCTCTTTGGGAGATTAAAAGTTCCATGAAAGAATTAGAATGTTGGGGTGTGTAGGTATAACCTAGACCAGGTAGATTCACTAATGTCTCTTAATATCCATAATCAACAAACATTTGAGTGCTTTCTATTTTTTTCTCTTTATAAAGTTTTGAAAGTAGAGAAGTATAAGACAAAAATTAATTACCTTACAGTCAAAAGAGCAGAAATGTTTTCCTCCTAGCATTATTTATTTCTGATAAGAGTATAAAGGAAAACCAAAGGAGAAAAGGATGCAGTGTCTTTAAACTAGGACACATTTTATAATTGTCCTTGAAGTTTCTATTTTCATTTGTTTGCTTTGAGGTGGGACATGGAAAAATATTTGCCTACACTATGGTACTAACCTTGATGTATGTGTTCATGAATTTTCTTTCCTGGAAAAGGTGGTAGACAATTCACTGGGGATGACTTTTATTTCTAAATGTTTGCACATGCATGAATTTTTGTCCTAAAGCTTGCTAAGTTCAAATTCATTTAGTATCATGAGAGAAAGTGTCTCTGAGACATTCTGAAGTGTAAAGCTTTAGGAATTAAACATTAGGTTTTCCAATTATCCCAGAGCTACCTTAATTATATAGTCAGTATTTTCATTATAAATTGATTATTAACAAAGCATTGATGAACTCTAATATTCTAAATCACACTGGAAAATCTTAATTTACTTGTTTAAATAGGTTTTGTTTTTTTTTTCATGTTTAGGTAGTATCTTTAAATTATTTTCAGTGGCTTGGAGGCACAGTGTGTTATTTTTTTTTTAAGAGAATGAAAATAACTGGTATGGAAATTCACTTATTCATTCAACAAATATATATTGAGCACTTCCTATATGCCCAGGGAATATATAGGTAAGCCTTCTTGCCACCCAACAATGGACTCTTTTCACAAATGCAGAACTTTAATTTGCAAATAAAATTCTTAAATACTATACTCCTACACTATATGCTTGGAATATAAATTCATTCATCATGTTTATTGAGCACCAACTCCATCTAGACTTTGAGCTGCGTGCTCACCAGTATACAAAAGTGAACAAATAGAATCCTTGTCCTCCTGTGGCTTATAATATCTGCTGGGAAAGAAGAACATTAAATAATTATGTAAATAAAACTAGAATTTCAAATTGTTCAATGAGGTGCAACAAAGGAAAGTAAAGGGGACGTTGCAAAGCTTTTATGGGATCTGCTTGACAAGAGGGAGGAGAGGCCAGGGAGGAATTTTCAGAAAAATTTTCAGAAAATTTTTCTTCAAAGCAGAAGAATGAGGGAAAGATAGCCAGGGAGAGAGAGAGAGAGAGAGAGAGAATTGATTGTGTATCTTTTTATAACAGCGGAGGGGAGGCAGAAGCCAAGAAACCGAGTGTGTAGTTTGAGAGTCACCAGTAACTGCTCTTGAGTAAGTCTCTGGTTTTCTTTACCTGAGAAATCAAAACTGAAGAGCAACCTCTAGATTCCTCCTGTGGCCTGTGATCCATGTGAATTACTACATGATCCGGAGGCCCTCTGATGGCTCCGTGTGGCCATGTCTGGAGCTGTTATCATCCCAGTCCAGATTCCTCCTGTTCCCGGGGAACTGTGTGTTGAGTCCTGCCTGGCTGGCCAGAGGGGGCCAGATTCAGGCAGCTCAGCCGGGCTACCTTCACTTCCTGCCCCGCCCACACCCACACCTGTCTCCCTTGGGATCCCTTGCCACATTCCCTCCATTCTTAGAGGACAAGATGGTCCTTCTCCTGTTCAAGGTCGACCTTTTCACCTGGTCTCCTTACCTTTTAGCTGAGATCCTCTGGCACACTGCCTCACCCGTTAATCCTGTCTCCAACCCAGATCTTCAAATTCTAAGCTCTCCCTCCATCCCCCACAAAAGGGATCAACTCTCTCAGCAAGCACACTCAGGTCTATTTTTAAAATTAAAATATAGAAAAATATCTCTTCCCAGTGAACCTCTTTCTTCCACTTTTTGGTTACCACTCCATATCTTTCACTCCCTCTCTTACTCTATCTACCTCTTCCCTGCCTCTCTTTACCCCTTATTAAAATACAAAATTAAGTAAAAAGATCTTAATTCTTGAGTTGTTGCTGCCTTGAAATTCAGTTCCAAATTTCTCACTTCTAACTCACTCTTCCTATGTCGTTCTTTGTTTTCTACCCATACAATGACATGAAAATCTCACTGATGCAATTTGAATCTTAAATTTAAATGTATGACCATCTAATCTAATGGTGTTGTTTCATCCCTTTACTTTACAAACTTCCCTGCTGCATTTCAAACTACTGATGTTCATGACACCTTCCTTCTGGAAATTCTCTCTTTCCTCTGACTTCTATTCTACCATTGCATTTCTTTCTCCAGGTTCTAGTTCTACTTCTGTGACCAGCCCCGATTCACCTGCCACCTATTGTCCATCAGAAGGGTGTTGACGCAGAGTCTATTGGCAGGTCCTGTGCACACTTGTGGGCTTCCCTCATAGTCCAGTCAGTAAAGAATCTGCCTGTAATGCAGGAGACCTGGGTTCGATTCCTAGGTCTGGAAGATCCCCTGGAGAAGGAAATGGCAACCCACTCCAGTATTCTTGCCCAGAGAATCTCATGGACAAAAGAGCCTGGCAGGCTATATCTGCGAGTGATGATTGTTCGCAGGGAAGAGTGTACAGAGAATTCAGAGTTTAATCAGAATTCAGGGTTAAATGGTGAATAGAAGTGTTGATTTGGGTCAGTTGCCAAGTTCAGCCTGTGTGGGAAGAATCAAAGAGGTCTTGAGAATTAGGTGGCTAGTAATTAGAATCTTAGAGATGAGAAGACGGCACCCATTGTCAGGTTTGGGTTCTATCTGAAAACAAATTATTTCCTTACGATGTAGTATTTTGCTGTATTTGTAGTATTTATGCTGGCAAGGTTTAGAATCAAGTACACATGAGATGGACTAAATAAAACCTGAGGTATTTGTATTTTTATATACAGTTGTGGGGAAGTCTGTCTTTACTATTTTAAATACATACAATATTCACAATATTTCAGATAAGTTGTTAATTAACATGAATAGCCTTGTGACTCAGTTTAAAATATGTCCCTGAGCAATTGATTCAGACTGTGGACCTGTAAGTTGAAATGTTTAAGATAATTTGCTGTTTTATACTAGGTTNGGGGGTGTGGTCAGGGAACCAAGATCCCACATGTCTCATGGCCAGAAAAGTAAAACATTAAACAGATGACATGTTGTAATATATTCAATAAAGACTTTACAAATAATCCACGTCAAAAAAATCTTTAAAAATGCAGAAATTTTGCTTCCTGAATACTGGGAATATGTGCAGAGGCTGAATGTTTAGGCAAGGGGAGGATGTACAGCCTTCCATAGACCTTCACTAAATAGCATAGGAAGGAATGTGAATGAACTCAGATCTGAAGAGTCAGAAAACTTTAAGATGAAAGGACAGTTGAGCCTGGAAGGAATTACTAACAACACATAAGCCAGCCCTGGACTCTGTGTGTGCCGTCAGAAATACCTAGGACAAGTTACCTTTCTTGTTGTTCAACTGTGGGCAGTCCGAGCCATCATCCATCTGGCAGATGGTAATTTTGCTGTGAGATATAGGCACCGAATCTTCTAGTAAAATGCAGAGCACTTTGTATGGACAACACGATAGACTATTTGAAATCAGACTTCCCTGAAAACTCAAGAATTCATACATTCCTCAACTTCCCCAAATACTATAAGTAACAAAGCATCTGTGTTCCCCATAACTTGCCCAAGTGACTGTGACAAAGCATTTTTATGCCAACACTGCGACATTGTGTATACCTAAACATTGAAACATTTTAATTATTAACCAGAATAATAGCCTCTTTGGGAGATTAAAAGTTCCATGAAAGAATTAGAATGTTGGGGTGTGTAGGTATAACCTAGACCAGGTAGATTCACTAATGTCTCTTAATATCCATAATCAACAAACATTTGAGTGCTTTCTATTTTTTTCTCTTTATAAAGTTTTGAAAGTAGAGAAGTATAAGACAAAAATTAATTACCTTACAGTCAAAAGAGCAGAAATGTTTTCCTCCTAGCATTATTTATTTCTGATAAGAGTATAAAGGAAAACCAAAGGAGAAAAGGATGCAGTGTCTTTAAACTAGGACACATTTTATAATTGTCCTTGAAGTTTCTATTTTCATTTGTTTGCTTTGAGGTGGGACATGGAAAAATATTTGCCTACACTATGGTACTAACCTTGATGTATGTGTTCATGAATTTTCTTTCCTGGAAAAGGTGGTAGACAATTCACTGGGGATGACTTTTATTTCTAAATGTTTGCACATGCATGAATTTTTGTCCTAAAGCTTGCTAAGTTCAAATTCATTTAGTATCATGAGAGAAAGTGTCTCTGAGACATTCTGAAGTGTAAAGCTTTAGGAATTAAACATTAGGTTTTCCAATTATCCCAGAGCTACCTTAATTATATAGTCAGTATTTTCATTATAAATTGATTATTAACAAAGCATTGATGAACTCTAATATTCTAAATCACACTGGAAAATCTTAATTTACTTGTTTAAATAGGTTTTGTTTTTTTTTTTCATGTTTAGGTAGTATCTTTAAATTATTTTCAGTGGCTTGGAGGCACAGTGTGTTATTTTTTTTTTTAAGAGAATGAAAATAACTGGTATGGAAATTCACTTATTCATTCAACAAATATATATTGAGCACTTCCTATATGCCCAGGGAATATATAGGTAAGCCTTCTTGCCACCCAACAATGGACTCTTTTCACAAATGCAGAACTTTAATTTGCAAATAAAATTCTTAAATACTATACTCCTACACTATATGCTTGGAATATAAATTCATTCATCATGTTTATTGAGCACCAACTCCATCTAGACTTTGAGCTGCGTGCTCACCAGTATACAAAAGTGAACAAATAGAATCCTTGTCCTCCTGTGGCTTATAATATCTGCTGGGAAAGAAGAACATTAAATAATTATGTAAATAAAACTAGAATTTCAAATTGTTCAATGAGGTGCAACAAAGGAAAGTAAAGGGGACGTTGCAAAGCTTTTATGGGATCTGCTTGACAAGAGGGAGGAGAGGCCAGGGAGGAATTTTCAGAAAAATTTTCAGAAAATTTTTCTTCAAAGCAGAAGAATGAGGGAAAGATAGCCAGGGAGAGAGAGAGAGAGAGAGAGAGAATTGATTGTGTATCTTTTTATAACAGCGGAGGGGAGGCAGAAGCCAAGAAACCGAGTGTGTAGTTTGAGAGTCACCAGTAACTGCTCTTGAGTAAGTCTCTGGTTTTCTTTACCTGAGAAATCAAAACTGAAGAGCAACCTCTAGATTCCTCCTGTGGCCTGTGATCCATGTGAATTACTACATGATCCGGAGGCCCTCTGATGGCTCCGTGTGGCCATGTCTGGAGCTGTTATCATCCCAGTCCAGATTCCTCCTGTTCCCGGGGAACTGTGTGTTGAGTCCTGCCTGGCTGGCCAGAGGGGGCCAGATTCAGGCAGCTCAGCCGGGCTACCTTCACTTCCTGCCCCGCCCACACCCACACCTGTCTCCCTTGGGATCCCTTGCCACATTCCCTCCATTCTTAGAGGACAAGATGGTCCTTCTCCTGTTCAAGGTTGACCTTTTCACCTGGTCTCCTTACCTTTTAGCTGAGATCCTCTGGCACACTGCCTCACCCGTTAATCCTGTCTCCAACCCAGATCTTCAAATTCTAAGCTCTCCCTCCATCCCCCACAAAAGGGATCAACTCTCTCAGCAAGCACACTCAGGTCTATTTTTAAAATTAAAATATAGAAAAATATCTCTTCCCAGTGAACCTCTTTCTTCCACTTTTTGGTTACCACTCCATATCTTTCACTCCCTCTCTTACTCTATCTACCTCTTCCCTGCCTCTCTTTACCCCTTATTAAAATACAAAATTAAGTAAAAAGATCTTAATTCTTGAGTTGTTGCTGCCTTGAAATTCAGTTCCAAATTTCTCACTTCTAACTCACTCTTCCTATGTCGTTCTTTGTTTTCTACCCATACAATGACATGAAAATCTCACTGATGCAATTTGAATCTTAAATTTAAATGTATGACCATCTAATCTAATGGTGTTGTTTCATCCCTTTACTTTACAAACTTCCCTGCTGCATTTCAAACTACTGATGTTCATGACACCTTCCTTCTGGAAATTCTCTCTTTCCTCTGACTTCTATTCTACCATTGCATTTCTTTCTCCAGGTTCTAGTTCTACTTCTGTGACCAGCCCCGATTCACCTGCCACCTATTGTCCATCAGAAGGGTGTTGACGCAGAGTCTATTGGCAGGTCCTGTGCACACTTGTGGGCTTCCCTCATAGTCCAGTCAGTAAAGAATCTGCCTGTAATGCAGGAGACCTGGGTTCGATTCCTAGGTCTGGAAGATCCCCTGGAGAAGGAAATGGCAACCCACTCCAGTATTCTTGCCCAGAGAATCTCATGGACAAAAGAGCCTGGCAGGCTATATCTGCGAGTGATGATTGTTCGCAGGGAAGAGTGTACAGAGAATTCAGAGTTTAATCAGAATTCAGGGTTAAATGGTGAATAGAAGTGTTGATTTGGGTCAGTTGCCAAGTTCAGCCTGTGTGGGAAGAATCAAAGAGGTCTTGAGAATTAGGTGGCTAGTAATTAGAATCTTAGAGATGAGAAGACGGCACCCATTGTCAGGTTTGGGTTCTATCTGAAAACAAATTATTTCCTTACGATGTAGTATTTTGCTGTATTTGTAGTATTTATGCTGGCAAGGTTTAGAATCAAGTACACATGAGATGGACTAAATAAAACCTGAGGTATTTGTATTTTTATATACAGTTGTGGGGAAGTCTGTCTTTACTATTTTAAATACATACAATATTCACAATATTTCAGATAAGTTGTTAATTAACATGAATAGCCTTGTGACTCAGTTTAAAATATGTCCCTGAGCAATTGATTCAGACTGTGGACCTGTAAGTTGAAATGTTTAAGATAATTTGCTGTTTTATACTAGGTTGAAACTTTTAAGAACCAAAGATTCACCTTATTTGTGAATTAGATTTATAAAATGACTTAAGCACTAGGAAAGTGTTTGTTTACTGGTCAGAAACCTGAAAATAAAAAAAGAAAATCAGATATATTACATCCTTCTTAGATGGATTCCTAGGGGACACCCAGAAAGCCCTGTCGCCATCTCCCACTCCCAAGCATTGCTGTGGCCGAGGCTCCCTCCCCACACCGTGGATCTTCAGAAGCCAGGCCAGCCTCTGGCAGTGTCAGCGTGTAAGCACCTGTGCACCCCTCAGAGCTCAGATGCATCCCTCCAGGCCTGCTCTCCCCACCCAACTACAGATCTATTGAAAAAGCTCTGCAGGGCAGAACTACTGGCGCATCCACAGACCCCTTTCATTTAACCCATCTGAGCAGTCTGAGTTCATCATGGCCCTACCCACACTGATTAGTTTATAATCATTTAGTCTGGCTTTTTCCCACTTCCTTATGAAAAAACTCACTTTACCTTTTTAGACAGATCAAAATACCAACAGTTAATGATTTCAAAGGTCAGCCTTGTCACTTAGTGAATACATCAGCAGAAGCAGTTCTCCCAGCTTTGCCACCTGACCGTCTACTGATCAGTGAAAACTCTTTCTTGATCTTTCCATGTACTGCCAGACCTAAGGATGTGTCTCAGTCCAGTTGGACACACAGTGTTGGGTTTAGGAGGAAATCCAGCCACGAGACTGCCTTTTAAAAGACAAAATTGAGAAATCATCCTTCTCACATTTCCTCCCGCTCTCTCCTCACCCTCTGGAGAATAAGCCATTTTAATACAGGCTGCCAAATGCATGTTAAAGACCGAGATAACAAGGATCCTTTGCTCAAAATAAACATTTTTTAAACAATCAGCATTCTAGACTCTATTTCTCATTTTCGATTTAACTCTGTCCCATCCAAAACTAGTGTGCTTTTTGGGGGGGATGGTTAAGATTCTTGAGGTGAAAGTGAAAGTTTTTAGTCATGCCTGACTCTTTGTGACCCCATGGACTGTAGCCCACCAGGCTCCTCTGTCCATGGAATTCTCCAGGCAAGAATACTGGAGTGGGTTGCCATATCCCCCTCCGGGGATAAGATTCTTGAAGTTGGAGGAAATTCTGTCTAGTTTCTTGGCAGGAAANTGTAGCCCACCAGGCTCCTCTGTCCATGGAATTCTCCAGGCAAGAATACTGGAGTGGGTTGCCATATCCCCCTCCGGGGATAAGATTCTTGAAGTTGGAGGAAATTCTGTCTAGTTTCTTGGCAGGAAATAATGTATAAAAGTGTTTGTGAATTGGTTATTTAGAAAATCGGTTCCTTGAGCTCCTCTATTTAGTTGAGTCATGTATATAAATTTGGAAATTGTAAAAAGCCTAGATAAAGATATAATCATTATATATATCATGCCATGTAATAGATTTCTAGGTGGCAATGAGCAGGAACTTTTTACCAACAATGTTTACCTAGAGCCTGAGGAATTTTAATTTTCGGAATGGCTTGTGATTGTGGCTAATCTGCAAAATCAGTTTCCCTCAACTACAAGGAGTTAAAAAAGAGAAAAACTACATAAGGTGGAAAATAATCACAAAACTGAATCACCTCTCTGGCCTCATTCAGAGAATGCAGTGACTCAGAAGTACCTGGGCTTGGTCCCTTAAGTGCACAGACCAAAAGGTAAATGTACTTAGCATATGTTCTATTTATCACCATGGCCCTAGGATGATTGTGTCTGTGAAGTCACTCAGTCGTGTTCGATTCATTTCGCCCCTGTGGACTGTAGCCCTCCAGACTCCTCTGTCCATGTGATTTTCCAGGCAAGAATACTGGACTGGGTTGCCACTTCCTTCTCAACCCAGGGATTGTACCTGCATCTCCTGCATTGGCTGTGACAACCTAGACAGCGTATTAAAAAGCATTACTTTGCCAACGAAGGTCTATATAGTCAAAGCTATAGTTTTTCTAATAGTCATGTATGGATGTGAGAGTTGGACCATAAAGAAGGCTGAGCACTGAAGAAGTGATGCTCTCGAAGTGTGGTGCTGGAGAAAACTCTTCAGAGTCCCTTGGACAGCAAGGAGATCAAACCAGTCCATCCTAAAAGAAATCTGTCCTGAAAATTCATTGGAAGGACTGATACTGAAGCTGAAGCTCCAGTACTTTGGCCACCTGATGCAAGGAGCCGACTCATTAGAAAAGACTCTGTTGCTGGGGAAGATAGAAGGTGGGAGGAGAAGGGGACCACAGAGGATGAGATGGTTGGATGGCATCACCAACTGAATGAGTTTGAGCAAGCTCTGGGAGATGGTAAAGCACAGGAGAGCCTGGCTTGCTGCAGTTCATGAGGTTGCGAAGAGCTGGACATGACTGAGTGACTGAACAACAGCAACAAACAGATTAGACGGTGGCCAAATGCAATTAACACCTTGTATTAATTTAAAAACACACCCCCACTCACTTTGCCCTGTTAGGAGTAGTCTCTCCCTCCACATCACTTTTGTTCCAGGTTGTGGTCTTATTCATTATTTGCCTGGTTCCAATTTCTCTAGACGTACAGGTGGGCTTCTGGAAATAATGAGTTAAGAAGGAAATGCTCCCCGGATCTCTAGGCCTAGGGTCCAGTTCACTGGAGGCACACCCTCCCCAGGGCAGGTCTTAGCGTGAGGCTGACTAAATACGTCAGGTGAATATAGTAAGCCTATTCTTTGTCAGGGGAAAAAAATGGATTAATTACTTGGCTTAAGTCCACCAAACTAAGGTTGACCCTTAGAGGAACAAACACTTCCCTGAGCTTTGGATTGTCCTTCTAGTAAAGAATAAAATAATTGTAAAATATTTCTGTGTGTTCACAAGAGAAAGATGTACTTATTTATAATTTGCCTTATAAAATTAGTTTCCCAAATTGGCCTTTAAGTCCTAGGAAATTACTTGATAACAGGATGTGTTGCTTTCCATAAGAAATTCATTTCTGTGAAGAAACATAAATAGAAACAGTTTTATCCTCTTCATATTCTCAGTGTTTTCTGCCTTCCCTCTGCCCCCAACACTTATCTGTGATTTTTATTGCTGTTTATTTTTGCAGTTGAAATGCATGATGTTTTCTCAAGTGGCTGTAAGTTTCTTTTAAAGTGTGGCCTCTAAACATTTTATTTCCTGTAGTGCCTTATTTAAGATTGAGCCCTAAATATTTCTCAGTTAATTATTTACCAAAAGGCATGTCTAGCCCTCCTGAACTATGAGCATTTGTGATCTAATTACATAGTCATATCTTTCTGAGGGCACTATTACAATTACCTTGATTACAGTAAAATAGAAAAGAACAGCTTTTGACGAGCAAAATCAAATCATTACACAGGTTTCTTAAAGTATGTGGCTGTTCATGCACTCATCTTCCAAGTCTTCAGTAGGTTTGAAAATTTCCAAAACCGAAAGTTTTTTTTTTTTTTTTAAATCACACACCCACATTTATTTCCAGGACTTAGTCCCAATGTCACATTTTTCCATATTCAACTTCTCAGATGGGTTATTTATTTCAAAGAATGCTAAGCTACAGCAAACAGTTGCCTATTCCTAAGGACCGAAAACCTTTCTCCTTGAACCCTGTTCATTGTCTTTCTTCATAGAAATTCTTCACAGTGTGTTTTAGAGGGGACCTCTCCAAACCTTCATCAATAAATTAACTGGATCATTCACGAAAGATGTTTTACTAAGAGTTTTCAGTGTAGAAGAGGAAGATTCAGACATTAGCCAGAAAGCACATGCATGTAAATCTCAGTAGAGACAAGTGTCCCCAGGTTTGGTTTCTCCTGAGGCCTCTCTCCTTGCTGACTCTCCACATGGTCCACCCAACAGTCTGTGCTGCCTGTGTATCCCGTCTAGTGCTTGTGCTCAGTCGTGTCCAGCTCTTTGGGACCGCATGGACTGGGGCCTGCCAGGACCCTCTCTCCATGGGATTCTCCAAGCAAGAATACTGGAGTGGGTTACCATTCCCTTCTCCAGGGGATCTTCCCAGCCCAGGGATCAAATCCAGGTCTCCTGCACTGCAAGCAGATTCTTAACTTTCTGAGCCACCAGGGGACCCCTGTGTGTCCTAATCTCCTCTTCTAATAAAGACATTAGTTAGACTGGATTAGGACCTAGCCTAATGACCTCATTTTACCTTAATTACCTCTTTAAAGGTCCTCTCTCTAAACACAGTCCCGTTCTGAGGTGCTATGGGTTAGGAACACAAATCAAGCCACATCAACCCTAGAAGCATAAGTATTTCTGCTAGAGCTGGTGCACCACTGAGCATTCACAGCCTGCACCACACCCCAGGTCTGGAGATCCCGTGTCATGAAGGGTCATCCATCCTCAGCTCGCTCCATGGAGAAGTCCCCGTAAGTGCTGGGGCAAGATTTTTGTTACTCACTCGGATTTCTTATTAGTAATCCCATAAAAGACCAATAAAGGAAAAGAAAAATGCAACCAGTTGTATCCCTCTGATCAACCCCATGCCCAAGTTATGGAAGATGAGGTGTTATGAAGGAGGAAGAATGCTTCTCGGTTTTTCTCATAACTTGATGGAGCCAGCGTTTCAGCTTGAAGCAGCAGAGCATCTGAGCTAGGTGAGCTGAGCCAGCTCTGCCCTGTCTCACTGCCCAGCACCAGTGTAGCCAGCTCTCTTAGATGCAGAGTTGGAGAGAGCTGTGTGTGCAATGAAGTGAAGTGAAGTCGCTCAGTCGTGTCTGACTCTTTGAGACCCCATGGACTATAGCCCACCAGGCTCCTCTGTCCATGGGATTCTCTAGGCAAGAATACTGGAGTGGGTTGCCATTGCCTTCTCCAGGGGATCTTCCCAACCCAGAGATTGAACCCGGGTCTCCTGCATTGCAGGCAGACGCTTTAACCTCTGAACTAT
>SJYV01040038.1:453267-466357 GCA_006410875.1 Neotragus pygmaeus
TTTTTTTTTTTTTTTAAATCACACACCCACATTTATTTCCAGGACTTAGTCCCAATGTCACATTTTTCCATATTCAACTTCTCAGATGGGTTATTTATTTCAAAGAATGCTAAGCTACAGCAAACAGTTGCCTATTCCTAAGGACCGAAAACCTTTCTCCTTGAACCCTGTTCATTGTCTTTCTTCATAGAAATTCTTCACAGTGTGTTTTAGAGGGGACCTCTCCAAACCTTCATCAATAAATTAACTGGATCATTCACGAAAGATGTTTTACTAAGAGTTTTCAGTGTAGAAGAGGAAGATTCAGACATTAGCCAGAAAGCACATGCATGTAAATCTCAGTAGAGACAAGTGTCCCCAGGTTTGGTTTCTCCTGAGGCCTCTCTCCTTGCTGACTCTCCACATGGTCCACCCAACAGTCTGTGCTGCCTGTGTATCCCGTCTAGTGCTTGTGCTCAGTCGTGTCCAGCTCTTTGGGACCGCATGGACTGGGGCCTGCCAGGACCCTCTCTCCATGGGATTCTCCAAGCAAGAATACTGGAGTGGGTTACCATTCCCTTCTCCAGGGGATCTTCCCAGCCCAGGGATCAAATCCAGGTCTCCTGCACTGCAAGCAGATTCTTAACTTTCTGAGCCACCAGGGGACCCCTGTGTGTCCTAATCTCCTCTTCTAATAAAGACATTAGTTAGACTGGATTAGGACCTAGCCTAATGACCTCATTTTACCTTAATTACCTCTTTAAAGGTCCTCTCTCTAAACACAGTCCCGTTCTGAGGTGCTATGGGTTAGGAACACAAATCAAGCCACATCAACCCTAGAAGCATAAGTATTTCTGCTAGAGCTGGTGCACCACTGAGCATTCACAGCCTGCACCACACCCCAGGTCTGGAGATCCCGTGTCATGAAGGGTCATCCATCCTCAGCTCGCTCCATGGAGAAGTCCCCGTAAGTGCTGGGGCAAGATTTTTGTTACTCACTCGGATTTCTTATTAGTAATCCCATAAAAGACCAATAAAGGAAAAGAAAAATGCAACCAGTTGTATCCCTCTGATCAACCCCATGCCCAAGTTATGGAAGATGAGGTGTTATGAAGGAGGAAGAATGCTTCTCGGTTTTTCTCATAACTTGATGGAGCCAGCGTTTCAGCTTGAAGCAGCAGAGCATCTGAGCTAGGTGAGCTGAGCCAGCTCTGCCCTGTCTCACTGCCCAGCACCAGTGTAGCCAGCTCTCTTAGATGCAGAGTTGGAGAGAGCTGTGTGTGCAATGAAGTGAAGTGAAGTCGCTCAGTCGTGTCTGACTCTTTGAGACCCCATGGACTATAGCCCACCAGGCTCCTCTGTCCATGGGATTCTCTAGGCAAGAATACTGGAGTGGGTTGCCATTGCCTTCTCCAGGGGATCTTCCCAACCCAGAGATTGAACCCGGGTCTCCTGCATTGCAGGCAGACGCTTTAACCTCTGAACTATAAATTCAAATTCTTTATTTTTAACTTTTCATCTTATATTGGAGTATAGCCAATCAACAATGTTCCCATAGTTTCAGGTGAACAGTGAAGGGGCTCAGCTATACATATACATGTATCCATTCTCCCCTAAAGTCTCCTCCCATCCAGGCTGCCACATAACACTGAGCAGAGTTCCTTGTGCTATACAGTAGGTCCTTGTTGGTTATCTGTTTTTAATATAGCAGTGTGTACATGTCAATCCCAAACTCTCTAACTATCCCTTCTGACTTCACCCCCTGCTCAGAAAGCAAGTCATTCAGCTTTTCTGTGTTTCTTATCCTGGGAGAATGGCTGAAAAGATTATGTTGATAGATTATCCCATCTTTAAAAAAAAAGAGCAAAAACCACTCTGTGCGTGTAAAAGTAAGGCTGTCACTCATCCCACTCCACCAGAAGGCCGAAACAGTATGGCTATATGTCAGCAATTCATAAAACTCACCCAAAGAATGAATATTTTGTTATTTTGCACACTATTTTATATTCTATATTCTCTACCAAAGTCACCCTCAGGTTTCCTATATTCCTAATTTCAGACAAGCTTTAAAATGTCATCCCATAATCTTTATTGGAATTAAGTGTGAAATGAGTCAACCCAATGAAAACTGCCTACTGATTTGCTGATTATATACAATTTATGTTAGGAAAGGAGCCAGAATTATTTTTTTTCCCTCCTCAATCCAATTAAGTTTCAAAGTCTGTCTGCTACTTTCTGGAACCTAGGTACCACTAACTGAGTCTTTGTAGGAAACATGTCTACTATATTTTCCCAGTGGGACAGGCAGAAGATGCTTGGTTTGCACATCAGTCAGCTACTTCTCAGGAAGAGATGGTTTGACCCGGCTTTACAGGAACCCACCCTTCTCTCCCTAACAATAGCACAGAGGTATCCACCCAAAATGAACCAGAGATGCTGAACTTGTTCAGTATGAGGTTACTGTAGCTGATCGAGTTCTGATATGTTGCCCCTGTACACAGCCAGAATTGTCTGACACTGTTTCATGAATCAGGTTTGAATTATGGCCTCCATCCAGAGTAAAGTTAATCAGAAAACTGATATGTTTTTGTTCAAGGCTGGCTTACTGTCTTTTTTATTTTTTTCCTGGTAGGTATTTACCTAATTCATACATTCTTTCTAGCGCCAGCATAGCTGCACCAGGGGTCCTGAGATCCCTTTAGTTCAAATCCGGCTTCTGCCTCTTTAGTACCTTAGCATTTTGTCAGTCGGAGTTGAAGATCAAAGCCTGACTCCTGGTTTTAGGTGAATGTATTTTATCCCTGCCCTCTTCTTAAATGCATGGCTGTACAGGTATCAGGAGCCGCAGGGACTAGGCAGCCTGCTAATTACAATGTTTACCTACTAGTTTCATACAAAACCGAACCAATCCCAGGCACGCCACCAAGCAGCCTTTGGGGAAACAGATTCCGAAAAGCTTCACCGAAACCACTTATTTATTGACACTCAGAGACATTTAATCATTCTACTGAGCAAGAAACACTTGAACCAAACAAGGAAAAACCCGACCTTTCAAACCCCTGACCTTTGTCAAAGGTTTATTGAGAAAGGGAAGCTAGGAAAGAGCTGGGGGTGCCAAATCCAGGCAGCCTTTGTCGCACCCTTTGGCCAGGTGACAGTATCAAATGGCATTGGATACAAGGAGCTTAAGGAAAAGGAGAAAAGGAACAAGGTTTCTCTCTCTACAGAAACTGGAGTAAAGTTACTGTTACTTTATGATTTATACTATGTATCTTCTTCTAAAATGTGTTTTCCTTCTTCCTACTTCCGGCTCACTACCCGATACACACACACTCCCACACACACACACTCCCACACACACACACTCCCACACACACACACACTCCCACACCTTCATATATGAATAATACATTCTTCTAAAAATACCCACCATCACAGACAGAATCTTCNGTGTACAGAATGATTATTTTTATAGATTGTATTCTCCATTAAAAGTTACTGTGAGACAATGGCTGTAATTCCCTATACTATACAATATATCCTTGTTGCTTATGTATTTTATGCACAGTAGTTTGTACCTCTTAATCCCATACCCTATATCTGTGAGTCTGTTTCTGTTTTGTATATATGACCATTTATATTATTTTTGAGATTCCACATATAAATGATATCATATAGGATTTTCTAACTGACTTATTCCACTAGGTATAGTATTCACTAGGTCCATCCAGATTGTGGCAAATGAAAGAATTTCATTCTTTTTTATGGCTGAGTAATATTCCATTGTGTGTATATGTGTGTGTGTGGATGTATGTATATACATCTTTTTCTGTTCATCTGTTTATGGACACGGGTTGCTTCCATATCTTGACTATGGTAAATAATTGCTGCTATAAATATTGGGGTACCATGTATCTTTTAAAATTTGTGTTTTCTTTTTGCTCTTTGTTTTTTGTTTTTTTTGGGGGGGTTTGTATACATATCTGGGAGTAGAATTGCTGGATCATATGATTATTTTTAATTTTTTGAGAAACCTCTATACTGTTTTTCCATAGTGCACTACCAATTTACGTTCCCACCAACAGTGTGTGATGACTCCCTGTTCCCCACATCTCCAACATTTGTTTTCTGTAGGTTTTTTGACGATAACCATTCTGACAGGTGTAAGGTGATATCTCATAGTTGTTTTGACTTGCATTTCTCTAATAATTAGTGTTGTTGAGCATCTTTGCATGTGCCTGTTAGTCATCTGATGTCTTCTTTGGAAAAACATCAGTGTGTGTTTCTCTATAAATGTATTACAGAACAAGATCTAGCAGGAGTCTAATAAATACCATAGTTATGAGCATAAACAATGTTTGGGATCTGCAACAGCTCTAAAGCACTGAAAATGCCTGCTTTCTGTTGGGGTGAAGTCACAGAACTGCCAGTAATGCTGTAGTGTGGTGCCTACATTCAGAATTGAAGAAAATACTAAATTTAAGTTAGAGATTCGGAAAGAAGGAGATGTGACTTTTACTCATTTAAGTTTACTGATGCCTTGAACCCTATCCAGGAACTCCTTGAGGCTCTATAACACCATANAATGCTGTAGTGTGGTGCCTACATTCAGAATTGAAGAAAATACTAAATTTAAGTTAGAGATTCGGAAAGAAGGAGATGTGACTTTTACTCATTTAAGTTTACTGATGCCTTGAACCCTATCCAGGAACTCCTTGAGGCTCTATAACACCATAGCTTAAAAACTTCTGCATTTGGGGAGATTTTCATCACACACACACACACGCACACACACACACATTTATCTACATGTACATCCATTCTTCCTTCCCTCTCGATACAAAAGGAGATGTCCCTCTCAATCAAGAAACAGAAATTACTTAGCCATTTCAAGCAAAAGGAAATTTAATACAAGGAATCGAATGCTTACAATATCCCCAGAAAGGCTTGAGTAGCAGGCTCAATAACACCAAAACAGGGAGCTGCCTCCTCTTACACAACCAAAAAGAGGGGGAACTGGAAATGGTCAGCGGAACACTACCTTAGCTGGGGTTAGCCCGTGAGCTGCCGTGAATGATGGCCCTAGAAGCACACCATGTCTCAGGGGTCTGCACAGACAAAAATCCAGGGCCCCACATTCTGCCTCTTAACATCCACAAAGCACCAGGCTGCTGGGACACTGCTAATGGAAAACCCAGTGCATCTCTGTGGGGTTTGCCAGCAGAAAAGGAAGAAGTGGCCGAAGTACAGCCTCTGCCTCCCTTCCTTCTCCCTGTCTCATCTCACGTGCATGGGTGCGCAGTTGCTCAGTTGTGTCTGACTCTTGCAACATTATGGACTGTAGCCCACCAGGTTCCTCTGTCCATGGGATTTCCCAGGCAAGGATGCTGGAGTGGGTTCCCATTTTCTACTCCAGGGAACTTTCCCAACCCAGGAACTGAACCTGTCTCCTGCAGTGCAAGTGGATTCTTTACCACTGTGCCACCTGAGAAGCCCCACTTCTTGTGTAGGATTGCCTGAATCTAAGTGGATCTGGGAACCCTACTGCGAGTGAGGCTGCGAACTCTTTTCTGCTCTCTAGCCTCTGCAGGACAGGAAGACATAAAATGAAGACACTCAGCACAGGTCCATCTCATTTCTCATCATCTCCTGTCTGAGGGTGGTTGATCCTCCATCATTCCCTTCTGCCTGCTAACAGACCTTATTCCCGCCATAATCTCTCTTTCCTCTGACTTCACCTCCTCCCTTTCTTCCCACTGTCTCCAACCAGCGTATCCAAACAGCTTGAAAACTCCCAACTTAAGCACACCTTCCTTTAATCCTGCTTTCTTCTTTCTCATTCTTTCTCACCTTCCTTTCACAACCGGTTTCCTGCTAGAGTTTTTATGGGTAACGTTTCCACTTCTTCACCTACTGAGGAAGCTGGGTAACCCATTGCAGTCTAGCTTCCAGATTCACCCCTGCACCAAACTGCCTTTGCCAAGGTCACCAGTTACCTTCTTGGTGCTGAACTTGGGAGGCATTACAGTTTTTTGCTTCCCTGACCCTTGAGTGTCATTTAACACTGCTGGGCAATCCTTGTTCCCTGAAACTCTTTACCTGCTTCATTACCACACTCACTTCTGTTTATGTATTTGATTGATCAGTTTTTGTTTTTCAAATAAGAGGTCTCACATATTTATTACTAAACCAACTTATTAGTATAGATGCTTTTTTTACATTAAGCAGTATTCATCAGGATTCAGTCTTTTCTTTAACTGAATAATTTTTCATGTTCATTGTCTTTAATATTTATTCACTTCTTAATTGGTTGGTCATGTCCTTTGTTGCTGATATCTTTAATAAATATCCTACTGAATTATGAACCCTTTTAAAGTTAAAGATAGGGACCCTTTATCACCTGTGTCACAAATGTTTCATTTGATCTTTGAAGTTTTTCACATTTTAAGGAGAAAAATGTTTGCTCTTTATGTAACTTATTAATCTTTTATTTATGTTTTTCCAAGAACTTTAGTAATCAAACAAATCCTTCCTTATTCTTTAATTAGATAAATATTCACTTGTATTTTCCTGAAAATATTTTTATTCTCATTTAATTCAGGATCTAAGTTTTCTCTAATAATTTGTTGTCTAACAGCATTTATGAAATGATTATAAAAATCCACAGGATCTTACATGTAGAAAAACCTGAAGATTTTACACACACATGCACATGCAAATTAAAACTAATAAAGGAATTCAGTAAAGTCACAGGATATAGAATCAACATACAAAACCAGCTGCATTTCTATGTGCTGAAAACAGATTATCCAAAAAGAAAATTAAGAAAACAATCTCAATTAAAGTAGCATCAAAAAGAATAAAATGCTTTATTTGTATGGGAGTAAGTTTAACCAAGGAGGTGAAAGAACTGTACACTGCAAACTATAAAACATTGATAAATAAAATAAAGAAGACAGAAATAAACAGACATCTCATATTCATGGATTGGAAGACCTAATATTGTTAAGGTATTACCCAAAGGGATCTGCAGATTCTGTGCAACATCTGTTAGAATCTCAAAATCTCAATGTTTTTACAGAAAAAGAAAAAACAATTCTAAAATTCATATGGAGCCACAAAAGACCCAGACGAGCCAAAGCAAACCTGAGAAAGAAAAGGCATGAGAATCACACTTTCTGGTTTCAAAATGTATCACAAAGCTGCAGTAACTAAAACAGTTTGATACTGAAAACAGATGTACAGACTAGTGGAAAAGAATTAAAAGCCCAGAAATAAGTTTATAAATGGAATCTTAGTCCATCGAAGCTGCTGTAACAGAATACCGTAGAATGGGTGACTTGTAAAAGACAGAAATGTATTTCTCACAGTTCTGGAGGCTGGGAAATCCAAGATCAAGGTGTTGGGATTCAATATTTGGTGAGATCTTACTTCTTGGTTCATGGAGAACTATGTTCTTGCTGTAACCTCAGGTGGCATAGGCACAAGGGAGCTTTCTGGAGTCTCTTTTATAAAGGCACTAATCCCATTTGGGGGGCTTCCCCGGTAGCTCAGTGGATAAAGAATCCTCCTGCCAATGCAGGAGACACAGGTTCAATCCCTGAATCAGGAAGATCCCTTGAAGGAGGGTATGGCAACCCACTCCAGTATTTTTACCTAGAGAATCCTATGGACAGTGGAACCTGCGGGGCTACAGTCCATGTGGTCGCAAAGAGTCGGACACGACTGAAGCAGCTGAGCACACACACGTGCACAATCCCATTCTGTCAGGCACACAGACCTATAGTCTGTAGCATAAGTTTAACTGATCTGTGACAAGGATACCCAATGAGGAAAAGACAGTGGGGAAAACTGGATATCCACATGCAAAAGAAGGAAATTAGACCCTTATCTTACACCATACACAAAAATCAGGTCACTGTGGACTAAAAATGTAAACCTAAGACCTGAAACTATAAAACTCCAAAAATATTACAGAAAACCTTCATGACATTGATCTTGGCATTGATTTCTGGGATCTTACACCAAGACCACAGGCAACAAAAGCAAAAATAGGCAAGTGGGACTGCATCAAGCTAAAAAACTGCATATAGCAAAGGAAATGGTAGAGTGAAAAGCCAACCTATGAAATGAGAGAAAATATTTGGAAATCATATATCTGATAAGGATTTAATATTCTTTGGGGGTTTTTTTAACACAAAAAATAGCTCACAACAGTATTACTTCCCTACAATGAGTCTTCTTTATTAATTTCTTTAAATGTAAATTACACATACTGTAATGATATAGTAACATTCCATTTAATATAGTGATTTAGCATATAAAAATTTTACTATAAACAAAAAATGAGAAAAATAAGATTGCATTCATAGATGAGAGAATTGTGAGTAACCTTAAGTTATGGTTGTATAATTTTCAACTATGAGAAGCATACCAATTTTTTTTTTCATTTTAAATTCAACAAACAATCTCCTTCTCTGTAGGCCAGATATTGTTGGGGACCTGGAATAATAATAAGGAATGAGAGCACGTCCTTAAGCCAGTTGTTGGACTCCTTGACTTGGCACTAGTACAGAGTTTGTCCACCACATCCAAGAAAGCCAAATGCATCTGGCATCCAAAGGAAAGCTTTAGCGTCAGATACTAAATGTTGGTGCAAATGAATGTAACCTGAGATTTTGCCAAACAGGATTACTACGGTCAGTGAACAATGTGTTCCTTGACTTTTTGAGATTGACTTGACCAAATTTGTCATGGGAAAGTCTCTCTTCTTAGAGCTTCCATTATTCTGAACACCAGGTTACATAAATAAAGTCCAGGTTAAAGAGAGAGAAAGGGAAAGAGAGCACGCCAGAGCCCATGAAAGTGCACACCAGCCATGAATCTAAGACCCCAATAAATCAGTTCTCTTTGCATGTTTTTAGAGAAGACACACGTAGGCACTGTTTCCAGTGCTCAACAGATATTAACACTTATACTTCTCCTAATAGCTACATGAAATAGGTTCATGGATGAAGAATTCAGGGACTAGAATTACCAATCACCAAGCTAGGAAGAAACGGGAGATTTGAACTGGACAGTCTTCATATTTCTCTTTAATTCAGAGCTCCATACCTGGCCCTCCCCATTTTAGTGTTGGTTTTGTTGAAAGTGAGGTGAAAGTTGAAGGACTCACCATCAACTTCCTTGGCATATGCTAGAGAAGATGTGAGTGACTTGGCTGTGCTACCAAGATTAACATTGACTTTAGCACAAATTTATGCTAAAGCATTAATTTTACCAGAGTTTGTAGCACTTTCCTTCTACCCCCAACCTCCAGCCAAGTTCTCAAGCCAAGTTTAACTCCCTGAGATGGATAAATATTAACTTTTAGGCCCACATCACCATACTTGCGTCACAGGCCAGAGTCTAAACAGCAAGGAACTTTAGTCTCTCCCTGTGTTTCCTCTCACATGGACAGAGGCAGACAGAAATGCAACCTCAGGTGTTTCTCTACAAATTGGTAGATGGTTGCGCCACCTTGTTCTTCAATCGGTAGGATCAGATTATGTCTTTGTAAATATGTGGATAATACATATTAATTTTTAATGATCAAATAATCAGGGGAATTCCACTGTTGATTATCAGATTTGTGTGTGTTTATGTTCACAAGTCCAGACCCACGGACAAAGAGATACAAAAACCATACACATGCAGAGGTCTAGTCCAACCCTCTCAATTTATGAAAAAGGAAAGTAAACACCCAAAATATTATTTATCAAAATTATATCAGTGTTATTTTGAAAAAGCAGTACACATTAGCTGTCTATACACTAATACACTTTAAATTAGTTTTTAAATGTTCATCAAAATCATATATAGCAGGGTACAGCTTAAAAGACATGCTGGTTCTACAAGGTTTCTCAAGGAAATGAACAGGTTCCAAGCTCCTGCTCCTCTTCTTCCCTTCCCCAGAGAAACTACTTTCCACTCCGCCTCCATAAACCTTAATGGCAAGTATGTACCGCCACCTCCTGCTTTTTTCAGAGACATCACTGTACGCTGACTTTCCCCTACAAACACAAGGACCTAGCGCTTTTTTATTCTCCTATACCATTCGCAGTTGCCACCTAACAGTGTAGCGTCATCTCAGTTTTGATTAGAAAAATATTCAAAGTTTACATTATTATGACTGTGCTGTTCAGAAATGGAGCATATACTATTTTTTTTCTCATCAGTATAACCCATTCCTCGAGTTAATAATTTTCTTTTTACTTGTTTGTTTATTTTTGTCTTGTTTGGTTTGTGTGCGTGAGTTTTATGTACTTAAACATTCATTGAGTACTGAAATATTTGCCAGTTGTACAAACATTCGCCAAAGGTGTTCCATGATTCTATTGGTTTCATTTCAGGTATTGTATCCATTCTGTCAATTTCATGCTTTTGAAGAAATCTCTCTCAGAGACTGCTCACCTGCTCATCTGGACTGGTTGCCCCCTCTGTCTGGTTATTGCTGGGATCTTCTGTCATTGCAGAAGGGGTCCCTTCACTTCTCTGCTATTTTGGAGCTCCTACTTCATAGACCTCTTTTTTCCTGTTTTATTTCCTCATTTTCATGGACTGTATCCTACAGTAGCTCCCTGACAGAAAGCATATGAAGTTTAAAATTATGTAAGAACTTGCCTCTCTAAAAATGTCTGTATTCTACCTCACTGGACTGATAGCCTGATTTCATAGAGTGTTCAATGTTGGAAATTATTTGCACCCAGATTTTGTTTTTCCTTCCAAATTTTGAAGACCTTGCTCTACCGTTTCCTTGTTTATAGTATGGCTGCTGTAAGTGTTCAAATTCCAGCCACCACTCCAGCTCCCAGTCACCTGTGTGAGTGTGAGTGTGTGTGTGCACTCCCAGTCGTGTGTGTGTGTGTGTGTGTGTGTGTGTACGTATCTTCTTCTCTGAAAGTTGGTTGAATGTGTTGGGAAATTTCACAGTGATATCACCTCAGTGAGGGTTTTTGTGGGTTTTTGTTTGTTTGTTTTTTAATCCATTGTACAGGAAACTCAAGGGCTTTCGCGGTGGCTCAGTGCTACAGAATCCGACTGCCAGTGTAGGAGACCTGGGTTTGATCCCTGGGTCGGGAAGATCCCCTGGAGAAGGAAATGGCAACCCATTCCAGTATTCTTGCCTGGGAAATCCCCTGGACCGAGAAGCCTGGCAGGCTACCGTCCGTGGGGTCACAAAAGAGTTGGACACAACTTAGTGACTAATCAACAACTAGAAACTCACTGGGCCTTTTAAATTTTTTTTTTTAACTGGAGTGGGTTGCCATTTCCTTCTCCAGGGGATCTTCCCAACCCAGGGATCCTCCAGGCAAGAGTACTGGAGTGGGTTGCCATTTCCTTCTCATCACTGGGCCTTTTAAATCTAGAAAATCTACCCTCCAGTTTTGAGAAATTTTCTTGGAAAATATTTGATATTTTCTTCTCCTGTGGGTGCTTTGTTTTCTTTTGTTTTGCTCTCTAGATCTCCTGGAATTCCTGGATTATTTATCTGCTTTTCTTATTCTTGCTCTCCTGTGGTCTGTTTGTCTTTTCACTCTAATGTCTTCAATTTTAACTTAAATTCTTTCAAGTCAAGTTTTTATTTATGCTGTCANTCCAGGGGATCTTCCCAACCCAGGGATCCTCCAGGCAAGAGTACTGGAGTGGGTTGCCATTTCCTTCTCATCACTGGGCCTTTTAAATCTAGAAAATCTACCCTCCAGTTTTGAGAAATTTTCTTGGAAAATATTTGATATTTTCTTCTCCTGTGGGTGCTTTGTTTTCTTTTGTTTTGCTCTCTAGATCTCCTGGAATTCCTGGATTATTTATCTGCTTTTCTTATTCTTGCTCTCCTGTGGTCTGTTTGTCTTTTCACTCTAATGTCTTCAATTTTAACTTAAATTCTTTCAAGTCAAGTTTTTATTTATGCTGTCATATTTTTAATTCCTTTTTTGTTGTTGTTCTCTTAATTCTCTTTTTTTAAACAGTATCGTTTTCTTGCTTCATGAGGTATATATTTCTCTTATCTCCATGAATTCTTTAATAATCTTTTTTGAAATTTTCTTTTTACTCCATAGTTTCCGATCTCTCTGTATTGTTTTTAGGTTTTCCTCAGCTATTTGATAACCATTAATGTTCTTATACATAAGAGTGAGGGAGTTTAACTAAAGTTCCAAATGAAAATGTGAGGGTGAGNTTTAATAATCTTTTTTGAAATTTTCTTTTTACTCCATAGCTTCCGATCTCTCTGTATTGTTTTTAGGTTTTCCTCAGCTATTTGATAACCATTAATGTTCTTATACATAAGAGTGAGGGAGTTTAACTAAAGTTCCAAATGAAAATGTGAGGGTGAGATAGATTGCACTTATTGGTGGTTACTTGTAAGATCTGGCTGAGCTGGTTGTTAGGGAACTTCCACTGTCAGTCATTTTAGGGCTTTCCTCTTGTGTTGGCCAGATCCCCTTAGAAAATGCCTGCAAACTCTTGCCCTGAGGGTAAGGGTCTGGCTGCCAGTGTTTCTTTAGGAGATTGAGGGTGAGAAGGAGACTTGGAGGAATCTCGGGATGCTGAATGCACACTTACTTCATTCTCCTCTCTTTATATGATACCCACCCTGAATACTGGGCTTCCCAGGTGGTGCTAATGGTAAGGAACCCGCCTTCCAATGCAGGAGACGTAAGAGATTCAGGTTCAATCCCTGGGTTGGGAAGATACCCTGGAGGAGGGCATGGCATCCCACTCTAGTATTCTTGCCTAGAGAATTCCATGGACAGAGAAGCCTGACGGGCTGCAGTCCATGAGGTCACAAAGAGTCGGATGCGACTGAAACAGCTGAGCATATATGCATGCGTGCACCCCGGGTATTACCTGGACCTTCCCTGATTCAGAGACCCAAGGCACCTGCTGCTGCTATTAACAGAAAGTAGGTGGATGAGTAGCCATGCACACAGTGGACCTGAGAAAGCTGACCCAGAAGCTGGAAATAGGACAGATGAATCCCATCAGTTTTCATGCCCTCCCCCCCCCGCCCCCCTCCCGGGTTTATTTTTTGGCCACACAGCATGTGGGATCTTAACTTCCCAACCAAGGA
>SJYV01040039.1:7727-18103 GCA_006410875.1 Neotragus pygmaeus
TGGAAAAGACTCTGATGCTGGGAGGGATTGGGGGCAGGAGGAGAAGGGGACGGCCAAGGATGAGATGGCTGGATGGCATCACGGACTTGATGAACGTGAGTCTGAGTGAACTCCAGGAGTTGGTGATGGACAGGGAGGCTTGGCGTGCTGCGATTCATGGGGTCGCAGAGAGTAGGACACGACTGAGCGACTGAACTGAACTGGTCTTAGTTGTGGCATGTGGAACCTCTTTTAAAAGGATTTTATTTGTTCACTCCTGGCCGTGCTGGGTCTTTCCTGCTGTGCAGGCTTTCCTCCAGTTGTAGTGAGCGGGGGCTGCCCTCCAGTCGAGGTACCCAGGCTTCTCATGGGGGCAGCTCCTCATGTTGGAGCACCGACTCTAGGGCACAGGCTTCAGTAGTTGCGGCGTATGGACTCAGTAGTCGGGTTTGCTGGGCTCTTGAGCACAGGCTCAGTAGCTGTGGTGCCTGGGCTTAATTGCTCTGAGGCATATGGGATCTTCCTGGACCAGGGATTAATCTCCTGCACTGGCAGACAGATTCTCTACCACTGAGCCACCAGGGAAGCTGTCTTTGTGGGATCTTTCATTGCAGCACACAGACTCTAGCTGTGGCTCGAGGGCTTAGTTGCTCTGCAGCATGTGGGGTCTCAGTGCCCCGATCAGGGATTGAACCTGCTTCTGCATTTCAAGGCATATTCTTATCCATTGAACCACCAGGGAAGTCCCAAGACTTTGCTGAATTTTATGAGGGAAATCAGCAATGTGATGTGATGGGGAGCAACTTAGGCCGGTGGCTACTCTAGATCCTGTCGTTACAGAGCCAGAACCATACTGAGACCTTGGCAAGAGGGTCTCCTCCATGGCTCTCAGCTTAACTTTATACAGACCTCCAGGGGATCTTGTTAAAATGCAGATTCTGACTCATCAGGGCTGAGGGAGCCCTGAGAGTCTGCATTTTTTTAAAATTAATTTTTATTGGAGTAGGCAGTAGTGGTAAAGAATCCACCGGCCAATGAAGGAGTCTTAACAGAACTCCTGGGTTTGATCTCTCCTGGGTTTGATCAAACCCAGGGTTTGACCCCTGGGTCTGGAAGAGCCCCTGGAAAAGGAATTGGCAACACACCCCTGTATTTTTGCCTGGAGAATCGCATAGACAGAGGAGCCTGGCAAACTACAGTCCACGGGGTTGCAAAGAATCTGGCATGACTGAGTAAACTTAGCATAGNGGTTTGACCCGTGGGTCTGGAAGAGCCCCTGGAAAAGGAATTGGCAACACACCCCTGTATTTTTGCCTGGAGAATCGCATAGACAGAGGAGCCTGGCAAACTACAGTCCACGGGGTTGCAAAGAATCTGGCATGACTGAGTAAACTTAGCATAGCACATGGTTGTTTTACAGTGTTGTATCAGTTTCTACTGTACAGCAAAATGAATCAGTATATATAAGTATACATATATCCTCTCTTTTTTTAGATTTCCTTTCTATATAGGTCACCAAAGAGCATTGAATAGAGTTCCCTGTGCTATACAATAGTGCTTATTAGTTATCTGTTTCATACATAGTAGTGTGTATATGACAATCCCAATCTCCCAATTCTCCACGCCCCCCCCGACCTTAGTATCCAGAAGTTTGTTCTCTACATTTGTGTCTCTATTTCTGCTTTTCAAATGAGTTCATCTATACCATTTTTATGTATTCCACATATAAGAGATATTATATATTTGTTTTTTTCTTTCTGATTTTCTTCCCTCTGTGTAACAGTCTCTAGGTCTATCCATGTCTCTGCAAATGGCATTCTTTCATTCCTTTTTATTCCTTTATGGCTATTCCTTTTTATTCCTTTTTTATAGTCCATTGTATATAGGCACCATATCTTCTTTATCCATTCCTCTATTGATGGATGTTTAGGTTGCTTCTGTGTATGGCTGCTGTTAACAGTGCTACAGTGAACACTGGGGTGCATGCATTTTTTTAAACCATATTTTTCTCCAGATACATGTTCAGGTGTGGGATTGCTGGATCATATGGTGGTTCTATTTTTAGTATTTTGAGGAACCTCATGCTGTTCACTAATTTACATTCCCACCACAGTGCATGAGGACTTCCTTTTCTCCTCACCCTCTCCAGGATTTATTGTTTGTCGATTTTTTGATTGAGGGTCTACATTTCTTGAAAGCAGCTGGGTGATGCTGAGGCTCCTGTTCCAAGGACCACACTATGGTAGCAAGACTGCAGGGTGCCCTGTGTATCACAAATACTGAAACACAAGGCCCCTTTCCCTCCCTCTTGGCTTGTGAAAAGAGTTTTGCAAGTTTGGTTGACAACTGAGCAAATGGGAGTTGGGAGAGAGTAACGTACCAGTTGGGCTTTCTGGTGGCTCAGTGGTAAAGAACCCGCCTACCAATGCAGGAGACATGGGTTCGATCCCTTGTTTGGGAAGATCCCCTGGAGAAGAAAATGGCAACCCACTCCAGTATTCTTGCCTGGAAAATCCCATGGAAAGAGGAGCCTGGCAGGCTACAGTCCATGGGGTTGCAAAACAGTTGAACATAACTTAGCAACTAAACAGCAATATGTTTTTAAAAGTTCCAGAGAAGATAAAAACAAAGAAAATTTAATCCATGTGAAAAGGCAAAGTAATAGGATACTGAACGAGGAACTCCCCAGGTCAGTAGGTGCCCAATATGCTACTGGAGATCAGTGAAGAAATAACTCCAGAAAGAATGAAGGGATGGAGCCAAAGCAAAAACAATACCAGCTGTGGATGTGACTGGTGATAGAAGCAAGGTCCGATGCTGTAAAGAGCAATATTGCATAGGAACCGGGAATGTGAGGTCCATGAATCAGTGCAAATTGGAAGTGGTCAAACAAGAGATGGCAAGAGTGAACGTCGACATTCCAGGAATCAGCGAACTAAAATGGACTGGAATGGGTGAATTTAACTCAGATGACCATTATATCTACTACTGTGGGCAGGAATCCCTCAGAAGAAATGGAGTAGCCATCATGGTCAACAAAAGAGTCCAAAATGCAGTACTTGGATGCAATCTCAGAAATGACAGAATGATCTCTGTTCGTTTCCNACCACAGCTTGCTTATCCATTCATCTGTTGATGGGCATCTAGGTTGTTTCCATGTCCTGGCTATTATAATTGCCTCAATTTTTAACCATTCCTTTTTCTTCTTTCCCCACTTCTTTTGAATTGAGTATTTGATTATGATACTATTTGTCTCCACTAATGGCTTATTTTCTATATACATTAATGTTTGTTTTTTGGTGGATTGCTCTAATACAGACTTCTATGGTCCGCAATCTGCCTTACATAACAATTGCAATACTGTTTATACCATTACAGCAGTATACGTCCATTTCTTCTCTCATCCTCTGTGCTGTTGCTTTCATACAGTCTACTTTTCTATGTTATAAGTCTCACATTATTTTGCTTTTAACAATTATCTTTTTTATCTTTTAAGAGATTTTCATTGAGATAAAAATGCATTTTGTACATACTCATATATTTATTATTTCTAGAAAATTTTCACTTATTTTTATCGTATTTTTTCTAGTACTAATTTTCTTCTGCCTGACAAAAAACCTCAACATTCACTGTAGTGTGGGTTTTCTAGAAAAGAATTATCTTCATTTCTGACTGTTAGNTTGTACATACTCATATATTTATTATTTCTAGAAAATTTTCACTTATTTTTATCGTATTTTTTCTAGTACTAATTTTCTTCTGCCTGACAAAAAACCTCAACATTCACTGTAGTGTGGGTTTTCTAGAAAAGAATTATCTTCATTTCTGACTGTTAGAAAAATATTTTTCCTTTGTCTTCATGTTTGAATGAAATATTTTGTCTTCTTTTTGGCAACTTTTAAGATTTTTCTTTTATCACATTTTGGGAACAGTTTGATAATATTGTGTCCTGATGAAGCTTTCTGCACTTTCATTTGGCTTGGGGTTCTTAGAGCTTCTTGGATCCAAGGACTTACATTTTCCTCCATTTAGAGTTTTTGGCCAACATTTTCTTCAATACTGCTGTCCTCTCCCTAGGCAACCATCTTTATTTCCTTGTAGGACTCAAGGGGCTTCCCTGATAGCTCAGTTGGTAAAGAATCTGCTTGCAACGCAGGAGACACCAGTTTCATCCCTAGGTCAGGAAGATCCTCTGGAGAAGGGAAAGGCTACCTACTCTAATATTCTGGCCTGGAGAATTCCATGGATTGTATAGTCCATGGGGTCACAAAGAGCTGGACATGACTGAGCCACTTTCACTTTTGCGAGCTCAAAGGTCTCTGAGACATACTGATATTATCCCACAGGTAGCTGATGCTCTTTAAAAAATTTTTTCAACCTAGTTTTCTCCCCATGCTTCATTTTTACACCTTTGATGCGATGTTTTCAAGTTCACTGATCATTTCTTTGGCCCTAATTTATCATTAACCCTCTCTAGTGCATTTTTCATTTCATATATTGTGCTTTCATTGCTATAAATTTTACCTGAGCCTTTTTCATTTTTCTCACCTTAACCTTTACTTTCTTTCTTTTACATTCTTAAACAAATTTATAAGATTCATAATCACTGTCTGGAGTCTCTTTCTGTAAATTATGTCATCTATCAGCTTATATCTGTTTCTATTGATTTTTCTCTTGGTCAAGGACAATGTTTTCTTATCTCCTTGCATGCCAAGGAAGTGTTTCATTGATGCCAGACATTGTACACTTAAAGGTAACAAATGCTAGATTTTATTGTATTCTCCTTAAAATGCTCAACTTTGTTCTGACCCTCAATAAAATGACTTTTAGTTCAGTTTGATCCTTTTGGGATTTTAACTTTTTTCCTGGCATACACAGAGGTGTCTTTCCTCTGGAATAATCTCTCTTCACTACTATAGCTTGCCTTTTCTGAGTATGCTATCCAGTGGTTTGGGTATTATGAAGCTTAACCACTCTGTCTGGAAGACATGTGATGCATTTCAAATCTTAAATGCTTCTGGAATCATTTGGCCAGTCACTTTCAATGTTTTTAATTTCACCCAGCTTCATGGTATTTCACCTCATATTTACACAAATTGGTACTCCGTGAATAAACAAAACACCCTAAAAAATCTTGGCACTCTCTCTCTTTACAACTTTTTCCTTTCTAAAATTTGATCTTGCAAATTAGAGCTATCTTGGCTTCCTTGGACTCTACTCTCTACCTCTTCTATTTAGCAAGGCTACCAGATATCCTTGGGTGTCCCTTCCCCATGCTGTGAGCTGGGAAATGTTCTTAAACAGTAAATACTAGAACTCACTTCATCTGTTCCCTTTCTGTCTAGGATCACAGTGCTTGTCTTCCATTAAAAAAAAAAATTTGTTTTAAAAAATTTTCTCCATCTTTCTCATTGCTTACTGCACAAGAACAATTCCTATAAAAATTTATCCTTTACAGCAAGCAGTGAACAGTCTCACAAACAGCAGTTTTTATTTTTCTACACTGCAGAAAGAAAGGTACGCTAGATAGAAGGTGGAATGAATTGTGAACATCATAAACCACATCTATCCATATTATCCTAGTGCTGCAAAAAAGAACACTGGGGCATAATAATTCATGAAGATAACGAGTGGTGGGCTTCCATGGTGGCCCATTTGGCAAAGAATCTGCCTGCAATGTAGAAGACTTGGACTTGATCACTGGGTGGGGGAGATCCCCTGGAGAAGGGAATGGTTAGCCACTCCATTATCCTGACCTGGAGAAATCTNAACAGTGTCAGACTTTATTTTTTTGGGCTCCAAAATCACTGCAGATGGTGACTGCAGCCATGAAATTAAAAGACGCTTACTCCTTGGAAGAAAAGTTATGACCAACCTAGATAGCATATTGAAAAGCAGAGACATTACTTTGCCGACCCAGGTCCGTCTAGTCAAGGCTATGGTTTTTCCTGTCGTCATGTATGGATGTGAGAGCTGGACTGTGAAGAAGGCTGAGTGCTGAAGAATTGATGCTTTTGAACTGTGGTGTTGGAGAGGACTCTTGAGAGTCCCTTGGACTGCAAGGAGATCCAACCAGTCCATTCTGAAGGAGATCAACCCTGGGATTTCTTTGGAAGGAATGATGCTGAAGCTGAAACTCCAGTACTTTGGCCACCTCATGCAAAGAGTTGACTGATTAGAAAAGACTTGGATGCTGGAGGGGATTGGGGGCAGGAGGAGAAGGGGACGACATAGGATGAGATGACTGGATGGCATCACTGACTCGATGGACATGAGTCTGAGTGAACTCCAGGAGTTAGTGATGGACAGGGAGGCCTGGCATGCTGCGATTCATGGGGTCGCAAAGAGTCAGACACGACTGAGCAACTGAACTCAACTGAACTGACTGAAAGTATCAAGAGGCATAAGAAAGAGAAAGCATACAGTAAGATGACGATTATACCAAATATGTGGATCAGAACAATTCATGAAAATATTCTAAACTCCTCTATGAAAAAAGTAATATTTTCAAATTAAACTAATCAACAAAATTCTGTTAACAGTAGTTACCTCAGAGGAGGGAAACAAGATATGGAAGACAAGAGGGAAAGGAAAATTGCTTTTCACCTTTATGAAAATGTATGATTGCATCTTTTTAAAACAATTATTTATTTGGCTGCACTGGGTCTTAGTTGCGGCATGCAGGATATAGTTCCCTGACCAGGGATTGAATCCAGACCCCCTGCCTAGGGAGTGTGGAGTCTTAGCCAGTGGACCACCAGGGAAGGGTCCTATTGGGTATTTTGAATTTTATTATTATGTTTTGATTATTCAAAATAATAAGTGCATATAATTAAAGCATATAGTATAGATAATGTTAAGTGTTCATTTTATACTGATATAGGGTATATTTATGTTGATTATATAACAATGATAAAGCTTTAGGCACAAAATCATATTGTACTGAAATATATAAAGTCAAAGTAGATACCCTGGGAAACCAAACATACATATATATATAGCTATATGTAGCTATAAGGACTATATAATAGTAGCAAGAAACTGTGGCATAACTCAGCAGTCTGTAGTAGATGAAGTAAGAAAAATTACCCAAGGGTACAAAGGTATTGAGAATCTAAATGATAATAAGATGATTGATTAATTAGCCATTCAGCAAATATTTATTAAATGTGTATGACGAGCACCATGCCCTTTGCTGGATATCAGGAATGCAGCAATAAAGTCTCCATCCTGAAGCTTACCTTTGAATGATATTTACTGAACTTTGTATCTCATAAATGGAGAACACACCTTTTTTGACATTAATGAAACATTTGTAAATATTGCTAAAATATTAGGCTCTGAAGGAAATACCAGATAACTTCAAAGCTGAAATTCTACTGGCCACCTTTTCTGACCACAATACAGCAAACCAGAAATTTACAAGAGAGTTGGACTGAGAAGAAGGCTGAGTGCCGAAGAATTGATGCTTTTGAACTGTGGTGTTGGAGAAGACTCTTGAGAGTCCCTTGGACTGCAAGGAGATTCAACCAGTCCATTCTGAAGGAGTTCTGCCCTGGGATTTCTTTGGAAGGAATGATGCTAAAGCTGAAACTCCAGTACTTTGGCCACCTCCTGCGGAGAGTTGACTCATTGGGAAAGACTCTGATGCTGGGAGGGATTGGGGGCAGGAGGAGAAGGGTAAGACAGAGGATGAGATGGCTGAATGGCATCACGGACTTGATGGATGTGAGTCTGAGTGAACTTCGGGAGTTGGTGATGGACATGGAGGCCTGGCATGCTGCGATTCATGGGATTGCAAAGAGTTGGACACAACTGAGCGACTGAACTGAGCTGAACTAAGTAAGAAAACCCAACCTTCTAAAAACCCCAAAATAGTTCAGGGACTTCCCTGCTGGTCCAATGGTTAAGGCTCCACAGTTCCACTGGACAGGGCACAGGTTCAATCCCTAGCCAGGGAACTAAGATCTCATGCTGCATAGCGTGGCCAAATAATAATAATGATAAAAACCCAAAGCAGCAAATCCAAATTGCAAACATTGAAGGCTATAAATAGGGAATGAGAATGTATCATAGCAAAACTGGAAGAACTGGCGGAAATGACTCCAGATTTCTGAGTACTTATGATTAGCACTTACAATTAATGCCAGAGACTTTTAATATGTTATTTTATATATAATCCTCACAACAGATATGGTATAATGCCCCTGTTGTGATGTCATCACCATAAAAATTTGCCAAAGTGGTGTATGTGGTTCAGAGAGATTAAGTAACTTGCCTAAAACCAAAGCTGACACCGGTCAAGCTGGGACTTGTACTCAGGCCTGGCAGATTCTTCTGTTTGTAATTGTTATGCTACCATCAGTATGACTGATGGGATATGCAGGAGGGAGGAGCCGGTGATTTAAGCTGACTTTAACCAAAACTTGTTTTCTCAGGCTTTTTGTTTCCTTGCCTATCCTTCCCCTCTTTCTTCCCTCTTTTCTTTCCCTCCCCACCCCCCAACCTCTTCTTTCTTTCATAGAACAAAGGTTCATGGAGCACTTACTGTGTACCAAGCATTGTTCAATATGCTGGGGATTCACTGGCAAGAGGCAGACAATAAGCAAGTCAACAATACTTATACAGCTTTAGAAGAAAAGGAAAACATGACAAGGAGGTAGACTGACAGGTGTTTAGAGCTATTTTTGTTAGGGAGGTTGGGGGAGGTCTCTCGGAGGCAGTGACCTTCAGAAAGGAAGTGGGCTTGGGGAGGAAGACTGTTCCAGTGAAGGCAACAGCAAGTGCAACGTCCCTGGGGAGATAGGCTTAGCCTGCCGTGGGTGCAGCGAAGAATGGCAGAGTGGATAGAGCTCGGTGAGTGAGGAAAGAGCTGAAGAGGTGGCTTTGAAGGCCGTCATTGGAGTCGTGGGGCAGCCATGGGGCAGCCTGGAGCAGGGGTTGATGTGTTACCCTTTGTTATGAGGAGAATGGATTGAAGGAGAGTAAGACTGGAAGAGGGGAGACAGGTGAAGAGGTTATTGCAGTGATGCAGGTGAAGGATAGTGGTGGCCTGAACTGTGTGGTAAAGGCAGAGGAGGGTGACGAGTGATCAGGTTTGGGGTAGAGTTTTGTTTTTGTGTTTTATGTGGCTACACCAGGGCTTAGATGCTACATGTAGTATTTTTAGTTGCGGCGTGGGGGATCTATTCCCTGACCAGGGATCGAACTTGAGGCATTGGGAGCCCAGAGTCTTAACCACTGAACCACCAGGAAAGTCCCCTGGGGTAAATTTTGAATGTAGAGCCATTGGAATCTACTGAGGGCTGTGGGCACTGATGAACCCTAAGACTTAGTGATGGGGTGGGAGGGGCCATTCATAAACACGAAGAAGCACAGGAAAGATAGGTGAAGGGATCGGAAGAAGGAGTGTAATCAGAGAAAGGAAAAGATAGGAAAACAGGCTGGAGGAGGAGCCAGCAAAAGGATCCTCCATTAAGGAGAGAGGAAAACCAGGAGAGTGTGCTATCCCAGAGGCCAACACAGGGGTTCAAAGAGCGAGTGCATTTAACAACTCTGTTAAATGCTGCGAAGAGGCTGAGTTATGACCACTGGGCTTGGCCTTATCTCAGCAGGAGTACTTTCATCGAAATGGTCTGGGATGTGAATGGAGAAGAAAGGATGACCAGACATTTAACACGGAGGACCAAAACAGAAAAAAGGAAATTGTAAGAAACTGCTATCATAAGAAGTACTGGTGGGACGATGAGGAAGCTCTTTTCTGACTTTCTCTTTCCTCTGGAAAACAAGTTTCCATATCACTAATGGAGGTTGAAGGGTGCAGTGTCGTCACTCGAGGCAAGAAGGGAAATTTGAGAGAGCAGAGGAAAGTACAGTATTGAGCAGGGAAGCCATAGGATTGCCAGGCGTACTAAGAACCTGCTTGTGATTCATCATTACAGATTCAAAGTGAGATTTGTCAACATAGTCGTTTATCCTCAGCCTTACTCAGTAGCTCAGGGAAAGTCTCACTATTGGTAGAGTTTGGTTTGATACTTCTTGCAGTTTTGTATAGAAGATGGTGGGAGAAGGACAAGAGAATTAAGAGTGTGTACACAAAGGGGACTTCCTTGGTGGTCCAGTGGTTAAGACTCCGAGCTCCCAATGCAGGCGGCCTGGGTTCAATCCCTGGTCAGAGAACTAGAAAGACCTTGATGCTGGGGAAAATCAAATGCAAAAGGAGAAGAGGGCAGCAAAGGATGAGATGGTTAGATAGCATCACCAACTCAATGGACATGAATTTGAGTAAATTCCAGGAGATACTGAAGGACAGAGGAGCCTGGCGTGCTGCAGCCCACGGAGTTGAGAAGATGTGACACCTGTTTGTTCATTGCAAACTCTTCATTTATTCCACATCC
>SJYV01040039.1:28270-63571 GCA_006410875.1 Neotragus pygmaeus
TTTTCCCCTGTCCCAACTACCTGGAATTTCCCAGTCCCAGCAGAAACTGCTGAAGCTCGGGAGTGACCTCACTTCCTTGGAACCAGGAAAGAGCTGAGAATAGCGGGGGTGGGACAGAGAGCGGGGACACATCTGAGACCAGGTCGCTCCTCAGGTTCCGGCTACCCCGCAGAACTGTGTGTGGAGGCAGCACTGACCGCTGGGTTCAGGAGCTGATGCGCTGCTTTGACAGAGGAGGTGAGAGCTTCTCCCTCCTCCCCAGGCCCTGCCCCAGGGCTCCTGTGCGGCCACCTTACATTCTTCTTTGCCTCAGCCCTTTCTTCTTCAGTATACTCTGACTTAAGTTCCTCTTTACCATGAACCCTTCACCATCACTTTCATGATTTTTGCCAATACATCCTATCACTGTGCATTTACTTAACGTTCTTGAAATCAAGGCACTATTTTTATGTTCCAGTATTTTGTGGTGGAGGCTTCCCCAGTGGCTCAGGGGTAAAGAATCTACCTGCCAGTAGAGGAGATAGTGGGTTCTATCCTTGGGTTGGAAAGATCCCCTGGAGAAGGAGATGGCACTCTTGACTGGGAAATCTCATGGACAGAGGAGCCTTATAGGCTATAGTCCATGGAGCTGCAAAAGAGTCAGACATTACTTGATGACTAAACAACAACAATTTTATTATGGAAATTTGAAGACGTGTATAAAAGTTGAGAGATTTGTCCAGTGAACATCCATATAACCACCATCTAATTCTATAATGTTTGATTTTTATATTTGATGTATCTTATATATGTTCATAATAAAGCAAATATATTTTATATTTTACAATATTGAGTTTAAGGCATTGTAACTATATTTGCTTTATTGCCCACCCATCTATCTATGCATCCCTCTATCCCTCATTGATCTCCCTAATATCTTTTTTGTATACTTCCAAGTAAGTTGCAGGCTTGACTATACTTTATTCCCAGACATTTCACCATGTATATTATTAAGGAGAGTTCTGTATTTTATTGTTCCTTTGAGGTAAAATTTTAAAACAATGAAATGAATAAATAAGTGTATACAGCTACTTTTGAAAAACTTAATGGCAACTTGTCCTAACCAGGAACACCTGTGAAGTCACAAATTTGATATGCTGGTTGTATTTTACTCCCAAAATAAATAAACAACCATTAAGACACCAGGTGTTCTTCCAGGCCCCAGCACCTATCTGATTTCATCTACTCTTCCTCGCTACTCTGGCCTTTGTTAATAAAATTATCCCTAAGTTACAGCTAAAAGAAATGAACACCAGAGAGGTTAGGCGACAAGGGGCAAGGTCACAGCTACTTTGTAGCAGAGTCTGGGTTCCAACCCGAGTGTCCTGACTTCCCAGGACATGATTGCCCCAGGTGTTCCACGTTGTAGTTGCTCACTTCCATCTCTCCATATTTTCCCTCTACCCTCCTTTCCTGGCCTTCAGCTGTTCCGTTGATGTTCTCCTTGACCCACTACCCTGCCCTCTGTCTAATTCTTCACCTTGTGACCTCGTAGCCCTGATTCCTCACTTCTTGTTTCTTCAGAATGTAGACATGCTCAACCTATGGTGGTGACCCACCAGGGGGGTGCACCTCTTCACAGCACCCAGCTTCCTGAGCCCACAGAAGCAGCACCTTCAGACACAGCCACCACTTCCCAGAAGTACCTGCCATCCACCTTGCAGCGTACCCAGCAACCCACCCCTCTGGGAGGAGGACTGTCCTTGGACAGCAAGCTCATCCCCACCCATGAAACTACCACTTACACTTCGGGCCACAGTCTGGGGGCGGAGCCTGAGGCTAGGGAGAACCAGAAGCAGCTGAAAGAAAAAGTGGGTCCTGCGGCTGGGACATCAGCCATGGTGCCTGTGTTGTCCCTCTTGGCCATCGTTTTCATCCTCACTGGAGTCCTACTCTACGTGGTGTGCAAGCGGAGGAGGAAGCAGCCCCTACAGCATCCCCCAGGTAAACTGGGCTTCTGAACCCCTCCTCCAGGGACCCAGAGCCTCCCTGGCAGGGATTCTGCCAGCAGCAGCTCCCAGGCAGACCCAGAGACAAATACAGATGATGCCTGCACCACTGACCACAGGCGATGAGTGAAGAGTCAGCCCAACTACAGAGTGGAGAGGGAGGAATGCCATCATAGGCCTGGGGACCAGCCTTCGAAGTCAGGCAGTGCTTGTAGCAACATCAAGGTGGCAGCTAGAGCAGACTAGTGGGAGATGAAGCTGTGGAGGAAGGTGGGAGCCCTTCATTCAATTCACAGATCTTTACTGTTGAGCACCTGCTGTGTACCTGGTCTATAGCTAATGTTTTGGACTCTTGTTCCCCAGTTTAAGCTATCACCCCTTGCCCCCCTGATACCCTACCCAACTTCCGTTGATCTTAGAGCTCAACTGTTAATTTCTTTATCTTTTCCAGATCTTGCAGCTTCATTATATACCTGCAGCAGAAGAACCAGTGCACAGAATGGAATCTTGTAAGGGCAGATTGTGATTTATTCAGCATCAATTAATATACGAGAACAATTTCTGGCACATGGTAGACACTCTACTTATTGGTCAGTGTTTAATTCACAACTAACCAGCCAGTGACCTCCCTTAGACCTTTCCTCTGTTATTTTGGATTTCTCCTATACCGTGATATAAAATTTGCTGTTTATGTCTTGTATACATTCCATATTTTTTAACTACTAAAACTTATTTTTATAATTTTTGGCTCTTCTTTCTGCAGACATGGGTCTTATGCCCTTGCCCCCTAATTATGCCTGATTCTTGGCTTCAGCTTCTCTGCTGATGGCCACCTAGCATCTTCCCCCTCAACATCTCCTCCCAACCCCCACCAGCCTCCATGTCCCATGACCCGTATATCTTGCTCTTGTCACTTCACACCACACCAGTGTTCCTCCCTAGCTTCCACCCTCTCCTGCTTCATGCCCTGACCCCACAGTAAAGGCCTGGGCTTTTCCACCCTCCCTCCTCAGCAGCTGCCATGCAGCCTGGTTTTACTTCCTCAACTCCTTACATCACCATATATGTCCCAATGAGAGTCTGAGCTCCTTGTTTTAGTGTTATTATTTTTATTAGCAAAACCCTTAGTTCTCATTTTGTCTTTTCCAGTGAAACAAAAATGTGTCTTCCTTGGTCCAAGTCTGCGGGAAGCCTAGGGCAGGGACATGAGGAAGTGGGTTGGGTGTCTAAGTCTCCATATCCTGTCTGAGCTTGTCTGTACTCAGTGAAGTGCATGGCAGGAGCAACCTGCTGGAGGAGCCAGGGCACAGCTGTGCACAGGCTTGGTCTCTTAAGTGTCTTCCTTCCCACCTTCTGCACACTTGTCCTCATGGCCTCTGACCAGTACGGCAGGTACAGGGTAGCCCACACTCTCCAGATTCTGTTCTGGGGTATATGTGGAGCTCTCCCTCCAAGCTCTTCACCTGCTTGGCCTAGTTCTCCAGCATCTGCTCACAGGTTCGGGCCACCTCACTGAGCTTGAGGCGAGCATAGTCCACTCTCTTCATGGCCATTTGACAGTCCTTCCTTGAAGAGTAGCTGGAGCCCTCGTGAGGCTGCCCTGTGGCCACCTATAGGACATTCAGATTGATCAGTGAAGCACCCCTTCCCTCACCCATCTCCCCAACAAGTCATCAGGTCTTTTGCCTCATTTCTTCCCTGAGTTTGAATTTGCTATGCCAGATGGTTAGCTGGATTACCTAGGGCATGTCAATGAACTTCTATTAACCTCCTCTGTAAAGTGGGGATGACTGTAACTACTTCCTAGAGTTGTTATGGGCTTCCCTGATGGCTCACATGGTAAAGAATCTGCCTGCAATGCAGGAGACCAGGGTTCAATCCCTGGGTTGGGAAGATCCCCTGGAGAATGGAATGGTTACCCATTCCAGTATTCTTGCCTGGGAAATTCCATGGACAGAGGAGCCTGTCAGGCTACAGTCCACAGGGTCACAAAGAGTCGGACACGACTGAGAGGCAGTTTCACTTTTCAGAGTTGTTATAGGATTAGATAATGCAGAATGTCTAGAACACTGTACAAGTTTAGTAAATGGTGCTTCCTGTTGTAATAACCTCAGAGCCCTTTCAGTCCTCTTCCTTTTCTCGTGAGGTAGCTGTCTGGAGCGCTATACACTTAAGGTCAGGTCAAATGTCTAAGGGCAAATCCTATAGATTTCCTATTGTTTAGATGCCCTCTCTCAGGACTTTCCCACGCACTGGCTCATGTGATGCAACTCAGTGACACAGGAAACCTGTGCTGGAAGGGAAGGATGCTGCCAGGATCGACGGGCTTGCTGGGTAGGGCTGGTTTTGCTTGGCTCCGGGGACCAAAGCTGTGCCCCGGACTCGAAGAATAAGGCTAAGGCAGAGAGCTGGGGTGGGAGCGTAGCACGTTCCACCACACACACCTGAGTGAGATAGCGGATCTGAGCCGACAGTTCTGCCTCCACGTGCTGCACCGACGCGGTGAAGGCCGCTGCCTGTCGGTCTAAGAGCCTCTCGTTGGTTTTTTCCTTGGACAGTTCCAAGATCACGGTACCTGCCAGAGTGGAGAGCCGGCGGGGCTGTCCGAAGACCGCCAGTATAGCCCCGCCCCAGGGCCAGCCCCACCCACCCCTAAACCCAGTTAGGATCCCTTCCAACCCAACCTGGTCCGCACATGTGCAAGCGGTCGCGCTTGCTCTCGCGCCCGTTACCCCTCTCGTCATCGTATCCCGAACCTGCATTCTGAAGAATGGCTCCAATTTCTCTTTCGATGTCTTCCAGGGCGCGTAGTCGCTCGTTCGCCAGGCTGTAGGTAGCCATCGTTACCCTGGGGTTTTCTTTTGCGAAATACTACGGAAAAACGCCCGGAAGTAACTGTCGGTTTGCGCCTGCGCAGAGAGCGCACCTTAGCCAACACTACAGTTCCCAAGATGCTCAGCGTGGTCTTTCCCTTCTCGTTTCACCTGGTGAACTACAACTCCCAGGGTCTCCTGCGCATGCCCACTGCGAGACCCCACCGCGTGACCACCTGTGGTAAGACGGAGTATCGAATATTTCTCCAGTCTAAGGCCATTCAGACCTGTCCACCTTCACGACACTGTTGTGGTCTGTTTAATTTCTTCTACAAGAATTTCTTGAGCGTCTGCGGGGTGCTGGGTGATGATGGTAGGACCTTTGGGGATTACAGATTGGACAGCCATGGACCCTCTGTCTGCCTATCCCATTCCGCCACCTATCGGGGTCCGGGGAAAACGACTTGGTGAGTGTGACATTATTCGCCGTAGCGCTTCCCTCTGACCGGGAGCTCCGCTAAAACACGGACTGTCAGTGTATTCTGAGGCGCTTGCTCCTGTCAGCCGTTTCCCTCTCTGATTGCTTATTATGTGGTTGCCTCTGGGGATACAAAGGTGAGTGAGGTGGACTCTCACGTGAGAGTGGATAGGTGCTTTATTAGGGATACGCCCAGGGTGTATCCCTAGGAATAGAGAAAGGATTCTAGGAGGAAATGTTACTTGTACTGAATCTAGGGGTTAACCAGGTGACTGAGAGGTTGGAGTGGAAAAGGGAAGGGCACAGCAAGCGCATAGTGCTGTGAGGGGCCGACACATTAGAAGTCCAATAAGTTTGACTGGAGTGAACGCAGTGTGGTTGGAGACTAGGTGTGACTGGGGAGACCGCAGTGGGGAGCCAGACCAGAAAATGGCTTGCAAGCTAAGGAATTTGAACTTTATTTTGAAGGCATTTGGGAACGGTTGAAAGGTTTTCAAAAAGTGGATTCTGACCAGCTATATCTTTCAGGAAAGATCAATCTTGACAGTTTATGGAAGGTTGAGAATGAAGCCAATTTGCCCAGGGTTAGCAAGCGAGTGGAGGGTTTTAGTTAAATTTGAGGTATCTAGCATTTAACTTCACTCTTTTTCTAAATCCTAAGAAGATAACAATAAGGGGATTTAAGGAAGGGGTCAAGGAAAGAGAGGAGTTAATAATACCAAAACTTTCAATAGAAACTGGAACCAGCAGTGAAGAAAGCTTAGAAGCAACCTGATTTACCCCTAAATCAATGGGGTTACGGTACAGCCGGGCTGTCAGTCAGTTCAGTTGCTCAGTCCTGTCCAACTCTTCCACCCCATCGACTGCAGGGCGCCAGGCCTCTCTGTCCATCACCAACTCCCAGACTTTACTCAAACTCACATCTGTTTAGTCGGTGATGCCATCCAACCACCTCATCTTCTGTCGTCCCCTTCTTCTGCCTTCAATCTTTCCCAGGGTCAGGGTCTTTTCCAATGAGTCAGTTCTTCACATCAGGCGGCCAGAGTATTGGAGTTTCAGCTTCAGCATCAGTGCTTCCAATGAATATTCAGTACTGATTTCCTTTAGGATGGACTGGTTGGATCTCCTTGGTGTCCAAGGGACNTCCCCTTCTTCTGCCTTCAATCTTTCCCAGGGTCAGGGTCTTTTCCAATGAGTCAGTTCTTCACATCAGGCGGCCAGAGTATTGGAGTTTCAGCTTCAGCATCAGTGCTTCCAATGAATATTCAGTACTGATTTCCTTTAGGATGGACTGGTTGGATCTCCTTGGTGTCCAAGGGACTCTCAAGAGTCTTCTCTGACACCACAGTTCAAAAGCATCAGTTCTGCATTCAGCTCTCTTTATAGTCCAACTCTCATATCCATACATGACTACTGGAAACACTATAGCTTTGACTAGACAGACTTTTGTTGGCAAAGTAATGTCTCTGCTTTTTAATAAGCTGTTTAGGCTAGTCATACTTTTTCTTCCAAGGAGCAAGTGTCTTTTAATTTCATGGCTTCAGTCAGCATCTGCAGTGATTTTGGAGCCCCCCAAAAGAAAGTCTGCGACTGTATCCATTGTTTCCCCATCTATTTGCCATGGAGTGATGGGACCAGATGCCATTATCTTAGTTTTCTGAATGTTGAGTTTTAAGCCAACTTTTTCACTCTTCTCTTTCACTTTCATCAAGAGGCTCTTTAGTTCTTTTTTGCTTTCTGCCATAAGTGTGGTGTCATCTGCATATCTGAGGTTATTGATATTTCTCCCAGCAATCTTGATTCTAGCTTGTGCTTCATCTAGTCCAGCATTTCTCATGATGTACTCTGCATATAAGTTAAATAAACGGGGTGACAGTATACAGCCTTGACTTAATGCTTTCCCGATTTGGAACCAGTCTGTTGTTCCATGACCAGTTTTAACTCTTGTTTCTTGACCTGCATACAGATTTTTCAGGAGGCAAATAAGGTGGTCTGATATTCCCATCTCTTTAAGAATTTTCCACAGTTCGTGTGATCCACAATAAACTTTGGCTTTGGCATAATCAGTAAAGCAGAAATAGATGTTTTTCTGGAACTCTCTTGCTTTTTCCATGATCCAGTGGATGTTGGCAATTTGATCTCTGGTTCTTCTTGCCTTTTCTACATCCAGCTTGAACATCTGGAAGTTCACAGTTCATGTATTGTTGAAGCCTGGCTTGGGGAATTTTGAACATTACTTTGCCAGCGTGCGAGATGAGTGCAATTGTGCGGTAGTTTGAACATTCTTTGGCATTGCCTTTCTTTGGGATTGGAATGAAAACTGACCTTTTCCAGTCCTGTGGCCACTGCTGAGTTTTCCAAATTTGCTGGCATATTGAATGCAGCACTTTCACAGCATCATCTTTTAGGATTTGAAATAGCTCAACTGGAATTCCATCACCTCCATTAGCTTTGTTCATAGTGATGCTTCCTAAAGCCCACTTGACTTCACATTTTAGGATGTCTGGCTCTAGGTGAATGATGACACCATTGTGGTTATCTGGGTCATGAAGATCTTTTTTGTACAGTTCTTCTGTGCATTCTTGCCACCTCTTCTTAATATTGTCTGCTTCTATTAGGTCCATACTGTTTCTGTCCTTTATTGTGCCCATCTTTGCATGAAATATCTCCTTGGAATCTCGAATTTTCTTGAAGAGATCTCTAGTTTTTCCCATTCTATTGTGGTCCTCTATTTTTTTTTTTTTTTTTTTTGCCTTGATCACTGAGGAAGGCTTTCTTCTCTCTCCTTGCTGTTCTTTGGAACTCTGCATTCAAATGAGTATATCTTTCCTTTTCTCCTTTGCCTTTCTCTCTTCTTGTCATAGCGGTTTGTAAGGCCTCCTTAGACAACCATTTTGCCTTTTTGCATTTGTTTTTCTTGAGGATGGTCTTGATTCTTGCTTCTTGCACAATGTCACAAACCTCCATCCATAGTTCTTCAGGCACTCTGTCTATCAGACCTAATCCCTTGAATCTATTCGCCACTTCCACTGTATAGTCGTAAGGGATTTGATTTAGGTCATACCTGAATGGTCTACTTGTTTTCCATACTTTCTTCAATTTAAGTCTGAATTTGTCAATAAGGCGTTCATGATCTGAGCCACAGTCAGCTCCCAGTCTTGTTTTTGCTGACTATGTAGAGCTTCTCCATCTTTGGCTGCAAAGAATATAATCAATCTGATTTTAGTATTGACCATCTGGTGATGTCCATGTGTAGTCTTCTCTTGTGATGTTGGAAGAGTGTTTACTATGACCAGTGTGTTTTCTGTGCAAAAGTCTGTTAGCCTTTGCCCTGCTTCATTCTGTACTCCAAGGCCAAATTTGCCCTTTACTCCAGGTCTCTCTTGACTTCCTACTTTTGCCTTCCCGTCCCCTATAATGAAAAGACATCTTTTTTGGGTGTTAGTTCTAGAAGGCCTTGAGCTGTTCAACTTCAGCTTCTTCAGCGTTATTGGTCGGGGCATAGACTTGGATTACTGTGATATTGAATGGTTTGCTTTGGAAACGAACATCGATCATTCTGTCGTTTTTGAGATTGCATCCAAGTACTGCATTTCAGGCTCTTTTGTTAACTATGATGGCTACTCTGTTTCTTCTAAGGGATTCTTGCCTACAGTAGTAGATATAGTCATCTGAGTTAAATTCACCATTCCAGTCCATTTTAGCTGGAATGTAGGTAGTACTAAAATTAGGAGGATTATTTGAAGTAACAAGGCTGTATATTGTCACCCTGCTTATTTAACTTCTATGCAGAATACGTCATGAGAAACGCTGGGCTGGAAGAAGCACAAGCTGGAATCAAGATTGCCAGGAGAAATATCAATAACCTCAGATATGCAGATGACACCACCCTTATGGCAGAGAGTGAAGAGGAACTAAAAAGCCTCTTGATGAAAGTGAAAGAGGNCCACCAGCTTCACCTTGACCCTGTAGGACACCAGGATCCCCAGCACCTCCTTGTTGGCACCCTCCTTCACGCTGCAGTTGGGGGAAGGGGTTGGACCAGAGCCCGCTGCCCTGCCCACTGCCCACCCCGGGGCCCCCGTGAGGAGGCAGGACTACAGGCACCAGCATGCTCATGTCATGCAGAGTACCCTGCTGTGGCCCTTCTCATCCCTCTCTCAGTAAAAGCCCAAGTCCTTCCAGCCCAGCCACCCTGCACTGTCTTGCTCTCCATCAGCCCTCTGACCCCACTTCCAGCTCCCAGACTGGCCTCCAAGGCTTGCTGTGTGTGGTCGTGTACAGAGGGGTGGGGAGGGGTGAAATTCAGCCCCTACTTTATGAAGCTGTTGCCCCTAGAGGGCCTGTCTCAGACACCCGGGTGGTCCACCTCAGGGTCTCTGTGCCTGTGGTACCCTCTGCCTGGAGCGCTCCTGCCCTGCACATCCACATTACATACTCCCTTGGTATCTTCACCCAGAATCCACCTCTGGATCAGGCCTCCCCATCCCTCCTACCACACTCCCCTTTATATCTCCCATGTTGGCCTTGCTTTTTCTCCTTAACACCTGTCACTAAGCACATTACACATTCTGTCCTGTATCTGGTTTGTCTGGCCTCCCTCTGAGAACGGGAGAGGTGTTTGGGATCTGTTCAGTGATAGAGCCCTGGCCCGGGGGACAGAACCTGGCACACAGCCGCACAGAATGGTGTCTAGTTTCCTGCACTCCAGCCAGTCCCCCTCCCGGCCGACTCCCCCTCACATGGTGCTGGACGCCAGGTTGGTGTCCTCGTGCTTGAGCTTCCCGTCCAGGGCGAGGCCGCGCTTCTCCCGGTTGTTGCTGAGCAGGGGTGTTATGGTGTACACCTTACAGAATGTGGAACTGGGCGACACCTGGTCACTGTGGGGTGGGGACAAGAGAGGGAGACTCTGAGGGGGCAGGCGGGGTAAGGGGGCAGCTCCCTCCCCCAGCGGCTTCTCCCCCATCACCAGCACCTCCTCTCTGTGGGCACGGGCCACAAGGAGTAGGTTTTGGCTCAACCTGCTCAAGAAAACGGGCAGCTCAGAGCCACCCTCAGACTGGAGGGAATGCCCTTGTAAATTGAGACAGTTTGAGAAGAACCACCCACGTCCCCACGTTCCCAGGGCCCACCCTTCCCAGGGCTGTTGTGCTACTCACTCTTGTTCGACCTGAGCCACGGGACACTTGTACTGGGCAGTGCTGAAGAGGCAGATGTCGGCGTACTGTCTCACTGTGGGGGGAAGGGGCCAGGTGCCAAGCCGGGGCATGGGGTACAGACAACCCCCTACTTAGCTCCAGACCCTGGCCCCAGGCCACCACTGCCCTGGGCCCTGTGAGGACCCTCACTGCCTCTCCATCTCATCCCGGGACAGACAGCCTGAGGTCTTTGAGCCCTGTGGGTCTCCCAAACTGGGCTCTGTCCTAGGGCTGAGCTGATGCTTGAGGCCACATTGGCAGAAACTGCCCATCCCACCACCTCGCCGACCACCGTAAGGCCCCCTTCCAACCCCCACCTCCTACCAGAGACTTTGATCTTCTTGACAGTCTTGGTGGAGTTATTGGTGACGTGGACATTGACATTGAGGGGCTCCCCATGGTAGTACAGCTTTTGAGGGGAGGGGGTCAGGTTAATTGGGTGTTTTCGCTGGTCCTGTTATTAGCATGCCCCCCTCCTCACCCCGGCCACACACACACAGGGCTGGGCCTCCTCCCACCCTGTACCCAAGCCCACCCTCAGCTAAGGTGGCCTCCTTTGAAAACATCATCCCGCCTTGTGGTTCCAGCCCTCCCCCCAGGGCCTGCACTGCAGTACATGCGTCGCCACCCCACCTCCTTGTCCAGTGAAGCCTCAAGGTGCAGGGACCGGTCAGACATGAGGAAGTGGCGTGTGGTTTCGGCTGAAGGCTGGGGGCCGGGTTTCTCTGGGGCAAACTGCACCTTTCGGATCACCAGACGCACAGAGTTCCTGGGGGCAGGGGGTGAGCGGTGAGAGGGTCAGTCTTCAGAGGGTCAGACACTGGTTCCCACCTTCCACAGGGGTCCGGGTCAGGCCCGAGGGGAGGTTNAAGAGACAGGGTGAGCGGTGAGAGGGTCAGTCTTCAGAGGGTCAGACACTGGTTCCCACCTTCCACAGGGGTCCGGGTCAGGCCCGAGGGGAGGTTGCTTCCCTCACCGTTTGTGGCTTTTCTCTTCTAGTGATTTGGCGCAGAAGGCTCGAATCTCAAAGTCTACCCCGCAGGCCTCAAGGGGGGTAGAAAAGGTCACATCTTACACAAGGTCCCTGCCACCACTCCCTTCCTTCCTGCTTCCCTGGCCTTGGGCAGGGACTCTTGGTCTGAGGAGCCTAGGGCCTGGGTCTCCCGCCTCTGCCTCCCCGAGGCCTGGCTCCTGCCTGGGCTGTGCAAGGTGAGCCCTTCTACCCTTATGAGCAGGTCAAGAGCAGAAGGCAGTATTGCACGGGCACAGGGGACAGCGCCCATTCCATAGGGCCACCACGGCGCATAGTTCCCTGCCCTGAGTCCCACCCTGATGTCTCCTCAGCACCCCAGCCCGCCTCAGGTGTGCCCCTGGCTTCTGCTGGACTCTTCCTCCTGTACCTTCCCTGTGTCCTCTGGGCCTGGCTGCAGGGTGACGGAGCAGGGCAGGTTCTGGGGTATCTGGCAGAGGAAAAGAGTTCAGTTCTTCCAGAAAGCCCCCAAATCTTCCTCCCAATCTCAACTTAAAGAGGCTGGAGGACTCCTGGGGATGAGAAAGGAGAACAGAGGGGGCCCCAGGGAAGAGGCAGCGAGGCCAGGAGTGCAGGGTGACCCTGAAGGGATCTGGGGGTCCCACAGTGTTACTCCCAGACCTTCTTGTAACAGGTTGCCTCACCCCTGCCCCCAACACAGTCCCAGACCCCTTGCTCTGCAGAGGGTGGGGGCATCCTCACTGTGAAAAAAAAGGGGTGGGCATGCTGGCCCAGCTTCCTCAGCAGCCGCTCCTGCAGGCGGGTGGGGGGCCGGGGTGGGTTTGACGTTGGGGGGAAGGCCTGGTAGTTGGCGATGAACAGGTCTTTGCGGAAGGACAAGCCCAGCACGTCCAGGTCTTCGCGGCCATAGCGAAAGGCGCAGGTGAGGGTCACGAACACTAGCAAGGGAGGGCAAGGCGGGGTGGTCAGGAGCGCCCCTCCCAAAGTCCCCCCAGTTCGTAGCAGCAGCTCCTCCTTCCTCAGCAGCATAGCAGCGGCCTGAATCTCGCCCGGCTCCTGGCTTTTGCCTCGGCTCCCCACTGTCTCTTTGGGGGCTGTCTCAGTGCCAGCCCCACCTTCCTGACTCCCTTCCCTCGGGCCCTTGGCCTCAGGGCCAGTACCTTTGCGGTCCTTCAAGTAGTCCGGGTCCACTAGCACCACGCCATCTGGGGAAGGGGACACAGGAGTGCAGTTCCTGTCAGGGCCTCTCCTCCATTCCTGGGCCCAGGAACTGCTTCCCATCTCGGGGGACATGATGCTCCCTTCTGGGCACTCTTACTTACCTACCGGATCCACTTTGTCCAGGTGGTCCACAAAGTCCCGCTTGCCCAGGTACACTGTGAGCTGAGGACGCAGAAGGGTCACAGGAAGCCTGGGTAGGAGGCTGGCAGGGCTTCAGAGCCCTCAAAAGTGGCTGCCCTGCCCCTGGGCCTCCCAGGCTGGGGGTCTCTGAAGGAGTTTCTCTGAGTTTTTATAGGGTTGCAAGAGGAGAGTGGTGGGCTTTCCCCTGACTAGCTGAACTTGAGGCTTTTTAACTGCTCCCTAATACAGGTTCCAGGTGGGTGGGTGTGTCTGTGTGTCCAGGAGAACCTGGCCCTAGGCAGGCGATTAGAGAGCCTCACCAGATGCCTCCAGGCCTGGGCTTCTGGCCCCTCCCCCTGAGTCTCACTTAGGACCCCAGCCTGTCCCCACCCAGCCCTGTGGCTGGCTTAGGCCTTTGCGGCCAGGGGCTTCAGGAGGGAAGGAAGTCGGCTCTTAGCTGTCACAGGAAGTGGGGAGCTTGGGGTTGGGGATCGTCTAGGGGCAGGCCGGGACTTGTGAGGGCCCAGGGAGGGTCGGGAGGAGAAGCGCTGTGGGAGACTCACCTTGCAGTTAGGACTCGACTTCTTGAAGACCCTAACAAAACAGAAAGGGAAACCCACTGCCTGCCTCAGACTCAGCAGGGACCCCGGTGCCAGGACCTTGTCCCTCCCTTGCCTGAGAAGGCAGAGCTCACCCTAGATTCCCACCTGGAGGCTTTGGGGCTTTACCCAGCCTTACCCCATCCCACTTCTCCCCAAAAGGAAAGGTAACCACAAGTCCTTAATACTCCCAGCATGGCAGCCCCTCCAAGCTGGTTGCCATGGCAACCTTCTTGCTACACCCTCAGTAGTTTCCCTTCTTCCCTGGCAATGGCCTCTGGTTGCCAGAGGAACTGCTCAGGCTCTTCCCAGAGGATCTCCTCCAGGGGGACCTGAATGGGCAGGTTGCAGGTTGTCTGTATAAGACCTCTGCCTCTTTCCATCTCTGGTCACCACCTCCCACAAGAGCTGGAGTACTGGAAAGAGCAGTGGCTCTAAATTGGTTTCAATTATGGGCAGTTCCTAAGTGTGACCCTACTCTCCATTAACCTCCAACTGTCCCTGTCTCTGATCTCAGCAGCTTAAAATGTTATTTGTCTTTCAAGTCCCAGCTCAGATGTCACCTCCTTTAGAAAGTAGATCCAGCCCCACTCTAGTCACTCCCTTTTTGGGGGTTTCTGTCACACCTTGTTTATGCTTTACCTGTAGTGTGATAGGGCTTCCCAGGTGGTGCTAGTGGTCAAGAACCTGCCTGCCAGTGCAGGAGATGTAAGAGACAAGGGTTCAATCCCTGGGTCGGGAAGATCCCCTGGAGGAGGGCATGGCAACCCACTCCAGTATTCTTGCCTGGAGAATCCCATGGACAGAGGAGCCAGGTGGGCTGCAGTCCATGGGGTCACAAAGAACTGGACTTAGCACACATGTAGTGTGATAATGTGCAGTTAGCTGTGTATCATCTATTTCACTAGACTGTGAGCAACAGAGGCCTTATTGACTCAGGCATCCCCAGCATAGTTCCAGCCATAAGCCAGATGCCATGATGCTTCCTAAAATTTATTGGGTGAATGGTTCATGCCCTGTAGCGTTGCAAGTGTTTCAGGTGTGCTATTGCATTTAATGCTCTTAGCAACCTAGTGATGGAGGTCCTAATATTCCTATTTTACAGGTGAGGAAACTGAAGCCCAGGAGAGGTCAAGTATTTTGCCTGAGGTCACGGAGAGTGTAAATGGTGGAATTCGGGTACAGAGGTACTCTGGCTCTTCATCACTAAATGATTGTACTATCCTGCCTCTGTTCTTGGCATTATGTTTGTTGGAGTGAAGGAGATTTCACTTTCTGGTTGCTGAAATGGTCTAAGCTTGGACTCCACCCACTGCTGGGAGGATAGGGAGATGTCTGGCAACCCCTGTGCCCTGGCCACTCGTGGGCCTGTTCTTTGCTGCCCCACCTTACTCCTACCAATCCACTCTGCCTCAGCAGTGATACCCAGGAAGGGTCCCCAGGTAGTAGAAACTGAAATCCTGCCACCTGGCCCATCCATTGTAACAAAGTCACATGCCCCTTCTTCCCAGAAGGCCAAGCTATCCAAAGACCATAAGGCATAGGCTACAGAGGCCCCCAGGTACCCCCACTGAGGAAAGGAGGGCAGACACTGGTATGGTGGGAACTAGGATAAGCACCCTATCTCTTGTCCCCACCTGGGGGCTGACTGCTGTGGCAGCCTTCAGCTCTCCCTCCCCTTTGCTTCTGGTTTTCCTCTCTGTCCCAGTGTTTCTTCCTATTAGGAGTCCTTGGCAGAGGGTTGGGACAGCCACAGTCTGTTGGACAACTGGAGTGTGGTTCTGGAGTAAATTGCCCTGAAGCGGCTGCAGGGCACCTGCCCTTTGGATCCTAACCCAGCCAACCTCCTGCTGGCTAGGGAGGAGCAAGCATGTGTATACTGAGGCTTGCCNTTGGGACAGCCACAGTCTGTTGGACAACTGGAGTGTGGTTCTGGAGTAAATTGCCCTGAAGCGGCTGCAGGGCACCTGCCCTTTGGATCCTAACCCAGCCAACCTCCTGCTGGCTAGGGAGGAGCAAGCATGTGTATACTGAGGCTTGCCAAGAAGGCGGAGTTTTGGGGTGACCTGAGAGGTGCCGGTGGGTGGGGGGGGGGACAGCAGAAGCAGATGCCCTTCACACTTCCTGCTATTCTCTCCATTTCCTGTGGCCCAGAATTTGATGGAGGTGGGAGGGATTGTGCCAAGTCAGCAGTCCCCGTGTGGTCCATCCGTCCCCCTCCCTGAACCACATAACGGAAATCTGGGGCCTCCCTCAAGTCAGCGACTTCCCCTTTTGCTGTGTTCAACCCCTAATCCAGGACACTAGTCCTTCCGATCACCTATCCAGTATCAGTCGACTGGGTGTTCGGGAACCTGTGATTTCCTATTCTATGGGTGGGGAGCTGTGGGGCTGGTAAAATGTTTTGCAGAACAAGTGACAGCTCAGAGTCAGGCCCCCATTTCTGATCCTCTCTGGAGAGAAGCAAATAGCCCCAGTCTTTTTCCTCTTTTGCTCCTGCTCCCCAGAGACTCAGGCATTCACCCCCGGAGGTGTTGGGTCACAACAGGAAGTGGATTTTGCTAGAGACCAAAAAAGAGAACTCGGGGTGTCAGTGGAAGGAAGGAGCCTCGATTGCACAGAAAACATCCGGGGAGTGGATGGCGTGCCCTGGGCAGATACAGCCTCCCCTCACTCACGGGAAGAGGGATAAGGCCCAGAATTGGGGAGGGTCGCCAAGCACTCTTTGCTCCCCCAAAATGAAGCTGTTGCTCCTAGCAACCCGGGGGAAAGCAGAAGTTTGGAAGCAGAGCCACCACCCGGCCCTTGGGGCCGGTGGGGGCAGCCTGTGGGGTACTGGATAGGAGGCTTTCAAGTGGCTGAGCACGAGTCTTGGGGGGATCCCGCCCCTGGCATCTAGTCTGCCCACACCCGTCCCCTCCGGGCCGGCCACCTGCTCCTTCCTCCGCCCCTGCAACGCAGGCTGCACCGGAGAACCCAGTCGTCCTGCCCGCTACATCTCTGAGAGAACCCCGATGCAGGTTTCTTGATCTTCAGCCCTCGCTTTCTGCAGGGACTGTGGCATGCCTTCCCCTCATTATCCTCGAGGACCTAGGCGTGCGGCCCCGGATGGCTGTCCCCTAGGGACCCAGGCGTCCGGCCCCCGAATTCTCTCCCCGGTGTTCCTGTCTGGGGACCGTCCCGGCACCCGCCCGGTGCCGCCGTTCACGTCCCGCCGAATGGCCCCACCTCTCTTACCTGGTCCCGGGTTTCTCTCCCATGGTGCGCGCGCCCGCCACCCGCCCGGTTCGCGGATAGCTCACAACCTCCTAGCCCGCTGCCAGGTCCCTGCTCCTCCCCGCGCCACTGCGCACGCGCGCCTCCGCGCTCTCTCCACTACCCCCGCCTCTCCTTCCCCCCTCCCNCTGGGTCATGAAGATCTTTTTTGTACAGTTCTTCTGTGTATTCTTGCCACCTCTTCTTAATATTGTCTGGTTCTGTTAGGTCCATACCATTTCTGTCTTTTATTGAGCCCATCTTTGCATGACATGTTCCTTTAGGAGGATATTAAAGAAGCCCAGAAAGAATGAAAGAGTTATAATGGTGGTGGGAAAAACCATCATTTTATAAAGACATCATTTTTCCTCATATTGTCTGTAAGTTTAATGCCATATCAAAATAACAATGAGACTTTTGGAAGGGAACCAAATTTTAAACATAATAAAAAGAATCAACTTTCAAGTGTAGTGAGGAAAATTCTGAAAAACTGGAGTAGAGTGGGCATTTATCTTTCCAGTTTATTACGTTATGATAATTAAAATAGTGTTATGGGTGCAATCATAATAAATGTAGCAATGAAACAGGATAGTGTCCAGATACAGATCCATGTGGGGGGCTTCCTCCGTTGCTCAGGGGTAAAGAATCCACCTGCAGTCCAGGGACTCAGGTTGGATCCTTGGGTGGGGAAGATCCCCTGGAGGAGAGCATGGCAAACTACTTTGGCAAAACTTTCCAGTATTCTTGCTGGGAAAATTCCATGGACAGAGGAGCCTGGCTGGCTGTGGTCCCTGGGGTCACAAAGAGTGCATGACTGGAAGGACTGAAGCGACTGAGCATGTAACGTGGTGTTGCCTCAAGCCCATGGAGAACTAATGGCAGATTCACTAGATAGAGTTGGGACAATTGGCTATCCATTTAGGGAAAAAAGTTATATACTTCGCGTACCTTAAAGTAAATTCTAAGCAGCTTAAGGCCTAAATGCACGGAATGAAAATAAACCCTGTATCTATGTGTTTTTGTGTAGGCTAATATTAGGAAAGTATCCCCATTACTGGGGTAAAGACTTAGGTGGAGGGTTCAGTTCAGTTCAGTTCAGTTCAGTCGCTCAGTCGTGTCCGACTCTTTGCGACCCCATGAACCACAGCACGCCAGGCCTCCCTGGCCATCACCAACTCCTGGAGTCCACCCAAACCCATGTCCATCGAGTCGGTGATGCCATCCAATCCTCTTATCCTCTGTCGTCCCCTTCTCCTCCTGCCCTCAATCTTTCCCAGCATCAGGGTCTTTTCAAAGGAGTCAGTTCTTTGCATCAGGTGGCCAAAGTGGTCCACTGGAGAAGGGAGTGGCACACCACTTCAGTATTCTTGCCTTGAGAACCCCATGAACAGTATGAAAAGGTGGAGTGTGAGTTCTTTTTTTTTTTAACTTTATGCTCTCTTTGTTTGAATTTGTTTTGCAAGGCGAGTGTATTGTATCATTTCTCTCGTTGTAATGTAGTTAACAATGTCTATGATTTCAGACAAGGAGACTAGTTCCTTAGGAAGCAGTGATGTCTGGATGGAAAGTGTCCAGAAGCTCCGTTACATTAAAGGTTAGCTTTTGGATTCTGGCGCCTTTAGTCCTGACCACGTGTTCTTTAAGCCCCACGGGCCCGCCCCCAGTCGGTCCTCGACCCGGCCCATCCGCCCGGCCTTGAGTCCCGGCACTTCCACGCGGCGCATGCTCACTCTCAGCAGGCGTGCGGAGTCCTGTGCGCAGGACCAGGGCCCCCTCCTCACGACCCGTCCCCTCGAGGTATCCGTCGCGGTGTGTTTGCGTCATCGCGCCACGCCACCACTAGAGCCCAGTTGAAGATGGCGGCAGCCGTTCTAAGCGGGCCCTCTGCGGGTTCCGCGGCTGCTGTTCCCGGCGGGGCCGGGGGTCTCTCGGCGGTGGGCTCGGGTCCCCGTCTCCGCCTGATGCTGCTGGAGAGCGTGTCGGGGTTGCTGCAGCCGCGAACGGGGTCCGCTGTTGCTCCCGTGCATCCCCCAGCCCGCTCGGCCCCACATTTACCGGGGCTCATGTGCTTATTGCGGCTACATGGGACGGTGGGCGGGGCCCAGGTGAGTCTGTAGCCCGCAGGCCCGCGGCCCTGTTGGTAGGTTGGCTCAGCTTGTTTCGCGCCCGGGTCTTATTGCCCTGTAGCTGCAGGCAGTGGCGGGTAGAGGGAAGGAGAGCTGAGGTCAGAAGGCGGATCCAGGTATCTGGACGAGATTCACTCACTTCTTTATCAGCCGTGAGTAGAAGAAACTCAAGGAAGAGGAAGAATCTCGTTTTCTCTGTTGCTAGGCTATCGGTAGACGGTTATGAATGGGTTCGATCCCAGGCCCGCTCACGTACTAGATGTATGATCTTTAGCTTCTTTTTCCTTCGGCAGTATCTGTTTTGGGGATTGTTTCGACTGAGTGAATGGATGTATTCAGCAAATATTTACTGAGCTCTTAACTGAGGGCCACATCTTGGACGCTCCAGTTATAGATGCGATGGCGATGAACAAAATGTGAGAATTGTATAGTCGTATACAGGGTGGTATACACAGTGGTATACACTGTGACAATTGTATAGAATTGTATAGCCCTCTAATCTAATCTGGAACACCGAGAGATTTTTCAGAGGTACCAGAGTTTAAGCTGAGATCTGCAAGTATGAGTAGGGGGTTTGGTAGGGGAAGAAAATGGAAGAGGCAGTTTGATCAGCGTAAAGCTTCCGTTGGAAGGTCCTCTGGTAGGAACTGAAAAGAAGGGCGTGGTGCTTGGGGTTAGAGATGGAGAGGAAGAGCGTGGGTGCGATGAGGTGGGTAGGCTGTGGACAAGTCATGCAGCACTTTGTAGACTCGCTTAGAAGGGTTCTTTGGATTGTACAGAGTAGAATCTGACATCCATTCAGTCCTGTAAGCTTGAAACCCAGATGTCATTCTAGACACTTTCGTCTTGCTCACACACCTCTTTATGCAGTCTGTTAAGTCCTTTTGATTTTATCCTTTATGTGGCTTTCCATATCCTTTCCATTTTTTCCCATTGCCCCTATACTGGCTTGAACCTCCATTATCTGACCGAGATACTAATAAGACGTAACTGTCTAACCTATGATAGGTTCACTTTTAGTATTACCTGCTGTGCTTCATCTTTCTCCCCCTTACCCTCCCCTCAATTCTACCCATCCTTAAAGACCCAGGTACATGAGGTTTTCCTTGTCCCACCTTTGTTACTTGGACCTTCCCAGCTCTGTGCTTCCTTCCACGAAGAGGGTTGTCACAACCTGCTGGGTGTTTCAATAATCTTTGAAATAATAATAATTAGCCCCAAATTTATCAGCGATGACCTCATTTATTTGTATTAACATTAGTCCTCTTTGAGGGTGACAGGACTGTGCCTCTGGTAGCTCAGCCCAGTGATTCGTGTGGTTCCTAAGTGTTCCTGAAATATTACCATCTCTTCCGCCTATAAATATGTGATTTCCTTCATCATTTCTTTCAAGTCTTCCCCTTCTCTCTCAGGGTGAGCTACATGAACTTAATGTCTTGCTTATATTCTTTTAAGTGTCTGAAGTCTAGAAACATTGATTTTTAATTGAAGTATAGTTGATTTACAATGTATCAATTTATGCTGTACAGCAGAGTGACTCAGTTACATATACATACTTTTTTATATTCTTTTCCATTATGATTTATCCCAGAATGTTGAATATGGTTTCCCATGCTACACAGTGGTGGGTGGTGGGTTAGTCACCTAGTCGTGTCCAACTCTTTGCGACCCCACGAACTGTAGCCCGTCAGGCTCCTCTATCCTTGGAATTCTCTAGGCAAGAATACTGGAGTGGGTTGCCAGTCCCTTCTCCAGAGGATCTTCCTGACCCAAGGATCGAATCCAGGTCTCCTGCCTTGCAGGCAGATTCTTTACCATGTGAGCTACAGGGACCTTGTCTATCCAGCCTATGTGTAATAGTTTGCCTCTACTAGTCCCAAACTCCCGGCCCATCCTTTCCCTACCCTCCGTTCCCTTAGAAGTATTTTGAGTGAAGAAGCTAAGGGTGTTGTTGAACACCCCTTTATTATTGCCTGTATTATATTTTCGGGTATATCTTGCCTTGAATTTTTTTTATACTTGTGTTGTGTTATATTGCATTCTCAATACGGGGAACCATGTGGTGGGTTTCCTTCACTTCCCTGTAGATTTTCATTCAATGGACATTTACTGTTATGTAGCTACTTATCCAGGTAGATAAGTAAGATACTATTGTTTTCCTTGGAGAGTTTCTAGTTGAGATGAGAATTAAGGGTAAGTAAATAGGCCTGGAGCTTGAGAGACAAAGAGATCCATTGATTGTCCGTCTAAGCTTAAATCGCCAACTTTGCTTTCCCACAGGTACTGTAAACTCAGTAGTTCCAGAATGGAACTAACCTTAGAACAGTTCACAATTTCTGGCTTGTGTCCTAGCAACTGGTCTCCTAACTGGTCTTGCTCTCAGTCTTGCTGTTTTAATCCATTTCCCACAGCTGATCCTGTTTCTTGCCTCTTAAAATCTTAAGCACCTGGACTTTCCTGACTCTGCCTTTGCACTTACTGTCCTCTGCTTGGAAACCCTCCCTGAGCTGCTTCTCCATTCCCCACCCCACCCCCAACCCCCCACATCTTTTCAACTTAATGTTTTTCACTGCCTTTGGGAAACCTTTCCAAACTACCTATGATTGGGTATTCTTTATTACACCATATTGAAATTATATATTCATTTTTCATATACACTTAGTACTCACACAGCTGGGCTTTGATTTATTTTTGTAGTGGTTTTTTTTTTTTTTAATTTATATCGACAGATGAATGGATAAAGAAGTTATACATATGCACAATGGAGTATTATTCAGCCATAAAAAGGAATGCATTTGAGTCAATTCTAATGAGATGGATGAACCTAAAACCTATTATACTGGGTGAAGTAAGTCAGAAAGAGAAAAATATTGCAGTCTAATGCATATATATGGAATCTAGAAAATGGTACTGAAGAATTTATTTATAGGGCAGCAATGGAGAAGCAAACAAAATAGACTTATGGACATGAGGGGAGGGGAGGGGAGGGAGAGATGTAAAGAAACTTATATTACCATATGTAAAATAGATAGCCAACAGGGAATTTGCTGCCTGGCTCTGTAAACTCAACCCAGACTCTGTATCAACCTAGAGGACTGGGGTGGGGAGGGAGATGGGAGGGAGTGTCACTTCACTGTTACCTCTTGACTGTTTCACTCCCTTGTCAGCTCTTCTTACGAAGTTAAAAGGGACGGGATATATGTAATACCTCGGCTGATTCATGTTGAGGTTTGACAGAAAACAAAATTCTGTAAAGCAGTTTTCCTTCAATTAAAAAATAAATTAATTAAAAAAACAATTTATGGAAAATTTCAGATGACACAAAAATAGAGAAAATGGTATTTTCGAAACTTAATTATTTTTGGCTTCACTGGGTCTTCTCTGGGTCTTCGTTGCTGCGTTCGGGCTTTCTCTAGCTATGGCAAATGGACTACTCTCTGGTTGTGATGAGCAGGCTTCTTTTATTGCAGAGCACGGGCTCTAGAGCTCACGGGCTTTAGTAGTTGTGGCACACGGGCTTAGTTGCCCTGTGGCACGTCGGGGCATGTGAAATCTTGCCAGAGCAGGGATTGAACCCGTGTCCCCTGCATTGATTGGCAGGTTCTTAACCACTGGACTACCGTAGAAGTTCAAGAAAATTGTATCTTGAACCATCCCTACCTTTGCTGTCTCTGTCACCCAGATCTAACAGCGAACATTTTGCTCATCTTGTTTCATTCTCACTTTCCCAGCTCTGCCTCCAACCTCCCCTGCCCTTGGAGCATTTTAAAGCACATCCCACATCTCATTTCCCTTACAATTGCATGTACTTCAAAGGATAGAGTGTCTTGTTCCACCTTGTATCTCTGGGCCTTTGTATTGTCCCATTCTCTAGCCAGTAGCCAATGATCTTTTAAAAAATATCACCAAGATTACAGCATTGTCCTGCTTAAAACCATGCAGTTACTTATTGCACCAAGCTTCTTGACCTCCTTTCACATGACTCCTGGCCTGTCTTCACTAGACTCCAGCCACCCAGGCCAACCTTATTTCTGCAGCAGCTGAGGCCACGGCTCCTCACATCCTTCACCCTGCTGGGAATCTTCTGGGGAAGTGAGTTGCGTGTTTAGGTCCTAGCTTCCCTGCCACCATTTCAGAGGAGTCATTCCTGAGCACCGAGCATACGGTGGTTCTTATTTCCATCATTTTCTGTCACATTGTTCTGTTTTGATTATTTTGTAGTGTTTATCACTGTTTTAAATAATTTATCATCTGCCACGTTCTCTCTCCTCACCCTGTTTAAATTCCGTTGTGCTTACTTCCTTGCCCTTCTCCCTTCATCGTACTTGCCTGACAACACCCCGCGACTGTGTTTAATCCAACTTATTTGGTGCCTGCACCTGCACAGCTCAGTGTAGCTGAAAAAGAGCACGTATCCTGATTGGCTGGTCTCATTTTAAATTCAGGGCCACCATCATCTCAAGTAAACTCTTGCTGTTCTCTAGCAGTCCTGTTACATTTCTTTCCTCTGCAACCTCTGATGACTTCTCTCCATCCTCACGCTTAGCTGATGATGTCACTTCCTGTTTCACTGAGAAAAGAACAGCGGGATGGGAATTTGCTCTGCCAGCTTACCAATGTCTGTGCCCTGTGCTCGGCTGTCCCAGCCATTATTAGGGGTGAGCTGGTCCATGCCCGTACTAAGGCCAGGCCTCTGCTTGTACACGATGTCTATCCCCTCTCCACTTAGGCAAGTTCACTTCTTCATCATCAGCTTTTCCCTTTGTTAGGTTGTTTTCATCAGCATATAGCTCAAAACTGCTTTTAAAAAAGTCCCCCTCCAGCTCCTGTGCCATTTCTCTGCTTCTCTTTATGGCAGAACTCCTCAGAAGAGTTGTTTGTACCTGTACTTTCTCCCATTCTTTTCTTTAAAAAAAAAAAATTGCTTTGAAAATGACTTGCGATTTATAGAGAATTTGAAGGAATATACACTTCACCCAGATTCCTTGAATGTCAACATTTTCAATGCATGTTTGTGTTATCATTCTCTGTGCATATTTTTTCTAGGACCATAAAGGAGGAAGTTGGAGATTGGATGCCCTTCTGTTTCCTTAAAAACAACATTCCCTTACCTGACCACATTCCATCATGAAACTCAGAAAATCAGTGTTGATACAATCTTATTCCAGTTTTTTCAGTTGTGCTAAAAGTGTCCTTTATAGAAAGAGAAACATTTCTTATGATCTTAACATTTAGAATTTTAGTTATTTTATAGAATGTCCCTCAGGTTGCTTCGTCTGCTGTTTTCTGCTGATTTTTGGCAGGAATACTGCAGAAATAATATGTGACATTCCTGTTATATTTTATCAGGCAGCACATAATGTCTCTCTGTCCCATTATTGGTGGTGGTAACTTTGATCACGGGTTAAGGTGATAGTTGCCATGTATCTTCATTATGAAGTTATGATTTATTCCTGTGGGAAGATTATATATTTTTGTATCTTGTTACCCTTTCACCCACTTGTCCATTAAAGGTAGTTGCTCCCTGTTTGCCCCCACCAAACACCTCTCTGCCCTTTAGCCCTGCTGCTGCTGCTAAGTCGCTTCAGTCATGTCCAACTCTGTGTGACCCCATAGATGGCAGCCCACCAGGCTCTGCTGTCCCTTGGATTCTCCAGGCAAGAACACTGGAGAGGGTTGCCATTTCCTTCTCCAATGCATGAAAGTGAAGTCGCTCAGTTGTGTCCAGCTCTTCGTGACCCCATGGACTGCAGCCTACCAGGCTCTTCCACCCATGGAATTTTCCAGGCAAGAGTACTGGAGTGGGTTGCCATTGCCTTCTCCGGTCCTTCAGCCCTAGGCAACTGCAAATCTACTTTTTTTTTTTNCAGCTCTTCGTGACCCCATGGACTGCAGCCTACCAGGCTCTTCCACCCATGGAATTTTCCAGGCAAGAGTACTGGAGTGGGTTGCCATTGCCTTCTCCGGTCCTTCAGCCCTAGGCAACTGCAAATCTACTTTTTTTTTTTTCTATAGAAACCTATATTAAAGGCCTACTCTGACCATTTCATAGAAGTGAATCATAGAACATGTGGTTTTTGGGGTCTGACTTCTTTGCCTTAGCGTAATGTTTTTAAGGTTCATTCCTGTCTCAGAACTTCATTCCTTTTTAAGACCCAAGTAATATTCCATTGTGTTGATATGCTTCATTTTGTTTATCCAAACATGGTTGATAGACATTTGGGTTTTTTCCATTTTCTGGCTGTTAGTAATGCTGCTGTAAATGTTCGTGTACGAGTTCTTTTTTTTTTTTAGTTATTTATTTATGTTTGGCTGTGCTAGGTCTTTGCTGTGCGGGCTTCCTTTTTAGTTGCAGAAAAAGCAGGGGCTACTCTTGAGTTAGGGTGCACAGGCTTCTCATTGCAGGGCTTTCTTTTGCTGCAGAGCACAGGCTTTAGGGTGGGTGGGCTTCGGTAGTCGCTGTTTCTGGGCTTTAAAACGCAGGCTCAATACTTGTGGCACATGGGCTTAGTTGCTCCGAGGCATGTGTGATCTTCCTGGGTCAGGGATTGAACCTGTGTCCCCTGCACTGGCAGGCGGTTTCTTTACCATTGAGCCACCAGGGAAGTCCCATGTATAAGTTCTGATGAGAATATATGTTTTCGTTTCTCTTGGGCATATACTTCAGAGTGGAATTGTTGGGTCATACATAAAAGATGTTTAACCTTTGAGGAGCTGCTTGACTGTTTTCTGAAATGGCTACACCATTTTCTATTCCCATCAATGCTTGTGAGTATATCAGTACATCTTGCTCTCAACTTTCCTCTACTCAGGTGGCCTCCTGACGGAAGGCCCCGGGTCCGCACCATGTGAAGTGCTGTCTGCCTGCCCTACTCCAGGCTTTCCTTTCCTTCCTCAGTCAACTTTATTTTCCTCTTAGCACCAAGCACCATCCAACGTGCTTTTTCTTATTTGGTCACTTGTTGATTTTCTGTGTCCTCTAACTAGAATATAAGCTCACTAGCACCTCAAGCAATGTCTCACATGAAATAGGTAAATAAATATTGTTAAGTGAATCAACACTTGCCCTTCATGAGAACCAAGGACATTATTTCTTTTACTCAGCTTTGGATTCCTTCATCTGACTCAGTGTATAAGATGTGTTTGTTGAGAAAATGAAGATAACGGTTAGGAAGATAGCAGGCCCTCAGAGGAAGCTGGCCCTTCAGAGGGTGGAAAGGTTACCTGTGGGGGCCCTGAAGAGGGGACCTCTTTCAGGGCTCCCAGAATGTGTAGGAAGGAGGTTCCAGCTGGCTTGTTTGTGTGGGCATTAGCGGCTTGAAGGAGGATTTGGAGTGAAGGAGTGAGGGGTCCTGAGTTCCATGTCCAGTCAGTGCGCATTTAGGGATGCCCCTTTGAGCTCAGCACTGTCCCGGGAGACACAGGAGTAGGAACCTGTCTTTGAAGTCTGGCTGACGGGCTGAGTCAGACTGACTAGCCCTCTGCGTAGCCCTGATTTGCTGGGTGGGCAGTGGGGGCAGCCAGGTGAGATGTGACTTGAGGAAAGCCCTTGGGACAGGCTGCTCTGTGCCCCCTACTGAAAATAGGGCAGAGGCTGAAGGCGTTGAGGGGAATGGTCTTGGGGCCTCACTGGAGGTGTGACTTAGAACAGGCTCTGGAAGGGCCGGGGCAGGGATGGGCTTAGAGAAATCCTATGTCTTTAGCATCCTGTTCCTGACTGTTTTCTTTCCTCCAGAACCTTTCTGCTGTTGGGGCGTTGGTGGGTCTCAGTAATGCTCGTCTCGGTTCTATCAAAACTAGGTAAGTCTCTAGCCATGTTTTTTCTCCAGGGGGGATGTTTCTTTAGGAAGAGGGCCATCCATCTGTCCATGCATCATCACCACCCCGTGGAGCCAGGAGGTTTCTCCAGTCCCAGGGTGGAGAGTTTGATTCTTTTCATGAGCTCACTTGCGTTGAACCCCACCTGTGGCGGCTTCCAAGAGTCCCTCGCCCTGCCTTCTGTCCCCTTCTTCCCTTGGTGCCCATGCCTCCAAGTCCTCCAGTATCTCGGGAATGATTCTGGCCAGTGAGAGTAAGAGGGCATTGAATGGCTTTCTCTGCAGGCTAGCCACCTCTCCTGTGTTGTCACTCACCTCTGTCTTACCAGGTTTGAGGGCCTGTGTCTGCTGTCGCTGCTGGTGGGGGAGAGCCCTACGGAGATGTTCCAGCAGCACTGCGTCTCCTGGCTTCGCAGCATCCAGCAGATCTTGCAGGTGAGTCTACCGCCTGCCACTCCCCACCTCTGCCCCAGCCACACCCTGGTCTCCATTCAGATGCAGCTTGACATCTTTGTGGGGGAGACTGAGTTCCGAGGGCAGGTTCTTTCTAGCAGGATAAGCTACAAATAGATACATGCTTTTAAAGATTTTGTTATTTTTATCCACTGGGTTATTTTAATTCACCTGACCTTACACACACTCACTGTGACCTCTGACTGTTTCACTTCCTTGTGAGCTCTTCTAATGAGCGACATCTCTGAAGCTCCTTTCTCCAGGTGTTGGATTTTTAGAATTTATTTGTTCAAATTATTTTTATTTTTTTAGCTGTGCACCATGTAGCTCATGGGAATCTTAGTTCCCCAGGCCGGGACTGAACCTACACCCTCGGCGGTGAAAGCTCAGAGTCCTGTTTAGGACTACCAGAGAATTCCCCAATTTTTTTTTCTACTTCTCTCTCCCTCTTTTTTTTTTTTTAATTAATTAATTTATTTTAATTGGAGGCTAATTACTTTACAGTATTGTGGTGGTTTTTGCCATATGTGGACATGAATCAGTCATGGATCTCTTCCTCTTTTAAGATTTAAATTTGTTTCTACTTTTACATCCTTTGATGACATCCCCACTTAGTTCTTCCACAAGTGTGTTCTGGGCACACATGGCAGGCTGTGTGCTGATTTCTGGAGAGATGGTAGGGAGATGCAGTTGGACGCTGCTTTCATGGTGTTTAGAGTCTCTTGCAGGGGTTGGGAAACTTTGTAGGTGTTTCCAGATAGTAAAATGTAGGTTTTAGATGCCATATGTGGTTTCTGGTTGGTTTTTTTTTTTTTTTTTTTGGCTGTTCTGTATAGGCTGTGAGATCTTAGTTCCCTGACCCGGGGTCAAAAACTGAGCCCCCTACAGCGGAAGTGAGGAGTCCTTCCACTGGACAGCCAGAAATTCACATGGTTTCTGTTGCTGTGTGTTTCTTTGTTGGTTTGTTTTACAACCCTTTAAAAAATGTAATAACCATTCTTAGCCTGTGGGCTGTGCACAAATAGGCACCCACAGACCAGAGTTTGCTGATCTGTGTTCTAGTTGAAGAGAATAATTATACAATGAGTGTGAAGAACTAAACTGTGGTAGGTGTTCTGGAGGTAAAGAAAAAATATAGTTCTCTGAAAGCATGTTAACGAGAGACTCTGAGCCAGACCAGGGTGGAGTGTGTGTAGCGATCAGGGTCAGTGGTTCAGGGAGGGCTTTTCTGCTCTGATGAGTTGGAGTACATTGGGCTGAGAAAGCTTTCGAGGTGTTCTACATGTGCAAAAGCCTTGAGAGAAAAGGCATTTGACTCATTTGAAGAGTTGTAAGCAGGTGGGTGTGGCAGGCATTGCTGAGATGCAACTCGGGATGTAGGTAGATGGGGCCTAGGCCGTGGGTGGTGGTGCAGGCATATTAAGAAGCTCGGCGTTTATTTTTGGAACAGCAGGGATTCATGGAAGGTTTTGAGCAGGGGGAAGGAGGTGGTGTTGGTGGTGGTGGTGATGTGAGCAAATTTTCATTTGGAAACGCCACTCTGGCCACTGTGTGGAGACAGGATTAGAACTGACCCAGAATGGCAGCAGAAAGCAGAGCAGTGGACACTGAAGCCAGATTGCCCTTGGGTGAGCAGTGAGCGAGAAAAGGCATGGGATTGGGGAAGATAAGACAGTCGTGTCAAGACATCTGGCTTCACTGGTAGGGCAGGGAAGCTCGACAACACCTGAAATCGGGCACATGGAGTATGGGCTCAGGCGAGGATTTTCAGGGTGGGAGAGTTGTTTAGGATGGGAGCAGGCACAAATGTCAGCAGGAGGAATCCTTTTCAGGGGGTTGGAGACAGGGGCTAGTTAACAGAGTGAGGTGGTTCTGAGAGGAAGGGGTGGGGGGGATTGTCCTCAGATGGAGGACTGAGATGGAGTTTTTAGTTTGGTGGTGGGAAGCTGAGAGAGTTCCCATCTTTGGGCTGCAGGCTTCTCTGAAATCATAGGTCAGGTTACACAGAAGTGACGGTGCTGGAGAAGAGCTGAGCAGCGGAGGGAGCTAACCAGTGAGAGACGCAGTAGGAGTGCCAGATGGTGTTGAGGCCCATTTGTGGCTGGTAGACCCACCGAGTCTGATTTCTCACAAGGGTTCTTGTTTGTTTCATTGACATGTGGCCACTGGTCTAGCAGGAGGTAATGTGCTGAACACTTTTACCTTAGGTATATATTGTTAGGAGAAGTCCTCAGACTTCAAACCATTTGTCCTCCATGAGTTCAGGGTAGGTTTGAGCCAGCCACATGCAAGCTTAGTGAGATGGGTGGCTCTGTTGTGGCTAAGACTTTGGGCTGGGAAGTGCTCCTCTCCATCCTAGCAGGGAATTGCAGTGTGGGAGCAGCAATAAAATCTCTTGAGATTGTTTAGTGAGATCGTTAAGGTGTGGCTTCGTTACTCCCCACCACCCCACCGCGAACATTCCTAAGACCGCGACACCACAGTACTAAAGTGTGAACACACATCCTTTCTCTGGATGAATGTGCTACTTGGTTGCTCCACGTCGCTGATAACACTCTGTCTCAAGGGGATTTGACAGGAATGGGGCCGGTCGCTGTGGAGTTTGTCGGAAGCTGCATGTTGTCATGCGGCTTGTTACTCCTCTCGGTGACCTTGAGGGCTAAGTGGGAGCATGGGCTGTTGCGCTGTTTAGTCCCAGGACCCGCCCCCTACCATGGAGCTGGCTGTGACCGTGCTGAAGGACCTACTCCGCTACGCGGCCCAGCTTCCTGCACTCTTCCGGGACATCTCCATGAACCACCTCCCCGGCCTCCTCACCTCCCTGCTGGGCCTCAGACCAGAGGTGAGCCGCCTCTCAGCTCCCTTGACCCTGGGCCCCTCCTGTGCTTGCTGTCATTCACACCCACTGGATTAGAGAACTTGATGGGAAGTGACTGGGGAATGGGATTGAAGAAGTGAGAAGAGGGAGGGGCTGAAAAAAAGTGTAAGGAGAAGAGACCCTGAGGGGTGGTGGGGTGGAGATGGATGGGTTCCGGGGGTGCTGGGCTCTTCCTGACCATCTGTTCTTCCCATAGTGCGAGCTCTCCGCGCTGGAAGGAATGAAGGCATGTATGACCCATTTTCCTCGAGCGTGCGGGTCTCTCAAAGTAAGTGTTCATAGAAACTCCTCTTCCTCCCAACACAGTCTCTGTCTTACTTCAGGTTCCACCGTTGAGATTTATAAGCATCTGTCTCCACAGCTCTAATTCATTTTCTAATGATTTCATTCATTCATTTTAGGCTGTGCTGGGTCTTCATTGCTGTGCACAGGCTTCTCATTACAGTGGCTTCTCTTGCTGTGGAGCACGGACTGTAGGGTGTTTGGTCTTCAGTAGCTGTGGCATGTGGGCTCAGTGGTTTGGGCTCCCAGGTTCTGAGAACAGACAGCCCTAGCCATTCCGTGGCATGTGGGGTCTTCCCAGTGTAGGGATCAAACCTGTGTCTCTTGCATTGGCAGGCAGATTCTTCACCACTGAGCCAGCAGGGAAGCCCTCACCTCGTAGCTTTAAATGCATTCTCATTAACTCTCACAGGTGACGACACCGAAATTAGATAACTTGCCTGAGGTCTGAGGCCAGCTCAGGCTCTCCCCGGCCTCCTCCGTGCCTGGCCCTCTCTGCGCCTCTCGGGCGCTCTGCCCGTTTTCCTACCATCCTGGTTACTCTGTTCCCAACACTGTAACTGCCTCCAGGAAGCCTTCCTGCCTTATATTTTCCTTCCATTAGCCTCCCCAGCGCTTTCCTCTCCTGTTCCTGACCAGTCTCCCTCTGTCCCTTCCCTGCCCGGTCCCCTGGGCTGTGTTGGCTATGTGAGGGGCGCTGAGCAGCAGGGCCGCGCTCGGTCAAATACGCAGGGTGGACGTGGGTTAGGGCAGGAGGAAGGAGGCCAGTGAGAGAATTAGAGTTTTATTTTTAAGGAGATAACAAAACAGATACAAATGGTTATCTGATTTGGCCAAAGCAGTAATAGTTAAAGGGCCTCTGGAATTGGTACATTTGTCTGCAGAATAATTCTGATGCCAACTCGTACATAAGAACAAATAGGCGTTCCTCTCCTGATTAAACACTCTCTCTTGCTTTGGTATACTCGCCATTGCTCGCCAAACCACTGGGTTATCAGATGGAAGCACAGGTCTGTGGAGAACTGGAATTAGTGGCAGATTAATAATATTTTTGTGTAACTCATGTGATTAATCACAGGAATTTGTATTACTGTACTCAGTATTGCTAGTTAAGGGGGAGTTTGCCATTCAGCTTTTTTTGAAAGTCAAATCACATAGTTCTATGACCAAGTCAAAAAAGTAAAAAGAAACAGAAAGGGGACTGGTACCCACTACGTGCCAGGCTGTCTGCTGTGTGTCTGCCATGTGTCATCTCATTTTACAGTAATTCTGTGGAGTTGCTGTCACCAAATGAAACGGGAGACGGGCCTAGAATGGTTTGACTAACCCAAGCCTATGTATCTGTAGTTGTCAAACCAGGGTGTGAGCAGGAATTGCTTGCCGTTCAAGCCTGTGTTTTTTTCACCAAACTGAGCTCCACAGGTGGTTTTAAGAATGTGGACAGGATTGGCAGCTAGGCTTCTACACTGATGGCAGCTCTGCTCCATCGCTGGTGGCATGGGAAGGATTGTGAGCGTGTCACGGGCACCCGTGCTATGGTCTGGGAGTGTCCTTACTGAGGCTTTACTAACTGCTTACTTGCGGTATTTGAAAAGCCCCAGAGCACATGGTATTTCTCAGGGAACATGGAGTCATGTCCTTATTGATGTTTTGTTTTCATAGGAATGCCACTCCTGGCAGGTGATAGAATCTTTGGTTAGCAGGGCAGGACTTTGTCAAGAAAGCATTTGGAGTAACTCAGGGATTTTACTGACTTTGTTTTGTTTTTTTTCACTAGCGTTTACTAAGTTTAGTAAAAACTGCCTATCTTCTAAAACTGTAAATTAACTTCTCAAATTACACAGGCTACCTCTGTGTCTTTGTCTCTTACTGGTGACAGTTTGTGAGATTTTACTGCATAAGCCTGTTTCTGTTGAGCTTGGTTTGGGGTTATCTGTGTTTCCCTGCTGGAGAAGGAAATGGCGACCCACTCTGGTCTTCTTGCCTGGAGAATTCCAAGGACAGAGGAGCCTGGTGGGTTGCCGTCTATGGGGTCGCACACGGCTGAAGCGACTTAGCAGCAGCACCCGTGTCTCTCTGCATCCCCCGCAGAAAGTGGAAGGAGAACTGAGTGTTACCTGTGGGATCAGGATTTGAGTAGTCAGACTAGACTGTGAGTCCTCTGCTTGTTGTTGTTGAGTCGCTTAGTTGTGTCTGACTCTTTTGCAACCTGGGAACTGTAGCCCACCAGGCTCCTCTGTCCATAGGTTTTCCAGGCAAGAATACTGGAGTGGGTTTCCATTTCATTCTCCAAGGGATCTTCCCGACCCAGCGATCGAACCCAAGTTTCCTGCCTTGGCAGATGGATTCTTTACCGCTGAGCCACCGAGAAAGCTAGGGCCTTTAATTTTCATTGTGAGTGGTCAGGAGAAGTGATCTATAACTCACAGCCTCTTGTCAGATGGCATTTTTGAAGGCATGGCCTTTTGAGTACCCTCTCCAAACCAAGCAACAGAATTTACGCTGTTACAGCATGTTCATGTCTTTATTTCTCTGAGGACACAGCGTCGTCCGGAGAATGCCCCTCTGTTAGGAGTTTGGCTTTGTCTGTTGCCAGTGTGGCAGACACAAATCTGTCGTGCACAGATGCACCAGGGGCAGTTTGTACTGGAACATCTTGCAGACCAGTGCTTGGGAAGTGGATAGCTAGAATGTGTATCTGCTCTCTGTTCCACCCCTTGGAAGCTCCCAGGGCAGCTGCCGTCTCCAAGTTCAGGACTCCTCCCAGATGAGGCATCTCAGCATTCTGGGTCCATGAAGTCAGTCTGTCCAGGCTTCACCTCTCCTCCTCCTCAACACATTGATTATTTGTTCTGGAATGAGTGGGAAACTCACCCCCATCTTGAGGGACACCAGGACATACCATGTACGCACACATGCTTTCGTTCCTGATGAAATGTCCCAAGTGAGCCATTATTTTGGTTTGCATTACAGGTCATTTCAGGTGGAACTGTGTGATCAGGGCCATGTCCCTGCACTCTGCTTGACCACAGTCACATAAGCAGACCTCTGTTGGCCTCAGCGACCTGGCTTCCTGGGTCTCAGGGAGAGTGTAAGCAGGAAGTTGGTCCAAAGGGCTGAGCGCCAGTGTGGATAAGGCTTTGGCGACTCTAAGAAATAACATCCCTGGAGAAGCTGGTCAGGAGCCCGGAGGGTGGTTGCTGCTTTTGGTTTGAAGTGTTCAGAGCCTTGCCCCACCAGACGTGAATGTGCTGTCCCGGTCGTTCTAGGCCTTCTACGCTGGGATCAGCCATCACAGTGCTGTCTCGCCCACTGAGAGTCCTGCTGTGGACCCTGGGAAACCAGGGCGGCAGCAGGGAGGGAGCCCTGGAGGGTGGCTTCTGATTCACTCTGTTGGGCTCTGCACCTGCTTTCCTTTGCTGTCTGCCTTGTTTTCTGGAAGTTGACTTTTGACCCCGGTGGGGTCTATACACACTCGCCTGGGATTTAAGGCCCAGCCTGCTTCTCCATGGACCCTGTGGGAGACTGTTGCTCCGCTGACTGTGTTGGCTCCTCCGTCTCCTTAACCTGGCTCCTCCAGTTTCTCCCAAGCCCGGCTCAGTCCTGCCTCCCAGCTCAGTCCCTCCAGAGCCACCCTCTTTGGTTCCAGGTCATGATTTTTCATACACTTGTCTTCCTGTTACACCCACTGAAGGTGGAAATCTTTTTCTGTTTCAGTGTTCTTTTTGTGCCCTGGATCTCTTCTCCAGGTGTTTTTCAATTAGTAAAATACATGGAATTGCAGGGAAAGTATGATGGAATACACATCTTTGTTAACATCTCAAGTAACAGAATCCAGCAGCAGGTCTGATGAGTCCTGAAGTTTCATGATAGTGAATGAGATGCCTGTTGACATCTGTAATGTGAAGTGAAAGTGAATGGTCTCTGCTGGTGACAAAGGGACTGCTAATAGTACTGTGGCTTTTTGTCTCCATTTCTAATTGAAAGAAAAATTTACATTTAATTTACGGGCAAGTGAAAATGATTTTTAAAAAATACTTCCTGTCCATTTTCACAGGTCCCTTTGATTCTGCCCCCAGATAAGTGGGGCCCCAGTTACATGTTGCCTTGTGGGTGCTGCCCGGCAGCAGGCGGGTCCTGTTGACTGACTGATCAGTCACTGCTCTCAGCTGCTGCGCCTGTCTTGCTGGTCTGCCTTCCCTTCTCTGTTGACTTCGTGCTACTCTCACCGCTCCCAGCCGGCGCCCAGTGCTCCTGGTCTGAGCTGGCAGGCAGTTGGGGTTGGAGGCGCCTGCTGTTGAGTGCTGTGTCCTTTTGGCCTGAGGGTGCTGTCACTCTGCAAACATTGGAGGGGCCCCGTGGTCTGGGGGACACAGCCCCAGAGCAGGGAGGCTGAGGACAGGGGCGCGTGCCCCTGGGCACAGCACCCTTGAGGGTGTGCTGCTTCCTCGTCTGCAGGAAAGAGGAGGGCCTGAGACCCTGGGCCTGGACCCTGCTGCTGGGATGGCTGGGGCTCTGTCTCTGGCCCTAGAAGCTGACTCCCCAGCCTCCTCCTCTCTCTCCCCATGATTCAGGGCAAGCTGGCCTCATTTTTCCTCTCACGGGTGGATGCCTTGAGCCCTCAACTCCAGCAGGTAAGAAGAAGGAGGGAGACAGCAGGGAGCCTGGGGTCTGAGCTGGTGCTTCCCCCCACCTCTGTTTTCTATTGCCGCTTTTCTCTGCATTTTCAATCCCCTCCCTGTCAATGCACAGTACACACCAGTAGGGGCTTCTGCCTCCCGGTCTCCATCTGTGTCTTTCTGCCTCTTCTTCCATTCCATCTCCCCTCCGAGCGCACTGACCTCCATCTTCCTGGACGCTGGTGGGGTTGGGATCCACAGCTGGGCTGATTGCCGCCTGATCGGGTGCCCCCTTTCTCCGGCAGCTGGCCTGCGAGTGTTACTCCCGGCTGCCATCTCTGGGGGCCGGCTTCTCCCAGGGCCTGAAGCACACGGACAGCTGGGAGCAGGAGCTGCGCAGCCTGCTGGCCTCTCTGCACAGCCTGCTCGGGGGCCTGTACGAGGGCGCGGAGGCGGGTAGGGC
>SJYV01040039.1:63708-75166 GCA_006410875.1 Neotragus pygmaeus
GCTCAGCTGACGCTCTGGGGCAGGGGGTGAGGGGGCCCCGGGGGGCGGTGAGGGGATCAGGGGACTGGTCCAGAGGAGTGGGGCCGCTGATTTCTAGGCAAAAGGCAGTAGGTAGAATATGGGTGGGTCCTCCACCTGAATGGAGGCAGGGCTGGAGAGTAAAGGTGGCTGTGTCTGTCCAGCGCCCATGCAGTATGAGAGCCCTGGAGCGGAAACATTGCTGTCCCCCTCAGAAGATGCGGATGCCCACACCCTTCTCCGGCTTCGGCAGAGGTTTTCGGGGCTGGCCCGTTGTCTGGGGCTCATGCTCAGGTGCGTGAGGGAGTGAGGAGGGAGGTGGAAAACCACACTGGGGGCCCCGCACTGAGGGTCTCCCTGCTTGATCCTCTCCAGCTCTGAGTTCGGGGCGCCCGTGTCCGTCCCCGTGCAGGACATCTTGGATCTCATCTGCCGTACCCTCAGCGTCAGCGCCAAGAATGTTGTGAGTGGAGCCCGCCCTGCTGGCGGCCCCTTCCCAGGACCCTGGGCAGCTGGGCAGGCAGGCAGGGACTCCCACAGCGCGTGGTCCTGACCCGTCCAGCACGCCTGTGCTCCTGCCCCGCGCCCACCAGCGTGGATGGGCTCCCGTGCTGCGGGAGCGCTTGGAGCAGGTGCTTCCCTAGCCAACAGTGAGCTGAGTGTCCACTGAGTCACCGCCGAGGGGTTCGGCCTCCTTCCCTGCTCTGTTGAGGGTGGTGGTTTCATTCTGTCAGGGGAGCTGGGCCGGGGCGGCTTCCTTCTTTGCATGTATGCAGCCTTTCACCTCCACTCTCTCTCCATTTCCAAACTCCCAGTCTCATTCTCTTCCTCCACTCCTTATTTGCTGGTTTTTTCACACAGAGTCTGCTGGGAGACGGTCCCCTGCGGTTGCTGCTGCTGCCCTCTCTCCACCTTGAAGCCCTGGACCTGCTCTCGGCGCTCATCCTCGCGTGAGTTGGGTGAGAGGAAGTGGTTTAGGCTTTGGGACGTGCTGGGAGTGGCGGTCACCGTTCTGTCTTCGCCCCCAGGTGTGGAGCACGGCTCTTGCGCTTCGGGGCCCTGATCAGCCGCCTGCTTCCCCAGGTCCTCAGTGCCTGGAGCATTGGGAGGGAGAACGTCGGACCAGGCCAGGAGAGGCCCTACAGGTGACCGTCCAGGAAGGCAGTAAAGAGGAGGGGATGGTGGTGGTGACTCGGTGCTGCCGGGCTGGGAATGGGGACGTGGCCTCCCTCTCACAGGCACCCTCTGCGCTCCCTGCAGCACCGTGCGGACCAAGGTGTACGCCGTCCTGGAGCTCTGGGTGCAGGTGTGCGGGGCCTCGGCGGGGGTGCTGCAGGGGGGCACCTCAGGGGAAGCCCTGCTCTCCCACCTGCTCAGCGACATCTCCCCGCCGGCGGACGCCCTCAGGGTGAGAGAGGCCTCTCAGCACCCCTGGTCCTCACCCAATCCAGCCTTCTGACCGTCCTGCCTTCCTGCTGGCTGGTGTGTGATCTGTGTTCCCTCCCCCGCCAGCTGCGCAGCCCCCGCGGGAGCCCTGACGCAAGTTTGCAGACTGGGAAGCCCAGTGCCCCCAAGAAGCTGAAGCTGGACGTGGGGGAGGCCATCGCTCCACCCAGCCACCGGAAAGGGGACAGCAATGCCAACAGCGACGTGTGTGCAGCTGCGCTGAGAGGTGGGTGAGGCCTGTGCTCTGCACCTCGGGGCTGGGAGGGTCTGGGGACACCTGGAGGGACTGGGTGTCCTGGTGGGGGGGGCGGTAGGAAACACGCAGAGCCAGCTAAGAGCCTGCCGAGGGGCCACGCTCCCCCCAGGGCTGCAGGTGGGGCCTGCTGTTGGACGGCGTGCTGGTGTTGACCCACCCCTATGGGTTTCAGGCGTCGTCTTTGCACATCCTCTGCCCATGGTGAGTGTTCGTGTGTTCTGGAGGGCAGGGGAGGAAGAGGATGAGACCCCTGCCATCCGGAGCTTGCACGCCCCAGGTCCGCTGCTGGAAGCAGAAGTGACTTTCTGTTGGGGGCCCACGTGTGCACTGCCCTCCAGCCTCCTGTGTGGGGCAGTGTCAGCGCTCCCATGTATAAACGCACGTTTATAATGTATCTCCATCTGAATGAATTACATAACGTTCACAGATTTGTGTAGTAGAGGTCCACTCATGAGCCCCGTTTTATAGTCGAGAAAACAGGAGTCGTGTGACTTGCCTGAGGTGGGCTGGCCAGAGCGGGCGCACCCCTGGGCCGCCCATCGTGTCAGCCTCTCACACTCGTCTCCTTCCCCAGGCCTCAGCCGGACCATCCTGATGTGCGGGCCTCTCATCAAGGAGGAGACTCACAGGGTGAGGGAGCCTGGTCCCCACTGGAAGGGGTACTGGCAGGGGCTCATTTGGGCCTGGGCGCAGGCCCTGGAGGACGGGCGGGTCGTCTGGCAGTGTCTCCAGGTGTGTGCTCTGTCTTTCCAGCGACTGCACGAGCTGGTGCTCCCCCTGGTCTTGGGTGTTCAGCAGGGTGAGGCGCTCGGCAGCTCCCCGTACACCAGCTCCCACTGCCGCCGGGAGCTCTACCGCCTGCTGCTGGCCCTGCTGCTGGCGCCCTCTCCTCGCTGCCCGCCGCCCCTCGCCTGTGCGCTGCGGGCCTTCTCCATGGGCCAGCAGGACAGCCTGGAGGTAAGCGCCGCGCGGGCCGCGTCCACCACTGTTCCCCGCCCAGCACCGTGACAGCCCGTGTCCTGATCCTTTCTCGCCCCTTCTTCCCCCAGGTCTCCTCTTTCTGCTCAGAAGCGCTGGTGACCTGTGCAGCTCTGACCCACCCCCGAGTTCCTCCCTTGCAGTCTGTGGGCCCCACCTGCCCTGCCCCAGCCCCAGTCCCGCCTCCCGAGGCTCCAGCTCCCTTCAGGGCTCCAGCCTTCCACGCCCCGGGCCCCCTGCCCTCAGCGGGCCCCATGCCTTCTGCAGGCCCCATGCCCCCGGCGGGCCCCCTGACCCCCACACGCCCTGGACCTCCANATTCAACTAACTTTTGAACACAGTACTCTAACTACACAAACATAACAGGTCATATTCTAGGATAAAGGGGATTGCATAAAGCTCTTAAATTTTATTTGGTAGGCTTACTGTTAGAATGATTTTGGGCTTGAAATGCTGAAAATTTTATGTATGAAGAAAAAACAGATACACGAAATGTCAAAATTTTAAAAGTGTATGTATTCATATGACTATCGTATGTATAATATATACTCACATATATATATCACACACATGGATATATAATAAATATACAATATATTTTATATAACTCTATTTGTTTGTTCTAGGAACTGCAAGGGTCTGGTAGCAATGATAAAGTATAACACACTTAGCATGCATAACTTCATTTCTAGATGGCATTCCCCACTAAAAGGAAGCAGGGTCCTTGGGAAAGTCTAGAATGGGGCAAGCCCACGGTGAACCTTCATATCTTGTTGAAGAGAAAGCAAGAAATGGTGATCAGAGACAAATAGGGTCATGTCAAAAGGACACAAGTGTCGACCTGAATGAGGTCCCGTGGGACAAATTTGGGCATCAAACGAACAATGACAACATTAGGAAAACTTTTAATTTAAAAAAGTCTGTAGAGATGTATGGCACCCCACTCCAGTATTCTTGCTTGGAGAATCCCATGGATGGAGGAGCCTGGTAGGCTGCAGTCCATGGGATCGCGAAGTCGGATCTGACTGAGCAACTTCACTTTCACTTTTCACTCTCATGCATTGGAGAAGGAAATGGCAACCTACTCCAGTGTTCTTGCCTGGAGAATCCCAGGGACAGAAGAGCCCAGTGGGCGGCCATCTCAGGGGTCACACAGAGTCGCACACGACTGAAGTGACTTAGCAGCAGCAGCAGCAGCATAGAGATGTAAGGGGAGAACTAGGAAGGGGAGAAGCTCCTCTTCACAGAAGAATGCCAGTTAATAGACATGGAAGGAATGATGCATTTAGAAAATCACTTGGCAACTATCAGTTTAACAGCTTAACCAGGCCAAAGACCATTACTGTAGTTAACCACTGGGTCAAAGGAATGAAATGTTTCAATTTAGGGGTGAAAGTAATTGTGCAACTTATTTTCAAAGGATTCATCCAAAATAAATAAACAGCAGTGTGTGTGAGAAAGAGAGAGAACAAAGCGAAAGGGGCAAAATGTTACCAACTGGTGCATCTGAGTGAATATAAGTACTCTTTGTACCATGCTACCAATATTCCTTCAAAATATATCACTGGAAGAAAAATAAAAAGAAATAAACCTGCTAGAAGGACTACTCCACTGTTCGTTGGTGCTATGTTAAAGACATATGCTTCTGACCTCACGACACTCATATTCTTACCCTGAATATTTCAGTGGCAGAAGCATCGGTCACTAGGCCGTCTCCAACCCTCAGCATTCTCTGTTCCTATGTGTTTGCCCATAAGTCAGCATCTACCACTCACTACACATTCCTTCACAGAAACATTAATTTCCCTGGCTATTCCAAAAAATCTATTCAAAGAATAATACAGCTGAATATAATAATGAGTTTGAAACAGTCAGTTTATTCATAAATAACTCAGACCAAAGCCAATTTAATTTTTAATAAAACTTGAAGATCTAGTAATATTTCTCCAGAATAATGAGAGGCCTTTTTTTTGGGAGGATGCATTATTACTGGAAAGTGAGTAAGTGTTGGAGGAGACAAATGAACATTTTGAGGTAACTGCAAAACTTATATTTTTAACATATAGACTATATTTAATTTTTTTTCTTATGGATATATTGTCACTGTAAAAAATGCATGCAAAACAAAGTTAAAATTCCCACATTTTCCCCTCCCTACATCATCCTCCCTAGAGGTAACTATGATTATCATGTTGGTATATTTGTACCTGAAAAAATAAAGCTGACTTATTTTTTTTCCCCACAGTTTCATACTATGTATAGCTTTTTGACTTCTCTTTTAAATTTAACTTGCTTTTAAAAATTATTATTATTTAACACTATTCTACAGAGAGTTCTTAAAGTTTCCTACCCATCAGTATTTTTTAAAACAGACTATGTTAATGTTCACATAAATAAGCACTTTAAAGTCAACACTCCTGAACAATTCCAAACAGGAAAAAGAAAAAATATCATCAGGTAAAAAAGTGTTGGGTAAGGTTTTACAAGGTCAAAAAAGATTTGATACATAAATCCTCAATTTAAAAAAGCAATTTGGGACTGCTCTGGTAGTCCAGTGGTTAAGATTTTGAGCTCCCAATTTAGGGGTTCTGGGTTCAATCCCTGATCAGGGATCACATGTTGCAACTAAGACCCAGCACAACCACATAAACTTAAAAAGGAAAAAAGCAATTTGTTGAATAATAATATGTTTTGTCTGAAGGGCATATATACCTACCTCTGAAAGATGAGCAAAAGGGAAGAAAAGAGGCTTTTAGTTTCTATTTCACAACCTTCGGCTGTGTTTTATAACTCTTACTGGAAGTTACTGAAGGGATAAAAGTTTTAACTAATAATGTTTTTGAATAGGTTAAAAAAGGATTATAATTATACTCACTGCACATCTAGGGTACATTTCCTTAAAAATAATCAATTTCAGTCAAAGAGAGGATAACATTGGGGCCTTAATTGTTAGGACCGGGCTGTTTAAGTCCACACTTTTAAAAGCCCCTCTAAAGGCAAACCTCTTCCTTATACGAGGAAGAATGATGGAGTTAGAAAGGTCCATTTTGCCACCATCACAGAAAAAGTTACTCAGGCAAGAATCACCAGTGGGTGCTGAATCAGGGAGGGACCCTCGAGAGGAAGAGAACATTTATGTAATCATAAAATGGCTCTTCAAATGTTACTTATTAATTACTAAAGTGAAAACAGTAAATCCACAACAGTAAAACCCAACCAAACCTAAGCAAGTGCTCAAAGCAATCATCACCAATTGGGGCAAAAATACCAAGCGCCTCTGAATGTGAAATCTACCAAGGACACAGTGACATGAATGGGGATTTCCAGGCCGAAATCCATGACCTGAGTCTACCCATCAGGAGCCAGTGGACAAAACTAAAGTTAAGGATGGTCTATTTGAACTGTCTTTTATAAAAGCAACAGTGTCATGGAAGACAGAGAAAGACTGAGAGATAATTCCAGGTTAAAGGGGACTGAAATGACATGACAGCTAAATAAAACGCTTATCTGGACTCTGTACCAGCAGGAATAAAATGCTCTAAAGCATCGGTCCCCAATCTTTTTGGCACCAGGGACTGGTTCTGTGGAAGACAATTCTTCCACAGACCAAGGTGGGAGTGGTTTCAGGATGATTCTTGCACATTACATTTATTGCACACTTTATTTCTATTATTATTACATCAGCTCCACCTCAGATCATCAGGGATTAGGTCCTGGAAACTGGGGCCCTCTACTCTAAAGGATATTATTCAGACAACTGACAAGCTCGTGATACAGCCTACCAAATAATCCTGGGTCAATGTTACATTTCCTGATTTGACAATGTCACTGTGGTTATGTTAAGAGAGGTATAAAGTACACCGTCTACTCGCAAATGGTTCAGAAAGAAAAACTATGTATATTAAGAGAGGAAGGCAGGGAAGAAAATGAAGCAAAAGTGGCAAAATGTTTAACACTGGTAAATCTGGTTAGAAAACAATGAGACTTCATTGTATTATTCTTGCAACTTTCTGTAATTTGAAACTATTTCAAAATAAAATTTTAAATACATTAATGGAGTATTACTCAGCCATTAAAAAGAATACATTTGAATCAGTTCTAATGAGGAAGATGAAACTGGAACCTATTATACAGAGTGAAGTAAGCCAGAAAGAAAAACACCAATACAATATGCTGCTAAGTCACTTCAGTCGTGTCCGACTCTGTGTGATCCCATAGATGGCAGCCCACCAGGCTCCTCTGTCCCCGGGATTCTCCAGGCAAGAATACTGGAGTGGGTTGCCATTTCCTTCTCCAATGCATGGAAATGAAAAGTGAAAGTGAAGTCACTCAGTCGTGTCCGACTCTTAGCGACCCCATGGACTGAAGCCAACCAGGCTCCTCCATCCATGGGATTTTCCAGGCAAGAGTATGGAGTGGGTTTAGAAAGATGGTAATGATAACCCTGTATGCAAGATAGCAAAAGAGACACAGATGTATAGAACAGTCTTTTGCACTCTGTGGGAGAGGGAGAGGGTGGGATGATTTGGGAGAATGGCACTGAAACATGTATAATATATAANTGCCGGAAGGGACGCCTGGTGGGGGAGGCCCCCCAGCCCTAGAAGAAGACCTGACGGTCATTAACATCAACAGCAGTGATGAGGAGGAGGAGGAAGAAGAGGAGGAGGAGGAGGAAGACGAAGAGGAGGACGAGGAGGAGGATTTTGAGGAGGATGAGGAGGAGGAAGAGTACTTTGAGGAGGAGGAAGAGGAGGAAGAAGAGTTTGAGGAGGAGTTTGAGGAGGAGGAAGGTGAGCTGGAGGATGAGGAGGACGAGGAGGAAGACGAGGAGCTGGAAGAGCTGGAAGAGGTGGAGTTTGGCCCAGCAGGCGGGGAGGTGGAAGGAGGAGGGCCTGCGCCCCCGAGCCTGCCTCCAGCGCTGCCGCCTGCCGAGTCTCCCAAGGGGCCTCCAGAGCCAGGACTGGAACCCGGGCTGCTGTTGGAAGTGGAGGAGCCGGGGACTGAGGAGGCGCCTGGGGCCGAGATGGCCCCCATGCTGGCCCCCGAGGTGCTCCCCTCCCAGGGGGAGGTGGAGAGGGAAGGGGGGAGCCCCCCTGCAGGGCCACCACCTCAGGAGCTTGTGGAGGAGGAGCCCTCTGGGCCCCCAACCCTGCTGGAAGACGGGGCTGAGGGTGGGGGTGACAAGCTATCACCCCCCCCAGAGGCATCTGCGGTGGAAGAGACGGAGGTGGAGGCGGCAGCTCTCCCCCCGGAAAAGGTGAGGGGGCCCGGCGGGGAGGAGGGGCGGGAGCGACACGCATCCTGACCTGGTCTGTGCCTGCGACTGTTCTGAACTTTTTGTTTGTCCCTGGAAGGAGCAGGGTGACACTGCTGCCATGCTGGCCGACTTCATTGACTGCCCCCCGGATGACGAGAAGCCGCCCCCTGCCTCAGAGCCTGACTCCTAGCCCACCCCACCTCCCCCTCTTCTTTTCCAATAAATTCACATCCTTCGATAGCAACGCCTGCTTCTGCCTTTTGCCACCATGCTGTCCCCAGGCAGAAGCCCAGGTGTCTGCTGGGCTTCGCCTGTACCCACAGTGTTTCCCAAGCATCCTGTGAGCTCCGCTGTCTGTAGAGGAGCCATTGACCTACAAGGGTCGCTCTGCAAGCCAGTGTCAGAAGTTCAGCGCATTGGCCCGCTGCTCCTGCTACACTAAGCATGTGCTTGGTTGCCTGGAGAAGCAAGCAGCCCTGCTTCTGTTAGTCTGGGCAGTGCTGTGATGGGATGTATGGGACTGAGTATCCTAGAGAGTGAACCAGTTAATACACACCCTGCCTTGGTCTAAAAGAGCAGGATAGAAGTTTAGAAAGTTATGATAAGGTACAGAGTTTAGTCAGGGACTCCTGTGAATTGGAACCTGGGGCATCCTAAATTAACACGGGCATCCACCATGGGTATGGATGATGCATTCTAGGGCTGGTCCTTGCAGTGACACTCCCCCCAGCAGGAATCTGATAAACTCACTGTCGGCCTTCCTACCTGCTCTTGAGGTTTGGACGTTTCCCAGCCAGGATCTGATCCCTTTGAGCGTTGGGAGACTACAGATCCTAGGACTTGGGGTGCCTATGTGAGCATCAATGCAGTGGTGTGTATGTGAGACGGTTTTCAGGCTTAGGGGCTTGAGGTAGGTGTTCATGGGTTTTTTCAGTCTGTGAACGTAAGTGCCTTGGAAGTGCAGAAAACGGAATGACTTCCTAGCTGCATGTATCCTGAACAGCCTCTTTGAGAAGTGACATCTGAGCTAATTTGTGGAAGATTAAGTAGATGTTTAAAAAATATTCATGCCTTCCCTCCCCTAACTCCCCAGAAGGGAGGAGATATGATAGCATAGAAGGATTGGAGCTCACTTCCTTTCATGAAAACAACAAAATTACTGTTCACTGTTGAACAACCATCGACAAAACAAAAACAATGCCGTATATGCAAAAAGAAAAGATGGTGGGCGGGGTGCTTTCATGACATATCTTGTGTATGCCGGGTGGATGACCCACAAACTGGAAGATAATTATAAATTTCAGATCCACAGGAGAATTCTGAGCCCTGTGTCAGGCTCCCCAGCCTGGGGGTCTGTATTGTGAGGATCCCCCAGAGCATTTGGCTTTGAAGGCCTCCAGGGCTTGAGTGCAGGAGCTGCACGGGACTTAGGGAGTGCACAAGTCCTCACGTGCACTGCGACCCAGGGCACAGGCTCTTAACTCCACAGGAGCCTGGGCGAGACCTCCCTGTGGGTCTTGGAGGATCTGGGGAGACGGGGGTCGGTTGTGGGGACGAGGACACGGGGAGCGGAGGCCCCAGGGAATGTTCATGGATGGGCGCGCTCTCAGGATCAATGGGAAAGGACAGAAAGCCTGGAAATAAACCCACACACCTGTAGTCAGTTACTCTATGACAGTGGAAGCAAGAATATACAATGGAGAAAAGACAGTTCTCTTCAAAAAGTGGTGCTGGGAAGACTGGACAGCTAGATGTCAAAGAATGAAACTAGAACAATGTCACACACTAAAATGGATTAAAGACCTAAATGTAACATCAGATACTGTAAAACGGGTCCCCAACCTCCAGGATCTATTGCCTGATGATCTGAGGTGGAGCCAGCGTAATAACAGTAGAAATAAAGTGCACAACAAACATAATATGCTTATTCATTCTGAAACCACTCCCCACCCCCAGTCCATGGAGAAATTGTCTTCCACAAAACTGATCGCTGGTGCCAAAAAGGTTGGGGGCCACTGCTGTCAAACTGTTAGAGAAAAGCAGAGGCAGAACAATCTTAAGACATAAATCACAGCAAGATCTTTTTAGATCTGCCTCCTAGAGTAATGGAAATAAAAAGAAACCAATGGGACCCAATGAAACTTAAAAGCTTTTGCACAGCAAAGGAAATCATAAACAGAAAACGCTTGCCATGGGAGAAAATATTTGCAAATGAAACAACTGACAAAGGATTAATCTTCACAATATTCAAACAACTCAATGTAGCTCAATATCAAAAACAAAAAACCCAAACCAACCCAATCAAACAATGGGCAGAGGATCTAAACAGACATTTCTCCCAGGGAGATACAACAGATGGCCAAGAGGTACATGAAAGTAATGTCTTGCCACATTTGTTACCTTCTGAATTCATGTATGTGTGTATTTGGGTCTATTTCTTGACCTTGTGTTCTATTCCATTGATCTCCCTGTGCATGCTTATTTATTGTGGCTTTATGAGATGTTCCAATATCAGGTAGAAAGGATAGGTGATTAAATTGATGTTAAGTAGGGTAGCAATGCCAAAAAATGTCAAACTGCTGCACAACTGCAATTCTCCAATCTAGGCTTCAACAGTACGTGAACCAAGAACTTCCAGATGTTCAAGCTGGATTTAGAAAAGGCAGAGGAACCAGAAATCAAATTGCCAACATCCATTGGATCATCAAAAAAGGAAAATAATTCCAGAAAAACATCTGCTTTACTGACGACACCAAAGCCTTTGACNGATGTTCAAGCTGGATTTAGAAAAGGCAGAGGAACCAGAAATCAAATTGCCAACATCCATTGGATCATCAAAAAAGGAAAATAATTCCAGAAAAACATCTGCTTTACTGACGACACCAAAGCCTTTGACTGTGTGGATCACCACAAACTGGAAAATTCTTAAAGAGATGGGAATACCAGACTACCTAACACCTGCCTCCTGAGAAATCTGTATGCAGGTCAAGAAGCAACAGAACTGGACACAGACTGGTTCCAAACTGGGAAAGGAGTAGGTCAAGGCTGTATATTGTCACCCTTATGCTTATTTAACTTCTATGCAGAGTACATCATGCAAAATGCCAGGCTGGATGAAGCACAAGCTGCAGTCAAGATTGCCAGGGGAAATATCCTTAACCTCAGATATGCAGATGACACTACCCTTGTGGCAAAAAGCCAAGAAGAACTAAAGAGCTTCTTTATGAAAGTGAAAGAAGAGAGTGAAAAAGCTGGATTAAAACTCAACATTCAAAAAAACGAAGATCAAGGCATCCAATCCCATCACTTCAAGGGGAATAGATGGGGAAATAATGCAAACAGACTTTATTTTCTTGGGCTCCAAAATCACTGCGGATGGTGACTGCAGCCATGAAATTAAAAGGTGCTTACTCCTTGGAAGAAAAGCCATGACCAACCTAGACAGCATATTAAAAAGCAGAGACATTATTTTGCCAACAAAGGCCCATTTAGTCAAAGCT